>OY998180.1:47676230-48238730 GCA_963921935.1 Galeruca laticollis | reverse complement strand
TCTAATCATAACAATTCTCAATTAAGACACTTCTTATTTCCTACTTCCGTATACCTTTTCAGACGTTAACACCCGTTTCACAGCTTTTTGTAATTCCTGCACTAATAAATTTCTCGGTACACTCAAAATTATGTTTCTCAAAATACCACTTTCTTTCAAATAATTAAATATGTGATCAACACATGTCACTACAATGGTGGGACAACCTGTATGTGACATTCTCCCCCCAGAACAATGAACATCTTTGTTCAGTGTTATAATTAATTGTGTTGATCATCCTTTTTTTATGTTTTTGTCTCATTTTCGTTTTATTCATAGTATTTATATACAGGAGTTGTATATGATATTTCCCTACGTTCTTTTGTGTTTCTGGTTCCAGTAGTTCATATACGTTATTTCCTAATAACATTTTTATAATGAATGGTCCAATATAGGGTTTTTGCAATTTAGCACATGTTTCATTCCTTTTGTTGCTCACCCTATGTCTCTTTAATAATACCTTGTCTCCAATATTAAATTTAATTTGTTTTTTTATCTTCTTGTTTTCCTTCTTCTCATATTTTTCATTATATTTCATGATGTTTCTTTTTGCCTTCTCCTGTAAATTTTCTATATTTATATTATCTATATTCCAGGGTCTCTCTGGTTGTATTTTTTTCATTAAAGTGACTGGTGCTACATTTGTCACTAGGCTCGGTGTGTGATTAATATATTTTTCTATATTTCCTAATTTTTCATCCCATTCTTTATGGTTGTTTATACATTCTGATCTCAAAAACTTGATACATTCTTCTACCTGTCTCTCCGTTGGATTCGCATTTGGTCTTCTTATAGATGTATGTATAATTTGTATACCTTGTCATGCAAAGTGTCTTTTAAATTGTTCATTCGTGAAATAAGTTGCATTATCCGTTAGTATTTTCTTTGGCTTGCCATATTCATTTATATACGTTTCTAAACATCATATTGTTTCTTTTCGGTTACATTTTACTGTTGGATACAGCTTGACATATTTTGAAAATAAATCATATATTACTAAAATGTTCTTATTTCCATTATAACTCATTATGAGATTGCTAAGATAATCTATCGTGATTAATTCTAAAGGTTCGTTGACACTGATACTGTGTACCGTATGTAAATTATGATAGTTTCTGTATTTTGTTCTCATACACACTTGACAATTCTGACTTATACTTTTGGTACTCGATAAATCATGCATAGGAAAATAATTTTCTCTGAAAATCATCCATGTTTTCCGCACACCAACATGTCCATAATCTTGGTGAATTTCTTTTAAAACTCGCTCGGCCGTTTCTTCATCTAACACATACAATTCTTGATTTTTAATGACTTTAACTAAATATCCCTCTACTAATTTGATTCCGCGATAACACATCTTTTCTTGTACCTTATTCTTTACTTCTTCTAGATTTTCTTGACTTTCAATAATCGTTCTTTTTGAATAAACCTCTGTTTCATGTTTCAATTGATTTAAACCCATGAATACCGTGTTTATCTTGTTATGTGCTATCAATAATTCTGTCGTTTTTTAGTTTTCTCAGTATCTTTTCTACTTAGAAAATCTGCTGTGAAGTTAATACACCCAGGCCGATATTTTATTTGAAAATCATATTCTTGAAGTAGCAAATTCCACCGATAAATTCTGCTGTTTCCATATTTTGTTATCCTCATAAATGATAAAGCTTTATGACCTGTCTCGATTGTAAATTTATTTCCTCTAAGCCAATATCCCAATTTTTGACAACAGTATACAATAGCCAACATTTCTTTCTCTCCCACACTATATCTTACTTCAGGTCCTCTTAACATTCTTGACACAAAGCATATTGGTACTTCTTCTTTCCCTTGCATTTGCACCAATTCTCCTCCTATTGAATATTCAGATGCATCTGTACGTAATAAAAATGGTTCTTTAAAATTTGGAACATATACGGAAATGTTGTTATAAAATTCATTTTTAATTTGGTTAAACGCCTTTATTCTACGTTCATCCCATATCCACTTTTCATTATTTCTTAGCAACTCTATTAATGGCCTTTCTTTTTCTGCCAAATTAGGTACAAATTTAGAATAGTAGTTAATCATTCCAAGAAATCCTCTAAGTGTTTTTAAATTTTTAGGCTTAGGAAATTCTTGTATCTGTTCTAATCTTTTCTCATCTATTGTTATTCCATTATTCGTTATTTTAAAACCCAGATACTGTACCTCGCTTTGATAAAATACACACTTATCAATATTTAACTTCAGTCCAAATTTGTTTAAAATATTTACAATTTTTTCTATATGTTTTAGATGTTCCTGTGAGCTATTACTAAAGATAAGGATATCATCAATGTATGAAATGCAAAATTCTTGATATGGCTCAAGTACCTCCCTCAAAGCTCGTACTAGTGCTGAAGAACTTGATTGTAATCCAAATGGTACTGTTAAAAATTCATATACCTGCCCATCCACTTGAAAACCAGTATATTTTATAGATTCTGGACTTAATGGAATTAACCAGAATGAATTCCTAAGATCTAATTTGGTGAATATTGTTGATTTTCCTATTTTTGTTAAGAGAATATTTACGTGCTGTAGTGCCTCATATTGTGGTTTAGAAATCTCATTTATTCTTCTTGCATTCAAGCATAGACGAATGGAATTATCAGCCTTCTTGACAATTATTAACGGACTAATGTAATGTGTGTTTGATTTTTGAATAATCCCATCTCTTTCCATTTTTCCTAATTCTTCTTTTACCTGTTCCTTATATGCTTGAGGTATAGGATAACCCCTGCAAATAAATGGTTTTTCTGTATATATTTCTATTTTGTGTTCATAATGATTTGCTTTTCTCGGTGAATCGTCAAAAAGTTGCCTATTATTATTCATTATTTCTGAAATCTTCTTTTTATATTCCGGCATACATTTTACTCTTGTTATCCATTCTCTTCCTTCTTCCACCTTCATTACATGCATTGGAATTACATATTTATTTTGCTCTGCATCCAAACTAGCATTTATCTTCAAATTATCATTATTTAATTATATAACTTTATGATGCAAATCTATTTTACTCTTATTTTGACGCAAAAAATCTATCCCTAGAATCATATCTTGATCCATGTCTGCCATTATCAAAAGATTAACATGTACCTCTTTATTTTTAACTAATAAGGTACCACAATACATTTTTCCAATTTCGGCTAAATTCTTATTGTTTGCAGCTATAATAGTAATCCTTTTAATTGGTATTATATGTTCATTAAAATTGCTAAAATTGTCTAAAATTATCTTCTCTTTTATTACTGATATTTAAGCTGCAGTATCGATTAGTGCTCCTATTGGTAAACCTTGAATATTTATTTCAATATATAGTAACCATAATAAATTACTTTCTTTTGACTTCATGCTTCCTATGCTGATATAGTTATTATTTCTTGTAATTATACTATTAGTATTGTCATCTAATTTTAGGTATTCTGTATCATGCTCTTTTTTCCATTTTACATGTTTTCTATACAATCTACTTCCTGGTTTGAGTATATTATTGTGTATTTTAAAACGAATATGCTTTCTATATAATTGGTTTCGCAGTAGTCTTTTCAGTTTTATTTTAACAAATTTATTTTTATATTTCACATGATTATAAATATTAAAATTCATTTTCTCTCTTGTCTCTGGTCCTGACGTGTATTGTCTATAAAACTGATGTTTTTCGTAGAGCAGATCAAATCGGCTAAGATTTTTCAAGATTTCAATGTTTAATTTGTTTACATTCAAATTATATTTACAAATGTACTTTGTTTCTTTGATAAAATTGATATAAGTGTTGATTCTTAATTCCCTTTCTATATTCTCTTTTTTATTTAATTTAATTTCCTTTATATTGATATTGGTATTTTTCTTTTTATTGTTATTTAATATTCCTATTGACTGTTCTTCTATTATTGTTTCCAATTTATTACCCATGCTTTGGATTTTATACTTGCTTTTTGAAGTAGTAGATTCACTCTCCCCCCATATTTTAATTCCATTTAAATTGACAGCGGTGCCCTTTTGCTGCCGTTCAGCCTCATCATTTTCATAATTATTTATATTTATAACATTATCATCAATGAGTACTTTTTTATCTCTTAAATCTATAATAAAATCATGTTTCCCTATAAAATCTACTCCCAATATAGCATCTACTTTTAATCCTGGCATAACAAAAAAATTAATTTTCCTTTTAATTCCTTTTATATCAATTTCTGTTGATATCATTACTTCAACATTTCCCAGCTTTTTATTATTGAAACTAACCACTTGTTTTTTATTAATTTTTTTAATTTGTTCTTCCTTGAACTTATTTTTGTTTTCTTTATAAAAAATTTCTTTACACATTGAAATTTGACTTCCGGTATCTATTAATCCTATTATTTCTATTCCATTCATTTCCAATTTGAGATATATTAGTTCATTATCATTATTGGTCATGTTTTCTTCTTCGGGTTCGATTTTTATAAATTCTTTTGGATGACAATAGGTGCTTTTTATTGCATTCACCTGAAGATGACTTAATCTGCTCGATATTAAAAATTTTGTCTGCCTTCTGCTGGCTCATGTACCATTGCAGAGGTCATTATATCAATCTTATCATAATCTTCATTTAATTGTTCTCCATCTTCTACCTCTTTTATTCTTGTATAATTAATTTCTGCCCCGCAATTCCTGGGTTCAGTATGCTCTTGTTTATTGTGTGTTCGTCTTTGGTTGTACCCATCATGATTTCTTCTTTCATCCTCATATTTGTCCATAGGTTCATTTCTATTATAATTTCTCATATCATTGTTATTTTCATACCTATTTTGATATGAACTTCTTTTATGAAAATTATTTCTATTATCATAACTGTTACTATTATTTCCATCTTGCCGTCTCTGTTGATTATTTTCATATCTTGCTCTGTTGTCCTCATCATTATTGTTTCTATGGTTTAGATATCTATGTCTATTATGGTCATCTCTACCTGGAAAATTCTTTCTTGAACTTCCATTATCATATTTATGGTAATTATTCCCATAATTATTTCCATAATTACTATTTCTCTGGGGATTGTTATTTTTGTTCTTAGGGTATCTTTCTTCCCTATTATCTATCTCTTCCTTCTTGTACCAGGAAGCTCTCCATCCATCCCTCCTATTATTCTCTTCTCTGTTGTAATTCGTCCTCATCGATTTCATGTCATCTATTCTACGGAGATAATCTAGGAACCTTTTCTTGTCTTTTAAATTATTTACCATAATAAATTCGTATATATCATTCGTGAAGTGTCTAGCCAAATATTTTATCGCATTCCTGGTGTTAAATATTTAATATTGTCTAATTTTTTCATTGCATAATTCTCTCTAGGCATGCCTCCTTCCAAGTATTTTCCCGTGTATAGGTTTTCCCTTATTTTACTTTGAAGTGCATCACTCCAGAAATATTCAATAAACATATTCTCAAATTGTACCCAGTCCTCGCATTCTTCTCTTATCATTTCCCACCATAATTCTGCCTTTCCTTTCATCGTTTTCGATACTACTACTTTCCAGTTTTCCTTCTGATTATTTTGCTGTATTGTGTTCTTCATGTCCCTTAATATTTTGATAGGATTTTTTTAATATCTCCATAATATTGTAAATCCATCCCTCTTTTCCTGCTTCCATATAGATTACCTGTTTGTCTCCTGATGGCAATTCTTCTATCTTCTTATTTATATTTTCTATTTCCCTTTTCACTATGTTTATTTTTGTTTCAACTTTATTGTCAATTACTATCACCTCAGCTTCTATTTTTTTATCATTCTGATTTATTAGTTCTAGTAATTTATCTTTTTCTTTCTCATTATGGCATACATACTCTTCAAATTTTTCTTTTTGAAGTTCCTGTTCACGTTTAATATCTCCCACTTTTTCTATTACATGCTCTTGTAATTTTTGTATTCTTTTCTCCATTTTGTCAATGTTTTTATTTGCTTCTCCCATCTTTTCATCTATATTCTTTTTCATTTCTTCCTTGGTTTCATCCATCTTTTTCTTCATTTCTTCTTTGTTCTCTTCTAAATTTTTCTTCATTTCTTCTTTGTTCTCTTCTAAATTTTTCTTCATTTCTTCCTTGTTCTCTTCCAAATTTTTCTTCATTTCTTCTTTGTTCTCTTCCAAATTTTTCTTCATTTCTTCTTTGTTCTTGTCCATTTTTTCTAGCATTTGTTAGATCAGGTTTACCATTTCACCTTGTTGTTCCTGATTCCCATCTCCTTGTTCTAGATATGTAAACCGATACTCTTCTGGATCTTCTCCCTCATCAATTAACGTTTGCCTCAATCTGTTCTTCAATGTTATTTTAATTCCAGTTGTGTCCAGGTTTCTCTTCGCCAGTTCTGTTTTGATCTCTTGTATTTTTAAATCGTCTAAATATTTTTCAATTTCCATTTCTTATTTTGTTTGATTTATTTTATTCTAGAAAATTTTTATGTTACTACTGCCACTGGTAATCGCCCCACTTTCTTCGGATGCCAGTTTTTATTATGCCCCACGTTTCAGGCGACAGATTTTATTATAATTAACACCTTAAAGCGACAAATTCTATTATGATTGTGATTATTTCTATATACACAATTTATTTTAATTAACTTTTGATATATATAACGCGTATTGCTATATATTTAATAATTTATGGACGCCAACTTACCATAAATAGGTAAGTAAAATTTAATATAATTATTCTGACTTAATTCAAATTATCATAAGAAAAAATAATGTAAATGTATATGCTCCGGGTATATATAAGACCTCTTATTTTCAGGGAGTCGGTTCTCGAATGAATTGCAGTGTTCAAATATATCAATTCTTTTTATTTCCTGTTTTTTTTATATAAATTTAAATTAACATTTTTACACAGTTCTACAATTGAGCTTTTATTCTAAATTTTAATTCAAGAAACACCCTGTATGTTAATTTTCTCTAATTTGACCTAAATTTATTACTATTCAAAATTTTACCATCACTACCTCTAAATTGTATACTAAAAACTCTTACCTTTCTTCATACAGGACTGCTTCTTTTGAATTCCTCAAACAAAGATCTTTGTTCTGGATGAATTTCAATATCTAGCTTACCTTATAAAGAAAATCTATTAAAATTACAATTAACTAAACAAAATTTCTATATCCAATGATCCAATAATTAACAAAATTTCAATAATTTATACGACTTCAATCAAATCAAATAGAACTTTCTCAAAGTATGAACGAAATAACCTAATTTAATAATTAAACAACTTTAAAAAAAACTACTATAAAATTAACTAGATCTTTCTCAAATGGTTAACGAAATAATCAAATTTAATAATTACACAACTTTAAAAAAAAAACAACTAACTAGTATAAAATTTAAACCGACCTTTTAACTTAATGTTCTTTTTCTGCAAACTCGTAGGTATATGTTTATTTATGTGGTTCCGCTGTCTTATATTGGGTTCATGTATTTCTTTACCATGTTGCTTCTTTCCAAAATATTTATTTCTGTTCTCAATATAATGTTCTTCTTCAAATTATTAGTTACCGTCTCCAATTATTTATTTTGCTCACAATCTTCTAAATATGTTCTATTTATGTCTACTATCTGTGTTAAAATAATCTCACGTGCTATTTTCCCAGTCTTACATCATTCCATAATATTTAATCTCTGTTTTCCATATACTGTTTTAATTTTCAATTATATTTGTTCTATTCCTTGTATTGACTATGTTATTTTAATTTTCAATCCCTGAATCGTCTCCAATATAATTTATTTAGTTATTTTTCCGTCTTTTTGGGATAAAAAAACTTCCGTCACCAAAATATGTCAAGTGAATAGTCTCCCGTTTCAACAACCTCTCTCCTCACTTCCTTCCTTAGTTTCCTTAAAGGCTTGTTCAAATAAATTTTTATTTTCATCAATGTCATGTATTGTCAAACTCAGATTTTATTCGATGGAAATTAATAGATCAACTATCAACAATACAACCACATCGAACATATCATTTTCCTTTCTAATCATAACAATTCTCAATTAAGACACTTCTTATTTCCTACTTCCGTATACCTTTTCAGACGTTGACACCCGTTTCACAGCGTTTTGTAATTCCTACACTAATAAATTTCTCGGTACACTCAAAATTATGTTTCTCAAAATACCACTTTCTTTCAAATAATTAAATATGTAATCAACACATGTCACTACAATGGTGGGACAACCTGTATGTGACAATATATGTATATATATATATATATATATATATATATATATATATATATATATATATACTAATAAATAAGTAAAAGTAACGCCACTGTTTCCAAGGTACGATCAATATATAAGATTGCTAATTGTTGATAGATGACGACGTTAATGATGTTGATTTATAAAAAAAGGTAATAACTCGTTAGATGTTAAAAAACTTACATACCTATTTGTCCGTTTTCCATCGAAGACATATTTCTTACTATTATCAAATGTAATTTAAAACCTGTTAGTGGGAGTTGATTACAAGTATCCAACAATTATCCAAACTTAAATTAACCGGAATCCAGACACTAACTCTTTAAATAATAGAATTACTAGCAAATAAAATCGAGAACTACAGTAGAGTCAATTCTGTGCGATTCGACGTTAATTTAATGTATCATTTCTAAAGTGACGAACACAAAGTAGACTTTATATGTAGAGAATTTAAGGAACTATTGACACTACATGACCGGCAATTTTTGTTTTAAATCTGAAGGTAGGTAAGTACCTAAGTTCAGTGGCGGAGCGTGGTATTCGAGTTCAGACTAAGCGTTTAGCAAATATGAGATAATGCAAACCATTGCTATTTATAATTCCGTTTTTATTGTTGATTTTTTTTCTAATTAAAAATACTTTAAAATATCTGGTCAATTATTGTTAAAATATTTATGATTTTTGTATATGTAGAAAAAAAGTCGAAGTTTCTACCTGAAACAGATCCTCAGCTGCTGGGTTTTCGGAAGTGACAGTTTTATTACGTTTAGTCAGACTTTGTAGTGTTAACAAGGCTATCCTTACGATTTACGTTTTTACAATTAAAATTTGAGAAATTGTTTGAACACGTGTTTCATTAAAAATATTAAATATTTTCTTTCTTACAATATCAGAAGTGGGATATATCTAAACGGTAAGTGTTCAGTTCCCAGTAAAAACAAGTTAAATATTTAGTAAATCAGTTAAGTTAGTATGGGGAACAGAAAGCATTCAACCAAAGATCGCTCATCACGTAGGCGAAGTTCTCTCAGCAGCACTATATAGTACCTACCTCATCGTCTTCATCCACAAGTGAGGAAGACTTGAAAGAGCATTCAAGAAATTACGAGAGGAAGTTATTTGGATTCGTAACAAGCCATCGACTTCAACGGCTTATTCAGGAGACGAATTCCTTATCCCCATATTTGACCCAAAGAAAAATAATAGGGTTATAGAAAAATGGATAGAACGACTAGATAAACTAGCAAAACGATATCGATGAGATGACTATTCCATAATGCGATTAATAGCTGGAGAATTGCGTGGAAATGCACGACAGTGTTATGACGAACAGTCTAAGTACGATATTTCATGGGAAGAAATTAAAGAGAATATGACGGAACGATTTCGTAAATTCATGGCCAGTGGGGCACTGGTGGGGCTATCTATGCCGATGTGAGCGCACCAACAAATGCCTGTAGAAGATCCAACATGCCCAAGTTACATCCGAACACACTAGCAAGTCCTGACCAGACATGGGGGAGGAGCGGCGAGTTTCCGGCGCCGAAAAACTGGAACCCTCGGCTATGGTATGGTAACCCAGACAGAAGAGTGCCGATGGAGTAAACCAGCGACAAAAAAATCTGGAATCTAATCTGCTCTACGTAAGCCAAGGTGGAAGAAATCGTGCCGAGGGCTGCATGGCCATACGGAGTTGGTTGTGAACGATTCCCTGTGAGTACCAGGCGACACTTACTTGTATTCAGCCTTACTTTGGTATGGGAGCACTGCCAAAGCGGACCTTTAATTGTTCCCTACTTCCCTACTCGTGGGACTTGAAATGAGTAAAACTAGTTCTCCCAAAACAAAGGAGATGCCGTCCTCCTCCATTGGCGGCAACAACATGAACCAAGAAAAGGTGGTATATCCCCAGTTTTTGGTCATAAAAAGAAAAGAGGGTGATTTTTTCAAAGGCAACCCTTTTTTAATACAGAAAACTTTTTTTGGTATTTGTGGGTCATTGAAGATGATAAAGAAGACCAAGAAAGGGCTTCTGCTAGAAACGGTCTCTGCTGCACAAAGTAACAGGATACTTCAGATTAAAAAATTAGATGACATGGAGGTAGAAGTAATCCCCCATAGAACCCTCAATTACTCTAAAGGTGTTGTGTATTGCCCCGATCTTTTGAACTGTACTATTGAAGAAATATTGAAGTAATTAAAACAGCAAGGAGTATGTGCTATTTATAGAATGAAAACAAAAAAGGATGGTCAACTACTAGAAACACCTAACCATGTATTAACTTTCGATAATCCAACACTCCCAAAGACAATTAAAATAGCATTTCATTCACTGAATGTCAGAATATATGTCCCCTCACCTATGCGATGCTTCAGATGCCAAAAGTTTGGACATACATCCCTGAATTGCCAACAAAACCAAGTCTGCGTGTGTGGTAAACCCCCACACGAAGGCAGAGCATGTGAGGAACCAAAAGAGTGTGTAAATTGTAATGGTAATCACTCAGCAAGATCCAATCAGTGCCCAGTTTTCAAAAAAGAGTCTGCTATCCAGCAAGTAAGAATAACAGAAAAAATTTCTTACCGCAAAGCGAAAAGAAAAGCTGTTATTGACACGCCGACTGTTGGTATATCATGTGCACAAGCAGCAGCCAAACAACAGAAAATTGATATCGACATATTGGTCAAACAATTAACACCTGTATTACTGCAAGCTCTAACGGAGGTTATGGAAAATCAAAAACATCAGATGATACCACACCTCTTCCTGTGTGTGCAACCCCTTTTCGTACACCGGCTCCCCCTTTAAGTAATAAAAAGAGAACCGATGTTGATGCTGAGGATACAACCGAATCCGAAGGTAATTCAGAGACAAGTGGAACTCGAAAACGGAAAAAAGGTTGGCAAAAAGGTCGACCGAGAAAACCTTTTAATTCAAGCGAAGGCCAAAATGATGATAAAATAAGTGATAGAGATTTTTACTGATACATAAATATTCGGTTATTTTATTTTTTTGCTTACTTATATTTTATACAAGTATTTATTAGCATGCGTCACATATACATAAGTATCCACCATTTTAGAATTTATATCGATTTTTATTTATTTTATTTATATATTTTTAAATCATCAACTCTATGTCTGATCCAACTCTTATGAATTCAATAATTCAATGGAATTGCAATGGTTGTATTCTCCATTATTGTCATCTCAAGTTACTCATAGCTGAAATAGATGCAATTTGCCTATGTCTACAGGAGACACATTTTAAATCTAACCAACCGTACTCCATCCGAGGGTACGAAATATATCGGAAGGACACAAATACCGCTATTCGAGCAAAGGGTGGCGTGGCTGCGCTAATTAGGAATGACATACCTCATGCCTCACTGTATTTGAATACCGCCTTACAAGCGGTTGCTGTTCAAATTCTGGCCCCCGTTACAATGACTATATGCTTTCTATATCTACCCTATGCTGACTGGCGAAAAAAAGACTTGGAAAACCTCATATCGCAATTACCCATCCCGTTTATAGTAGTAGGAGACATGAACTCCCTCAACCCCCTCTGGGGTTCTCTCCGACGAGACGCTCGTGGACTAATTATTGAACAATTGCTAGATAGAGACGATTTAGCTCTATTGAATTCTGGCGCGATGACTTATTTTAACGCAAGATCCAGAGTCTTAAGTGCTATTGACCTATCGTTTGCATCACCAAGAATTGTCCCTCGTTTGTCCTGAAGAGTGCTGCATGATCTACATAATAGCAATCACTTCCCTATCGTAATATGAACGGACATTCCAAGAAGTCGACTACATTTACCGCCTAAGTGGCTTGTAGATAAAACTCGCATTCGAACAACATCTTGAGCTTCCCGAGGAATCTGATAATGTTTTTCTAGAGGTAGACAAGCTCACTCGTAAGATCAAAAGAGCAGCTGAAATGGCAATTCCAACTAGAACACAGCTACCCGATAGACGTATGGTTCCTTGGTGGAACCCCTTAGTGAAGGATGCCATACAGGCAAAGAGAAAGGCCTTCAATAGATTCAAGAGATACCCATCACTTGAAAATTTGATCATATTCAAAAAAGCAAGAGCAACAGCACGCCGCGTTGTTGTACAGAGTAAACGAACATCTTGGAGTACATTTGTGTCATCGATATCTCCAAGTACAACTATATCAGAGGTATGGCGTAAAGTCAAGGCGGTTTCTGGAATGAATTTTTCACCACCGCTCAAATATCTGCGGACAGAAACTGGCGAGATATCCGATTGCCCACAAATAATCTCAGAGTGCATGGCAACCCATTACTATGCTGCAAGCAGCAACCAAAATTACGAACAAGAATTTTTACAGTCCAAAAACCAACAAGAACTGCCTCTTGACTCTTCTTCACTTGAACAACTCTATTATAACTCCTCCTTTACTTTAGTCGAATTTGAATATGCTCTTACTTGTTCTAAGCAATCATCCCCAGGACCCGATTCAATATGCTATGAAATAATCATTCATTTACCATCTGATTTCAAAGCAGCACTACTCACCTTATACAATAAAATATGGCAGTCAAATATCTACCCACCCCAGTGGAAAGAGGCTATTATCGTCCCCATTTTGAAAGGATCCTTTAGTTCCCGCTAATTATAGGCCCATTAGTCTCACATGCAGCATGGGAAAGATTCTGGAAAAAATGGTGAGCAATAGACTAGTCTGGTCGCTTGAATAACAGGGACTTTTAGATGAACACCAGGCAGGATTACGAAAGCATCGCTCAATTACAGATCAACTCGTATATCTCGAACATACCATACAGGAATCTTTCAAGGAACGCGAACACACTGTCGCTGTGTTCTCTGATCTCGAAAAGGCTTACGACATGACATGGAGGTACGGAATTATGAGAAAACTTCATGATTCCGGGGTAACTTACCTCTGTTTATAACTTCCTTCCTATCTGAAAGAACTTTCATAGTGAGGGTGTCCGACACGCTGTCCTCGCTCAAACTCTTGGAAAATGGAATCCCGCAAGGTTCTACTTTGAGTGTAACACTCTTCGTTATCGCAGTCAACAACATGGCTACCTTGGTCGACCCGACAGTCGGAATTTGTTTATATGTGGATGATTTGACGATAGTTACTTCTGCACCTACCGTTGGATCCGCCATAAGCTACAACGATCGATAGACCAGATTGTTCGAAATGCTAGAGGAGTGGGATATAAGTTCTCCAGAGAAAAAACGAGTTGCGTTCACTTCTGCAGACTTCGTAGGTCTCACTATGATCCTATGTTATACATTAATAACTCATTAATTGAATGCCAAGAATCTATTAAATTCCTTGGACTCATTTTTGATTCAAAGCTAGCTTGGCGCAAACATGTAGAGAATTTGGTAGTACGGTGTAAACAGACGATGAATATAATAAAATGTCTTGCCAGCACCAGCTGGGGAGCTGATGCAGATACCTTATTAGATGTTTACCGATCTCTTGTACTCGCTAAGATAGACTATGGGTCCATACTTTATTCATCGACACGGAAATCAACGCTGAGTTTACTAGATCCCATACATCATGCTGGTATGAGGTACTCGATAGGTGCATTTCGTACAACATCAATTGTGAGTATTTGTAGTGAGACAGGGCTTCAACCTTTACGATTACACCGCCAGAAACTACTAGCAAGTTACATCTCCAGACTACGAGCACAACCCAACCATCGAAATCCTCCGATTTTGTTAGAAGAACACGACGGATATGCTGATAGACCAGCTATTACAAGGCCAGCAGGAATCAGAGCACGTGAAACTCTGCCACTACTGAAATGGCATGACTTGTCCATTCTTCCCGTAAATGATTTAGAAGTTCCTCCATGGCAGTTGCCAGAAATTTCTATCCGTTTAGATCTGACTGCCTTTCCTAAACATTGCACTACCCAATTAGTCTATCGTCAGCACTTTTTGGACATTTTATACGAATTTCCTCATTCAACAATTTTATATACAGACGAATCTAGAACATCGACCGGCACCGGCAGTGCTCTATCCATCGGCGATCAAACATACTCTTGGTCCCTGTCCCCTTACGCATCCATATTTACAGCTGAACTCTATGCTATTTGGCAGGCACTCCAATTTTGTGATATGGCAACAATAAATCAAGAAAACACAATCGTCAGTGATTCTCTCAACGTCCTTGAATCGATTTCGAATCATTTTTCGGATGATCCACTAATTAAAACGATATTATTTTCTATACATCACCTCCATAATATCGGCAAAAATGTTAAATTCATTTGGGTACCAAGCCATGTCGGAATAGTAGGCAAGGCAGCTCGTGACGCTGCTGAGAAAAGGACCGTCGAAGAATTACTCTTGAGAGGAATATGGCAACAGGAATGGGATCAAGTGAACAACAACCTAAAGTCAATTAAACCATCTGGTGGGCCTTGGAGACCTCCAGGAGCATTTCCCAGGGCTGACAGAGTGAAGATCCATAGATTGAGATTTGGACATACAGCATTAACGCATGTGTTCCTTCTAGAAGGGCAAGATCCTCCGATTTGTTCCCATTGCGGCGAGTTAATCACAGTATCACATATCATATGTGTGTATCCAGGGTATGATAATACGAGGCAGATTTTTAACATATCTGAACAGCTCACAGACAACTTCGCGAACACTTACAAAATTCAAAATTTGATTAAATATATGAAAGCAATAAACCTATTGAGTAAAATCTAATTTGTTCATAAAACTGAAATGGTGCTAATGATCACAGAAATCGATGCACCTAAATCGAGGAAAAAAATAATAATTATAATAATAATGGCGCGCGCGAGGGGTCGGTGAATGTTTTTCGGCTACGGCCGAGAAAGTGAGTCTCTTAAGTCATAATAATAATAATAATAATCGTATAGGTTTTCGTTTCTCAGCAAACAAAACTAAATGTATGCATTTCTGTCGTCTGAGAAGACTTCACGACGAACCAAAATTGACACTGTATGGTAATCCTCTTGAAGTTGTACCAACATACAAATTCTTGGGGGTCATTTTTGACCAAAAGCTCTATTGGAAACATCATATTGATAGCTTGGCAACCAAATGTAAGAAGACTATAAACGTTATGAAAGCAGTGTCAAGCATTTCCTGGGGGATGGATAGAGATATCCTACTTAGGATGTACAAAACGCTTATCCTTTCCAAAATGGATTACGGATGTTCTGTGTATGGTTCAGCCAGAAAGTCTCACTTAAAACAACTAGATTCAATTCAAGGAATTGGTTTAAGACTAGTTATCGGTGGCTTTCGAACCAGCCCACTCTCCGCTCTTTGCTGTGAAGCAGGCGTCTCTCCTCTAGAGTTCAGGAGGAAACGATTAATATTAAATTACGGTATAAATGCCCGCAGTCAACAAAACAATCCGAACTTCGAACTCTTTTTCCCTAGTAAAATGAATGCAACCTTTGAAAGACAACAAACACGTTCTAAGCCTATAGGAATACGATTCCAAGAAACTGTGTCCGAATTAAATATCATTCTTCCATCTGTCTACCCAATAGGCCCAAGTGAAAATCCACCTTGGAATTTAAAATCCCCAAAATTTCACTTAGAATGCCAGAAGCACAAAAAAGAAGATACAAACAGAACCGTATATATAACTTTATTCAACTCCATCCTATGTTCTTACTCTGAGAGCAGAGTAATCTATACAGATGGTTCCAAAATGAGCAATGGAGTAGGGAGTGCGTTTTTTATAATGGGAAAAAGCTTTTCCTGGACACTACCTCCATCGGCAAGTATCTTTACGGCTGAATTATATGCCATATGGCAAGCCCTAAGATATGCTGAAATGGATATCTACAAAACCACCTTGATTTGTACAGACTCTCTCAGTGTATGTCAGGCACTTAATAATAGTTTCACCAAAAATCCCTTAATACAAATCATTCTCTCCCTGATTGATTGGCTCCACCGGCTGGAAAAACGTGTCTGTTTAATTTGGATCCCTGGCCATATAGGAATAGCTGGGAACGAGTTGGCTGACCTGGCTGCGAAAGATGCTGCTGACTCCGTAATGTTTGAAGATATACCTATAACACCCTCAGATCTAAAACTTGAAATCAAGATTAAAGGAATAAATCAATGGCAAAGACAATGGAACTTCAACGATACAAAACTCAGGGAGATAAAACGTACAGTTAGTAAATGGAAATATCCACCTAAACTGAATAGAAGAGAACAAGTAGCTATATCCCGATTAAGAATCGGCCACACCTATCTCACTAATCTGTTCATGCTCCGGAATGAGCCCCAACCCCGATGTGAGGTTTGTCAGAATGCTAGGCTTACAGTTAAACACATCTTACTTAACTGCACAAATTTCTCACAACTCCGAAGTCAGATGAATGTATCAAATGATATAAGTGTTTGTCTTGGTAACAACCAACGCGAAATATGGAGAATGGTCATCTTCCTAAAAAATTCAGGCTTACTAAGGAAAATATGATCTCTAGAAACTATATAATTCATTTACCAGAACTTAATCTTCAAATCTTGATTATATTAATACGAACCCTATGATCAGCAGAAAGTTTTGATCAACCGGTAGAGTAAGGCTAATGACCATAGTAGTCGATGCCTGAAGACAAAAATAATAATAATAATAATAAAATACATAGGAAACGCTGGAAACCTTGCATCTAACCTTGCCGGTTCCCACGCTAAACATCCGATTAACGTGAAAAAAAATAATAATAATAATGTCTTTATTATTTTCAAATAACATATTTAAATAAAAAAATAACTTAATATAGTGTAGGTACATTTGAAAATAAAAGGCGAAGTTCAACCTTCGTAACGAAAGGCGCCACGAATGTTGCTTTTCCACTTAACCTTGTGGTAGATACCTATCCAACACTGATCTGGTATATAGGCTGAGTATCAATTAAAAAATGAATAAAAATATCAAAAATTAAATTAAGTATTAATTTAATTACTCCCGTGCTATCTATTGAATAGATAATTATGAATAGATTTTTTAAATTTATTAATATTTTGAGCTTTAAACGTTTGAGGGTATTCATTATATACATAGCAAATCTGGTAGCAAAAAGACCATCTGAACAATTCACTTTTAAATGTAGAAACATTTAATGTCCCTCTATTTCTAATATTTAGGTTATGAATATCAATTTTGAATGTTATTTTTCGATATAAATAAGAAGGGATTCACGAGTCAGAACTCATTAGAGTCGGATCGTTAAGTCGTCAATATCATAGCAAATTAAAAACGTGTTTTTTGTCATCATTAAAATGTGATAATAAAACTTGTAAAAGTGCTGTTTCTCTGCAAAATTGGTAAATATTCTATAAATTTACTTATTTGTATTGGAAATAAATAGGCCAGTTACTGAGTTACAGACTGTCTTCTGAGCTGAGATTTACTTATATATTTCTTTTTTTCTATTTCTAGCTATTGATTGTGATTTTGGTATCCAGGATCACATCAATATGTCAAATCTCCCCTCACAACCACTGCTCTCAAATACCACCACTTCTTCAACCCCCACTAAACGATCTATCTCAATAAACACAAATTCCCCTTCAACACCCATAACTTATGCAGCGGCTACTTCCGCAAGACTACCTCCTCCCCGGTACCATCTCGAGATCAAGCCATCATTATGCCTTCTATCCCCAACACTGTACTATTCGATTATATCAAAGCAATAGGTAACATTGTCTCTCCCAAAAACGTACATTTCGCTTCCAGAATCTCTCATGGCCCCATATGTATTTATTTATCATCTACCACTCAAGTCGACGACCTTCTAAAATCGAATCAAAACATCTTAGTTAATTCCAATGTCATTCCTATTCGCCGGCTTATTTCCCCCAGCAAAAGAATCCTTATTTCCAATGTCAGTCCTTCCATTCCACATTCCATTATTGAAAAAGCCCTGTATGACCAAGGATGAACACTTACCTCCCCTATTTCATACGCAAATGTGGCTCGCCTAATGACGAATACGCACATGTCCTGAGCTTCCGCCGTGTAACTTACGTTTTGCCCACCAGTATGATTTTTCACTGCAAACTTCGATTCTTATTACGCATGAAAATACATCACACAGAATATTCATTTCTACTGATAAACTTGAATGCTTTCTTTGCAAGCAGGCTGGACATACCGCTGAATCATGTCCCAACACTTCCCACAACCTTCCCCCACTATTAAATACTTCCGTCAATCTTGAACCCTCCACTTCAGCTGACCCAGCTACTACTGATACCTTTTCAGACAATCCCGAATTACCCTCTCAAGTGCCACTCGCTCCCTCCTCCCCTGTACCTGGCGAAAAACGACCCCGATCTAATAATAGCACTCTTGATTCTCCGCAGTCTATATCACCTTCCAATACTCCTCGCTAATCCCAAGCCAATGCCTCCCCCAGAATTCCCAAATTGTAATTAAAAAAATCTGCAAAAAAAAGAACCAAAAAATCCAAACTGGCGGAAGATGATTGTCACAATATAAGCCCCGAATCACGTTCTATCATACATAAACTTTTTGAGGAGTCTCCTAAATCCTTCTCCCTTAATAGCATCCAACTTATTGCGTTCCTCGAAAATACTTTCCGCGTCAACGACCCTCTACCTGAAGCCAATAAATTTATCTCCGACACTGCTTCCCTACTGAAAGATCTATCCTTAATTTATTCTAATATCAACGAAAGATCTTTGAAAAATCGCATTACACGTCTGACCAATAAAATTAAATTTAAACTTCACCCCGACCAAAAAAATCTTACTGACGATCCTTTTTCTGACGACGGTACGACTGTCTCCTCTACACTATCTCAGTAATTAACCTCTTTCCCCCTTTAATTAGTACCATTCTCTCTAATTCAATGGAACTGCGATGGATTTTATCCTCGCTTAGAAAGAATTCAGAAAATCGTACCTCTCCATACCCCTGACTTTCTCTGCCTCCAGGAAACCAACTTCAAAATTGACCAACAATGCAAGCTAAAAAACTTTGAAGGTTATCATTACATCCGTACCAACTGTATGAGAGTCAGTGGTGGTACTTCAATATTTGTATCTAGCGATGTATACTCATCTCACCTCCCACTAACCTCAAATCTAGAGGCAATTGCTGTAACTGCTTGGTGCCCCAATAAGCTTACCATTCGCAGTATTTACATTCTACCTGATCACCCCCTCAATGAAAAAGACTTAACCGACCTAGTATTTCAGCCCCCACACCCATACATCCTTGTTGGTGACTTTAATGCACATCACACCATGTGGGGCTCAACTCGTGGTTGTACTAGAGGCAAAGTTATAGAAAACGTCATAAACTCCTCCGGAACCTGCTTGTTGAATACTGGACTCAACACTCACTTTAACATTTCCTCCGGCTCCTTTTCTGCCCTTGACCTCAGCTTATGTGACCCTAAAACTGCACTTTCCCTTTCCTGGCAAGTTTCAGATGACCTTCATGATAGCAACCATTTTCCTATCATTATATCCAATCATTATAATAGGGAAACTATAACTAGAAGTTTCTGGCGCAAATTGGTCTGAGTTTACTTCTCTCTCCCAAACTTATGTAGCCTCTTTAGCTATTTCTGCAAACATAAATGACACTCTAAAAATGTTTACTGACAACATACTTGCCGCTGCAGAGACTCACATCGGTAAATCAGTCACTTCCTCTGCACAAAAAACTGTGCCCTGGTGGAATTCAGCTTGCGATAATGCCATCCGAGAGTCCAAACATGCTCTTAACAGGTTTAGACGAAATAGAACGCTAGAAAACCTTCTCCTACACAAACAGCTCAAAGCTAAATTCGTAGTCAAACAAAGCAAAAAATCCACATGGCAAAGCTATACCTTCTCGCTGAATCATAATACAAATCCCAGTCAAGTCTGGAAAAAAATTTCACAAATTCAAGGCAAGAAAACTAATACTAAAATTCCTTGCTTAATATTGAATGACACTGTTATCTCCGACAACCAAACAATTGCCGATTCACAAAATTTTGATGACAAATTTAATAATCGTAACCCCAATTCTGTTTATCACAATTCTCATATTCAGCCTTCCTCCACTTTTCAGTCAAACCCTCATGACGTTGCTTTCGCCAACGCCCCTTTTAGCCTAAATGAACTTAAATCTGCCTTGTTTACTTGTAGAAATTCTGCCGCCGGCCATGATAATGTTCCTTACATCTTTCTCAAGAAACTATCCAATCCATCTCTCTCTAAGCTTCTCGAAATCTATAACCTAATCTGGAATACTAATCAGTTCCCTGACGCATGGCGCAAATCCATAATTATTCCAATAAAAAAAGCAGAGCAATCCACCTTATCGCCCAATTCCTTCCGACCGATTTCACTATCTGCAAACTCCTGGAGAAAATGATCAATAGAAGACTACTTTGGTTTCTTGAAAAGTACAAAATCATTCCTAATGCCCAATCCGGCTTTCGGCGTCATCGATCCACTCGCGACAACCTTGTTGTTCTCCAAACACATATCTCTTCAGCAATAAACAATCACCAGGACGTCGTTGCAACCATCTTTGATATTGAAGGTGTCTTTGACTCGATATCTAGAACGGCAATACTAAATAAACTTTCCCAATATAATCTTCATGGCAACATTCTATCGTTCATTCATAATTTCCTAACTTGTAGAACCTTCAGGGTTTCCGCTAATGGCAAACTCTCCTTGCCTCACCCACAAAATGCTGGTGTTCCTCAAGGATCAGTATTAAGTTCTACTCTATTCATCCTCACAATAAACGAGCTCTGTTGCAAGTTTCCTGCTCCCATAAAATATGTCCAATATGCTGATGACCTAATTGTTTATTGTCATGGTAAATCGATCTCATCCACTTGCAAACTCCTTCAAACCGCAGTAAACCTTCTACAGGATAGATCTTCTTACCTGGGATTATCCTTATCTCAAAGTAAATCCAAACTAATCAAGTTTTCAAGAAGAACATCTTCTCCTCTACCTCACATTTTCTTTAATAATTCACCCTTACCCACTGTAAATCAATGTAAAATTCTCGGAATAACCTTCGACTCTCGACTTAACTGGAAACACCATATCCATGAACTCAAAGGCATCTGTCTAAAGAGATTAAACATAATTAAAACGCTCAGTCACTTTCACTGGGTTCCGACGAAATCGTATTAATAAGAGTTTACAGAGCTCTCATCCGTTCGAAGCTTGACTATGGTTGCTTTATTTACATGTCAGCCCCCAAATCTGTCACAGATTTGCTGAACTCTGTTCACAATACCGCTCCCGCCTCTGCCTCGGTGCCTTCCGCTCTAGCCCTGCTGATAGTCTCCATATTGAAGGTAATGAATCACTCCTCCCCTTAAGACGACCATCCCTACTTCTTACATATGCTGCCTCAGTATCCTCCAATCCTTTCAATCCTGTTCACTCACTTTTCACTTCAACGGCTAATCTCCCTACTAACCCTCGAACAATTATTACATCTCTTCCCCAATTGCTCACTACTTAACACAAAGATACTGACCTCTCTCTGACATCCCCGCTCCCACTACCTTCTTCTCCTCCTTGGACCAAAATTATTCCTATAATCGACACCTCACTCACCATTTTTAATAAGCATGAGTCACCCACTGCACTTATAAAGAAAGCATTCCTTGAATTACTTCAAAAAAAATCTTACGATTCAACACTTTACACAGATGCTTCCAAAACTGACTCCGAAGTTACCTCGAAACATGAACTCATAGGCTCCTTTACTTTACCTTCAAAAGTGTAGCGTCCATACAGGTGAGCTTCACAGCATCTCCCTCCCACACAAAAATATTGCAATATGAACGGATTCCCTTTCCTCCATTTTATCAATTAAATCCATCTTCACTGACCACCCAATTGTCCAGAACAAACATGACATATATCAAACTCTCGTTGCTCATGATATAACAGTCTCTCTTATATGGCTACCATCTCACATTGGAATTGCTGGTAACGAAACTGCGGATCGCCACGCGAAAGAAGCTGCCTCTAGCAACAATCCAAAACACATAGTCCAACTCGCCAGCGACCTCAAGTTCCATTTCAAAAACGTCACGTAAGAATCTTGGCGACATCTATGGCGCGATAGTACGACAGCACTTCACGATATCCATTCATCTACTTCTCCTCTCTCCCTTAGCTTTTTAACAAGGAGAGAGGCCGCTATAATTAGAACAATTCGAATCAGCCACACCAAACTCACACACGGTCATCTGATGTCTTCAGGAAATCGTCCTGTTTGCCATAGCTGTAATACTATACTGACCGTTAAGCACTTACTTACTGACTGCAAACAATTTTCGGCTACATATAAACGATTTGACCTAAGGCCTAACCTCAAGGAAATGCTCCACTGCCCCACCGAGATCAAGAAAGTCTTACAGTTTCTGAAAGCTACGCATCTCTACCATAAAATCTAATTTAAAAATAGTAATAGTTGTTATTTAATATCATGTAAATATTTGTAATTATTTTTCTGTGCCAATGACCAGCGCTGTCAAGGCACATTAAGCTAAAATAAAAAAAAATAAGAAGGTTTTTTAGTAAGTAAGATTTTGTGATAAATACAGGCGGAGTGCAATGTTCGTCTATTCTACATGTTCAGCCAACTTATTTCTGTTAACTTATAACTTATTCTCTGACGTTTTCTAATGCCAAATTAAGACGTAAGCAATAATTTTGCATTTTTTGTATCTTTTTTTTTATACTGTAAGGGTCATTTTTCCAGAGATTGTAAAAAAACGAGATTATAATACCGTAAATGTAATATCCGAGATATTATGAATGTGCATGCAATGCTTTCGAAAATAGCAAAAATTAGAAAATTTCTTAATAAATACGTTAAAGATTATTTTAATTGTGTTTATTACAAAAAACTGTTAAAGCAAATACAGGAAACCAGTGGCGGCGCTAGCCGCCGCGGGGCCCTGTGCGAGGTAATATTAGGGGGGCCCTTCCCCGGAAAATTTTGAAAATTTAGGTGCTAAATTATACATTTTAAGCCTCTCTAGAGTACTTTTTGTCAGTGTTATATCTCTATATTTCCTAGAAAAAATTGTCTAAAATAAGAACCTATGTGCTTTACTTATGGTCATCCACAACACTAAATAAAAATGTATTTAATTAATTGGATAAACACTAGTGAAAGGCTGAAATCTAAGTACAGTTTGTTTTTAAACGGCGATCATCTGTAGGTCTAATTAAAGCGACGCCCATCCTTGTCTTTCAACATGATTTTTCAGAGCGTAGCTGTAGTTATTATTTATGGATTTCACTTTACTCATCTAATTAGTTATCTACTTATTGTACTGGAAGATTGTTAATTTTTTTATATCCTTGGCTACTTAGTGAACGACTCGTTACGTTAGGCCGTGAAGACACCTCATTTTGAATGAGTTAATATTAACATAATATGCACATATTGCTATTGAACTGAAGATCTGTTTTTATAGTTAATATTTATGGTAGTTAAAACAGAGTATTGCATATTTTAAAATATTTATTTTATTTTACGAGTATTTACATATTTTTATATTACATATTACAATACCTATTTTGAAATAAGTAACGAGGGATGGGTAGTGTACAAATAAGACAGCAAATAATCAGATGTCAGATATTATAATATCATAAAAAAACTAACAGATGTTAATATTATATTTACAGTTGAAAAGTATAACTTATGTTTACATTTTAAAACTTAAAACTACGGCAAAAAGTAGCGAAATTTTTGAAAACATATTACTACATACACATATAAACATATTACTTTATTTTTTTATACTTTATTACTCTCCTGCTCTTTTTATGAGCAAAATCATCAAGCAAAGCTTTAAAATCTAAACTATGTGATACTTCATTTTCAATTGACAATATTGCTAGTGAAGAAAGACGGTGTTGTGTCATGGTGTTGCGGAGGTAAGTTTTGATAAGCTTCAATCTTGAAAAACTCCTTTCCACAGCCGCAACAGTGACAGGAATGGTAAACACAATTCTTATGGCGATGAACATATTGGGATATATATCACTCAGGTTGTTAATCGTGATGAACTTCAGTGCCCTAAGTATACCGCTTTGGTTGAGTTGGCCTTTTTCCTTGCTTTTCTTGTCTGCTTCCTCCACAGCATTTGGAAATATCTTTAGTTCCTCAAACAATTCCAGTCCGTCTATGTCACGTTGGTTCCCGTCGGTAAGAGCAGTTTGAATGATTTCAAAGTTCTTTGTCTGGCATTGACGACACATTCAATACGTTGTACAAAAACCCAAAAATGTTTTCGTGTTGCTTCAAGGCTTCAAATCGTGAGTCACAGCTGACACGTATTATGTCCACGACTACATTAAAGTAGCTTACTCTGAATGCCTCTTTCGGCGCTAGTTCATGAGCCTCGTCAGTTGCTTCATAGTCAAACATTTTCTTCTTTCATCTAATTATTGGAGACTTAAAAGTCGTTTCTGTAAATCCAGTTTCTTCTGCCACTTCTCTAGCTGCTACCAATGCAGAGTCAAAACCATTTTCTCTGTACTGATCCAACCAGTTTAAAAATACCTTCAAATGGTGTATTGCTGCCTCTAAATTCATACTTGGACTTTGCCACATTTTACTGATGGCGTGAATTTGGATTAGAATGTCATACCAAATCACCAATGAAACGATGAACTCAAACGTGGACATTTGATTCTCCAAGGACTGGCATTCGCTGATCAGGGCACAATCAGTACTTTTCTCTCTTAAACTACACAAAGCATCACATACTTGGTCTAGTTGGAACCTTACTGCTTTCACCGATTCAACCCTACACTTCCACCTCGTTTCTGAAAGAGGCTTAAGTGAGATGTTTACATGTTCTTTTAGAATGGACCATCTCTGACTTGAACTAGAAAAAATCGTGTATAATCTTTGTAAAGTGCCAAAAAATGTCTGTGCTTGTACACTGGATGATGCAGCGTCACCTAAAACCAAGTTCCAACTGTGGCTTCCACAGGGTACAAAAAATGCCAATGTGTTGAGGTTCAAAATCTTTTGTTGCATACCATTATGAACCCCTCGCATATTTGAACCATTATCATAGCTCTGTCCCCTGTAATTGGCTAAATTCAGACCTAGCTTTTCAAGTTCCTTTAGTAAGTAGTCGGTCAAACCCTCGGCGGTGGTTGTGTCAACTGTAACAAACCCAACAAAGTGTTCTTCAATTTCAGCAGTTTCTAGGTCAGTAGTTCTCAAAACTACGGACAGTTGCTCAACCCTTGCTATATCACGTGTACAATCAAGAATGATGGCATAGTATTTGTTTTTCAATATCTTTTCTCTTATTTTTGATACTACGTGGTTTGCCATAAGTTGGATAAACTCTTTTTGAGTATCTTTACCAAAGTAATGGTTCCTGATATTTTCTTTCTTGGAGATGCTATTCAAATGTTCTTTTAAAATATGGTCGAACTTAGCAATAAGCTTAATTAAATCTATGAAATTACCACTTCTCTCTGTATCATCTGGGGAAATTGTTTCTTTGTGACCCCTAAACGCTAAATTGTGGGAGGTCAGAAATTGTACAACTGCGAGTAGTCTTTCCATAATATCTCTCCAACGTTGAGCTTCTGACCTTATTTGAGCTTCTGTTTCACAGTCAATGGTCCTCTGATTTTTCAATCCATTCTCCAAATCAAACCATTTAATCATGCATTGTCTATGGACTTTGTTCATTTCGTGACTTTTCAAAATCACGTTCAAGTGTTGCCAATCATCAGTTCCTCGTTTAGAGGTTAAAGCACTTACGGATGCATTGTCGCTGTTCAAAAATATTCTGCATGCAAAACACAGAGTCATTAGATTTTGAGTAGACAAGCCACCGTCTTCTCTGTTTCTCGCCGTTTGTTAAACTCCTATTGTAATGAACTTCACTAAAGTGTCGTCCACTTTCATTTTTCATAAAATTTTCGCCTGTGACGGATACAGGACCCTTCTCAATAATTCTAGTCCGCTCTGATTGGGCTAGGCTGCTTGGCCATAAATAAGGGTCGCTTACATCGTGGACTTCGATTTCATAATTTTTTTCAGAGTTGAGACTGCTCAGTTCTGTTTTGTTCCGGTTCCAAAGGCAAATCTTCTGAAGAAGTGAAGATAGTGCTTCTGGCGACGGTTCCAGTTGAGAAGATGAAGAAGCCTGAAGCAGATGAACGGGGGCAGACGATACGGGCTGCGAAACCGAATCAGATGAACACTCAAATTGAGAATGATGTGGTGCCTGGAGACTTTCCTGACTTGAATTATCCAATACGCATTTCTTTTGGGTGTCAGTATCTCTAACATTCTTCTTGTCCACTTCAGTTTTTAAAAACTTTGTTAAAGAGTTACGAAGCTGTCCTTCAAGTTGATAGCGCCCTGCGGGGCCCCGGGAGGCGCGGGGCCCTGTGCGATCGCACGGCTCGCACATACCTGGCGCCGCCACTGCAGGAAACTTCATGCAATGAAAAAGATTGTACTACTTCTTCACACATTACATATAGATCATGTTGGAACATTTGTCACAAGCAACAAGAACAACATAAATTTTAATTAGTAATTACTGTCGCTTTTAAGAAGCTCTAGGTATATTTTGGAGCCTGTGCGTGATCAAAAACAAGACATATTATACAAGCTCTAGTGACGTGAATTCGTCATTTTGGAGTGCCAAATTGTATCGTAAGAGACAGAAGAACAGCATTCACCGCCACCTCATTCGATGAATTCTGAAACACGTATTGGATTAAACACAGTCTTAATGCAGTAGCTACGCCAAGGGCTAACAGGCAATGTGAAAGATACAATAAAACAATAGTTAGTGCATTAACAACCTCAGCCGTAGAGAAGGAACCTGAAAAATGGAATAATTTCTTTAAATACCAGTCAACAAAGCTATCAACGCAAAGGCAACGGAAGCTTTAATATGCAGAAAATTCAAGAATGTAGTGGAAGCATGGATTTTTTAATGCGATCTAGATAGAAATTGAAAGATTAGACATAAAACAACTACGTAAGCACATATCTACTCATACTACAGAAGATCACCGAAGACAGAAAGAAAGATACGCCAAACTAGGAAAGAAGCTACGTTGAAGGCGAACTCGTTTTGGTACTCGTCACGAGTGAAGGTACAAGTGAGTCTAGCAAGAAGCTATTACTGAAGTTTAAAGGACCATTTCGAATCACTAAAGTTCTCATTAACGATCATTACGAAGTAGAAGACCGTCGAGAAGCTGGTAAAAACGAAATAGATGAATAGTGGTCTTTCCAGATCACATAAAAACATGCATCCATTTTTTTAAAACGAGATCAAGGGATCTGTGACCAACGGGTCAATTTTTGCAAAAATGAGATCAACGGATCTCTGACCAACGGGTCACTTTTTGCTAAAACGAGATCAACGGATCTCTGACCAACGGGACAATTTTTGCAAAATCAAGATCAACGGATCTACGGGTAAATTTTTGCAAAAATGAGATCAACGGATACCTGACCAACGGGTCACTTTTTGCTAAAATGAGATCAACGGATCTATGACCAACGGGCCACTTTTTGCTAAAATGATATCAACAAATCTCTGACCAACGGATCACTTTTTGCAAAAATGAGATCAATGGATCTCTGACCAACGGATCAATTTTTGCAAAAACGAGATCAACGGATCTCTGACCAACGGGTCAATTTTTTCAAAGAGGAAATCAACGAATCTCTGGTTTGACAAGCTTTACGAAGTCCGTATCTGCTGACATATTGGAGCTCAGGATGGCCGAATGTAGAAAACAAGTCGAAGTTTCTAGCTGAAACAGATCCTTAGATGACTGGTTGTTATCGTTTTCGAAGTAGGGGACAGTTTTATTATATTTAACCATAGTGATATAGGGAGGTTCTAGGCACAAAATATTAGATAAACAAGAGGGCGTCGGTAAATTGCGCACAGTGGTCATGAAGTTTCCCAAAATTGGGAAGGGTTCGTCAGATAGTTGCAGCCAGGGGATTAAGTCTCTGTATAGGTAAATTCCGCACAGCGGTCAAATTGTATCCTTAGTCCGGTATACCTCAAAACTTTTTCTTTCTGATATAATCAACGAATAAAAGTTGATGAAAAGAACACTTCTTGTAAACTATCTAACCTAACCTAACGTAACTTTTAAAATTCGTTGAATCGGTAGAAAGTTGTATGCCATTTACCTAGCCCCCCTTTAGGGTCATTTGGGCGCAATTTACCTATGAAAAAGAAACATTTTGGGTGTACCTGGCTACAAACTGACCGCTGTGCGCAATTTACCAACCCCGAAATGAGAGAGTTGTTAGTCACACTTTGTAATGTTAACACGGAATTTACGTTTTTACGATTAAAATTTAAGAAATAGTTTGAACGCGTGTTTTATTAAAAATATTAAATATTATAATTCTTACATATATAAAGCGTGAATATTTTTAAAAAGTATTACGTCAATAATTACTTAAAAAGTATTGAAAGATTATAATTATTGATATAGTCTGGCTTGCATTTTAACTACAAAGTGATTATCTCAGAATATGTTTGTCGTCTGTATCAATACGATAAGGAATTTCAGTCCATCTGTTAAAATAGGGATTTTATGTAAACATATACTCTTCATAACCACATAATGATTATGAAAATTAGAAGGGCATTTCGAATACTTAACTTAATTTCAAAATATTTCCACCACGACAAATATTTAATTACATTTGTGTTACTGCAATATTTAATAAATATTTTATTAGGAAAATATGAATGAGGCCTAACTGAACAATGTTGTATTGAGGAAGATGTAATTTAAAGTTAAAAGAATTAATCAAATGCAATAAGATACAGAAAAATTGGAAACCGAAAAAATCGAACTAATAGTTATTTATGCACAAGTGCAAAAAGTAAGTGTTTTTTGCACGCGACGTGAAATTGTCCAACGAGGCCTTTAGGCCGAGTTGGACAACACGTCGAGTGCAAAAAACACGTTTTGCACGAGTTGCATACAGTATTATTTTCTACATTCATGCAAAAACTAGAAAATTAGAATATAATATGTTAGGAGCTCAAACTTAACCGTTCTTCTTTTTTTTGTATCTTTATGGCCTCTACCTTGTCAGTACTTAACCATTGCTGGTTTTCGCTTTGACCATTTAAATAATCAGAGACTTTTGCAATAATTGTAACTCGTTGAGACTAAGTAGTAAGATATACATATATTATTGCTGTATTAGAGCAGGATCAGACACTTGCTCTGGATTTTTATTTTATTTAAATGTTTATGTTTGTCATAAATCATCACAAAACTGACAAGAATGACAGACGAGTGCAAACAAAATTTTGTTTGCACTAGTGCAAAAAATAACCACTTTTTCCATTAAATGTGTTTCACAAAAGTGTTGTTTTTTGCATGAATGTAGAAAAAAAATATTGTAAGCCCCTTGCAAGGTGTGGAAGCAGGTACATAACTTCGAACTTTTTCCAGAACATATCAAATGAACTAGATTGTATTCGAATCGGAGGTCTACAAGCTAGATCTTAATATAAATCTCATTTAAACAATCTACCTACACAGGTACGTCTTGCGTTGTAAAAATTTGCAATGGCTTGCAAGAAAATGTATCTATTCCCTGTTAATGATATGGTCTTGTATTCATGGATCGCGAATGGAGACTCTGCTTGCTTCAAATCAAATTCCTCCTCGAAATACTAAATGGCATCTTTTGAGAGAAGTCTCTTCCAATCATTGATGGTTCAATGAAAATATCTTAATACACCGGATCTGCGATGAATTCTGACATTTATAAGTTCCTAACTGTTGATTACTTTGCTCTTTACTTGTATATTTCCTTAACACCTATTGTCGGGGTATAAGCTCTTATCAATTTCACTTGTGGCTCTGACCACGATTTCTTACGTGCGATCCAGTTTTCGTTAAATATTTTAACCTTGCGACCAGGTAATTGTTGAATTATGTATACCTAACCAATTGGCCATATAACGCATATTTCTTCCCCTTTCTAACAAGGTTGCAGCTATGACACATACATTATTGCTGAAAAAGCCAATGTTTTTTAACAAATAAACTAAATATTAGCCTAGCGCACTAATTTTTATGAATTGAAAGGAAACACTTGACAATAGCCACCTATGATTCTATAAAGTAAACGACAATACCTATTATTTTAAATAATTAAGGAAAATAAAAAAACGTAAGTGATACGATAATTTTGAACAAGAGTATTTAGATAGATTTATGATTTACATAGTGCCGGCCACTCACGTTCCGGTAGACCTCTGCAGGTGAAACTGTGCAGGGGAAACTGTGCAGGTATACCGGAGACCTGAAAAGTCGACACACGCTAAGGTGAAATTCTAGATTTTATTTAGTTTGATGATGGCATCGAAAGATGACGACGCATTGGCAGTTATGTGCCTCTTATTAGTTATAAATAAACGTGCGAAACCCAAAAAAACGGGAAAAATGGTGCAAAGATTGGTTACTAAAGCGAAAAAGTTACAGTCATATTAATTTATTGAACGAGTTGAAATTTGAACCCAAGGATTTCCAAAACTATTTACGAATGGACAAGGAAACTTACTTAAAATTACTTTCTATGGTTGGTCCTTTTATTACAAAGAAGGATACAGTAATGAGAAATTGCATTTCACCTCATCAGAGATTAAGTGTAACTTTAAGATTCCTAGCCACAGGAAGAAGTTATGAAGACATGAAATATTCTGCAATTATTTCCTCTCAAGCTTTTGGGAAAATAATTCCTGCAACATGTGCTGCTTTCTACAAAGCTCTTTGTGCAAGATACTTAAAGGTAAGCTAATAAGACAAAAAAGTATTATTCAGCAATACGTATTTATTCATAATCATAGTTGTAATAATATTAAATGTTACTTCTAAAGTTTGTAAGATAAGTAGCAGCATCTCCTTTGCTAGACTCCAAAAGCACTACATTTTCAGAAGGTTGTTGGTTTTCTTGAAATCGAGAACCATGTTGTGGGGGACTGGTCGGAGAGAACTGCTGGGATTGAGAATTCTGAAAAGTGTATTGTGGGTTAGGCTGAAGTTGTGCTATTTCTGATTGGTTGTACTGCATATAATTTGCACTTGGACTTGGAGCAGGGGTCATAATAAGGCTAGAACTGGAGGAATGTGATGAGGGACATGAAATTGAGTGGCGTGAAAGCATAGCTGGCTGATATTGCTGCTTATTACGAATTCTTGGATATTACGAATGTTGTAGTGTAATGTTACCAAGTTCGGCATCGAATATAACATCGTTAATTAATTTTTCTGCAATTAGGCTTTGTCTTTTGTCCACTTCCCTAAGTTTTATGGTAACACTTTTTCCAAAAATATCAAAACGGTCGTCTTGTATATGTGGACGCTTGAAGTGTTCTTGCACAGTCGTCAAAACATCATTGGTCAAAGAATCTTGTTTTCGTTTGCCTGGTCTGGCTTTCGAAGTACCAGTGGTACTTTTTCGTGAGGAACATGGAATATTTTCATTTTCTGTTAACGGACCGGCGTTGTCTGTTGTAGACGGTCCTTGGCGGGATGGAGAAGCCGGGGCATCGGCAACATGCGAATTTTGAGTTTCTTGTATTGACCCAATCTGAAACAATAAAACATTAAAATGAGTTGTTAAAAATTATTAATTCATTGTTATTTTTTTTCAGTTTCCCAACAGCCAAGACGAATGGAAAGAAATAGCACAAACATTTGAAGAACTATGGAACTTTCCACACTGTTTGGAGCTAATTTTGTTAAATAAAGAAATTTGTAGACGAATTCAATGATTAACTTTACCTACATAATATTCTTATTTATAGGTATTTACTCTAAAGATCCATAGTTTGCTATGACAAAAACATATTAAACGTGACCAGAGATATGAAATAGTTATAAGTATAAGCTAATACGCGGTATTAGTGGTGACGGCATAATCTTAGGTTATGTCAATTTTGTATCCAAACAAACATAACTAGCCATTTGGATACCATTGGTGTGATTTTGGACCAGAGATTATTCCCTTATATTTTGAATATACCTGCTGATTTATGCATTTAGATATACAATAAGACTATTACAAAGAGATTCCAGCCAAAATAGGTATGTATAACAATTTAGTTTTAAGAGTTATCTAACCTAAACATGCTATTATAAACTTATGAAATACAATTGTTTTAATTCTTTTTCTATTTGTATTATCTAATTTTAGGTTTATTCACATAAAGAATAATGGTACTGTCCTGACCACCAGGCTGTAAGCATTATAATGTCAGAGAGAACTGTAAGTTTTATAGATTTCCAAATGATCCAAAAGTAAGAAGCAAATGGATGAAGCTGACAAGATACCTGCATAATGATAAATATAACATTTTATTTTGTGTGTTTATACAATATTTATAGAACAATAGAACCAGATCCCGGAGCTTTTTGTGTAGCTGTCATTTTATGGACGGTGAAAAGAAAATTAGCCAACTATTTTTTTGTACATGATCAATCTTTGGAAACAAGGTAGAAGCAAACTTGTACGTCTCCACTGTATGTTTGATTTTGTACTGTATATATCGATCTCCCTATAACATATACATTATTATTTGTCATTACACATCTTTCGCTTTACATTTTTTAGAAGTTGTTTTGTATGATTTTTTAAACGTTTGCTATTTTAAATTGATTTTCCACATTGTACCTTACTTTCCTCTTTCTATTAACTGTAAACCATTGTATTACAAGTAAATATTTCTCTGTGTAATAAAGAAATTTGGAAACGTTTTTGTTTATATTATTTGTTTTTAGATAAAATTGAATATGTTTACACATGTAGTTGAAAAAAAGAGCCTACAGGTCAAATAAAATTTGAAAGCAACCAACAGAAACTCTGAACCTCGTACAAATATGATTTGATTGAGGCAAAGTTGTGACATGATGTTCTGAGTTTGCAGACTAAATGGCATATTTTCAATCATGTAAATTTGCAGCGTTTCCTCAATTTAATTTTCTTAGCACAAAACAAATCAAAATTTATAATTATGAAAACATTTTATTATGTTAATATAAATGGTACAAATTTGTAAAGGTAGAATGTTATTAAAACATGTAAATTTTTCTTCCATTCTTGATCTCAAGCAATTCCCACAATAACGTCACTTGGTATCCATAATATTAAATAGCACATGTCCTCTCATGCAATATGTAATGCACCTGATATCTGGTGATAATAGTTATATATTTTTCAATTATCACTAATATATTTTCATCAAAATGAATTATGTAATTCATGTCTCTTGAAAGTGGTTTTAATTTTTCGTCATTCGGATACTTGAAAGGACACTTCAATTAAGCATTTTTCACTAACAAGCTCATATTATCAGTAAAAAAGGTTTCAAGAGAATATTGAAGCATGTTTTGATGACACTAGAACAAACAATCACTATTATTTATCTTATATTTTCACATTAATCAAATAATCCAGTAAATATAACCTTAAATATGGCTTTTAAAATCAAAAATACGGACTGCGGGATAACTTACCGATGGAATACCTACTTCATGGAGTAGCTGGTCTTGACGCTTGACGTTTTACTCTATGGTTAATATGGAATAGAAGAGATGACAGACGACAGCAGTGAAGAGGAAGTAACGTATGTCGATGATTGATTGCGATAGAAATATAAGTTGCCAAGGCATGGTGTTGTAAGATTTATGTGAGAATAAAGGTGGATAGAAATTTATCTGTGTTTTTATTAATTAATAAAGTTAATTGGTATAATAATAAGTAATATTCCGACGTGGTGGAGGCGCCGGGCAGTTATAAAGAAGCGATGAGGTGTAGTGAATGGAAAGATTGGGAAAAAGCAATTCAGGGCCGTTGGAAGCGGGCGTGCAAGGCGTTCATGGAACGCGGGCAGCCAATTTTTGGGGCGGCCTCACAGGGCCAACTCTTGCTTAGTTTATAGTTGCCAACATTTTCAAAAAATTAAAATATCGGAAGTAACAAGTAAGATCTGTATAAAATTGGTGCAATATTCCATACTTATCCCCACATCATAAAAATTTATTGATTGGTGTTTAAGTACTCAGATCTGGGGCGTAGCAGGTAGCAAAGGCAATTATTTTGTTACTTTACAGCCACTGTAAAGTTCTTTGTTGAGTAGACATTAGACAGAATTACTGGATTTTCCCAGCGCCGTCGATCTTATAGTCTTTGTTGATCACGTACTTGCATGTTATTCTCAAATTTAGCATTTATTTTATTACCTTTTAGGGCAAAATATTTTATGAATTCGTAATAGCGTTTATTTTTGGTATTTATTCGTGCTTAACGCCGCCCATTTCTACCCCCTAATTGTGGTAGATTTTTCTCATTGGTTATACATTAATTTTGCAGTAGGAGTAGGTAATAATAATATTTTTGTAATAAACTATTTCTTTTAGTTTCACCAGTCAGTTTCAGTTACATTTTTGCACTTACGTACGAATCAGTTATATCATCTTGAGTCCGAAATTCGTTAGTTAAGTGTCGTGTTTTATAATTACTAATTTTCGTTATTGTACTTATGTTAGTTATTAATAATGTTAGTGTGTTAACTAAAGTTTAGTAAAGACATAAACATCATTTTTAAATTTATTGTTGTGAGAAAAAGACGAGGTATTGAACAGTGAAAATATGGACAATATGGTAAGTAAATTTAGTCTTATTTTTTAAACTTTAAGTTGATGTCTATTGAATTGGATTCGGTTTTCTTTTTTTAAATAATTTTAAGAAGATAACAGGTGCGTTGTTGTTGTTGTTTAGTTTTCGTAAAATAATTAAAATTAATAAATCATTTTACAATCTGAAACTAATTTTACAATCTGAAATTACATCTGAAACTAAAACTAACGATCATCGAAATTCTAATCTTATCGAGAGCGCTTTCTCTCATGCATATTTACAATAATACCAAAAATTTAAAAAATAATAATGCGAATTTTGATTTCCAGAAACGAAGAAAAACAAAGAGTTTATCTGGTTTTAATTACCGACAACAAAAATCAAGACGTGAGGAGGAGAAATTGAAATTAGCAGGATCCATGTATGTCTTTTTAAAGAAGGAAACGAATCCAGACGAAGAAACGAATACTGAAGAATTTTCGACAGAAATGCCCTCTACAAGCGGCACATCCATGCAGTCCATGGATGTAGATATAGAAGAAGAAGCTAGAGGCTCTAATGAGGAGGAAACCAGAGATTTTGATTCTGATGAGAAAGGATCGGAATTGTTTAATAAAGTCAATTTAACAGAGATTTCCACCGCGCAAAAAGCCGAACCGCCTGCTGAATTATCTCATGAAGATGAAATTGATGTAAATATTATCAGTGTATCGGATGATCCAGGGACGTGGCCTGAAAACATCACTAGCAGTATGGCAAAAATGTTGGTAGAAAGGGGACCTATTCAAGTTAAAAACTTTAAATATCCCATTAGTGAATCTGGACGAAAGTTTTCGGAAAATTATTATTATAAATCATTAAAAAATGGTGAAAAAATTAAGAGAGATTGGTTAGTTTATTCAATTTCTCATGATGCAGTATTTTGTTTTTGTTGCAAAATTTTTGGCACTTCATTTATTGGCAATTTAAATAACCAAATAGGCTTTTCTGACTGGCACCATCTATCAGAAATATTAGGAAGGCACGAACAAAGTGTTCGCCATAACAAAAACGTTAAACAGTGGATATCATTAATTAAAATGTTAAATCAAAAAAGTACCGTCAACCAAATGGAATTAAGACTTTTAGAATCAGAAAAAAAATATTGGTTTAATGTTATGGAAAGAATTGTTTCAATAATCCAATATTTATCGCGACAGTGTTTAGCTCTTAGAGGGTCTTCTTCCAAATTATACGAACCAAATAATGGTAATTTTTTGAAAGCCGTAGAGATGATAGCGCAATTTGATATTGTAATGCGTGAACATGTATCTCGTGTCCAAAAATCACAGGAGAGTCAAATTCACATGAGTCATTATTTGGGTAATACGATCCAAAATGAAATAATTACTTTAATAGGCATGAGAATAAAAACATTTATATTGAATTCGATCAGGGCCGCAAAATATTACTCTGTAATATTAGATTGTACTCCAGACGTGAGCCATACTGAACCAATAACAATTATATTTCGATTTGTTTTTCTAAATTATGAATCTAAAAAGGTAGAAATAAGAGAGCATTTTGTGGGATTTTGTCCAATAACTGATTGTACTGGCGAGGGCTTAAGCGATTTTTTAACTAATTTAATTGTTCAATTAAACTTGAACATTTATAATATGCGTGGGCAGGGCTATGACAATGGGGCAAACATGAGAGGTAAGCATAATGGCTTGCAAAAGAAAATTTTAGACATAAATCCTCGTGCATTTTCTGTTCCTTGTTCAGCGCATACGTTAAATTTAGTTGTCAATGATGCTGCTAATGTGTCTCATGAAACAACAAGTTTCTTTGATTTAGTCCAAGATTTATACGTATTTTTTTCTGCAGCGACCAAAAGGTGGGATGTTCTTAAACGACACGTGCCAACATTAACTTTAAAACCACTAAGTGATACAAGATGGTCAAGCCGAATCGATGCATTAAAACCATTAAGGTATCAAATCGGCAATGTCTATGATGCGTTATTTGAAATTTCGGAAAACTTAGTATTATACGATGCATCTACTAGACATAAAGCACAAGCATTGGGACTCAAACTGCACGATTATAAAGTTTTATGCGCAGTAATTACATGGCATGATATCTTATTTAAAGTAAATGTGTTAAGTAAAATGATGCAAAGTTCTTCATTAAATATAAAAGTTTGCGTAGATTATCTTGAAAACCTAATAGATTTTTTTTCAAAAATGCGTTCTGATGAGGGATATATGAATGTACTTGTAGGAGCTACCGAACTTGCAAATGATTTAGAAATACAAACGGATTTCCCGCCCGTTCATAGCATGCGTCGTCGTAGAACCTCGCGTCAATTTGATTACGAGCATGAAGACGAAGCAGTGCGAGATCCCAAAATTCATTTTAAAATAAATTTTTTCTTTAAAGTCCTTGATCAGATATTATCGTCTTTAAGTGACAGGTTTGATGGTTTACAAAGTTATAGTGACATTTTTGGCTTTTTGTTTAAAATCGGTGACATATCAGACCAAGATTTAATGAAAAACTGTAAAGATATGGATTTAAAGCTTCGAGATGAATCCCTAAACGAGTCCGATATTGACGGAAGTGATTTATATAATGAAATTAAAGCTTTTAATTTACATTTTAAGGAGTCTTTACAACGTGAACCTGAGGATATTCTACAATTTATTTTAGAGAACAGCCTTATGGCAACATTTCCTAATCTGTTTGTTGCTTTAAGAATAATGTTAACTTTACCAGTTTCAGTTGCAACCGGCGAAAGGTCTTTTTCAAAATTAAAAATTATGTAAGGTCTACCATGTTGCAAGAACGATTAACAAATTTATCATTAATATCTATTGAACATGATATTTTGGACAGTTTGAATATTAATGACACAATTCAAGAATTTGCGGAAAGTAAAACTAGAAAAGTACCTTTTTTATAACGTTTTATTATGATAGACAATTTAGACCTAAGCGTTTATTTCTTTTTATGTTTATTTTTTATTTTTATTTAATATTACTTCCATACTTGCATTATATGTTTAAATGTATTTTATACGTGCTAATTTGCACAAATAATTTAATGTTTAATTATTATTATTAATAAAAACGTTACAAGTTACAACATTTACTTCATTTTTTAAAGTTTATTTTCAGAGCGGGCGGCCGAATTAATTCTAGCACGCGGGCGGCCGAAGGCCTAGCAACGGTCCTGAATCAATTAATGAGGAATTTAATTCTTTGAGCAAAAACGAAACATGGTCATTGGTTGAAAGAACTGAAATACCTAAAAATCAAGGTGGGTTTTCAAAAAGAAAAATTAAATGAATGTAGGAACTAAATATAAGGCACGACTGGTCATTAAAGGCTTTGCTGATAGAAATCGATATGATTTGACAGAAACTTTTGCACCTGTTGCTAGGTTGTCAGATGTAAGGTTTCTTCTGTCTGTTGCCAATAAATATAATTTGGACATTCATCGAATGGATGTCATCAAGACAGCTTTCTTGAATGGAAAGTTAGAAAGACCTGTGTTTATGGAGATTCCCGAAGGGTATAGAGGTAAAGAGATTTTAGATAACAAATATGTTTGTAAACTAGTTGGTGCTTTGTATGGGCTGAAAGTAAGTCCTAGAAGATGGTATGAACGATTCAGATCTGCCATGAAAAAATTGCATTTTGAGATATATGATTTTCAACCTTGTATTTTCATATGGAGAAAAATGACAAAATTTATAATATTGCTCCTGTATGTAGGTGATATCCAAATGATTGGTAACTGGTCCAATAAAATAAATCAAATCAGATGTAACTTGTCTAAAGAATTTGAAATGATTTATCTGGGATGTCCAGAAAAATTTTTGGGCATTGAAATTAAGAGAGATAGAGATAGTCTATATGGAGTTACCAACACAGGTTGGTGTGTGTGTGATACTGTGATAAAGTAAACGATAAATGAGGTAAATACCGTAGTATTAGCATAAAAATTTATATTGGTCTGCACAGAAATTTAAGCCCAATTCTTCAAGTTTATACAATCTAAGTAAAAAACCATGCTAGAAAAATTATGAAAACATTCCATGAATAAAGCTTTGAAGATAAAAATAATAATAAAATAGTTACTTTCTTCGCATATGTACATATATCGAACTCGTAGTCCAGTGAACAGGTGGAAAATATAAATATGAACCAACTAACTAATCAAGATTTGCTAGTAAAATTGGAAGAACTAATAAAGAAAAATTCCGCTGAAATAAGGAAAGATATACAACATCTGAACAATAATATAAATAAACAAATAGAAGATATTGAAGAGCGCTGTCAAAAAATTGAAAATAGAATTACATATATGGAAAGATCAAATAAACGAAATAATATTGTAATTTTCGGAATAAATGCTAACAAAAACAATTTGATTGCAGTAACGATTGAGACATTGAATCAAATTTTCGGATGCGACTTGGAAGAAAGAGATATAAATAACTTATTTACTATTGGGCAAAAAGGTACTGTAATCCTTGAGTTTGTATCTTATCTGACCAAACAGAGAATTCTCCAAAATTTGAAAAAGCTTAAAGGTAGTGGAATATCTATTTCAAGTGACCTGCGACCAGAAGATCAAGCATCTAATAGAATACTGGTTGAACATCTTAAAAAGGCCAGGAGTAAACAACATACGGCATACATAAATAAAAAGATTTATGCGTCAGTCGAAAACTAACAGCGTCAGAAGTGAAACTTTTTATGTTTTATGACGCAATAACCGCCAATGAGTGTACAAAGAGAATTCATAAATATCAACAACATAAAAAACTATAATTTAAAAAAATTAAAACAAAAATTATTTCCAAAATAAAAACAATAATTTTTCGGATAGACTATAAAAAACTATTTACAATAAAAGACAAACAAAAGTAAATATTCTTTTTAAGAAATTTGAATGCATATTACGTATCCTTCCTTTTTAATACCTAAGAAAAGTTCTGGCCGCCCATGGGGGTATCGAACCCGCGTTTTTCGTTTGATTTTAAATCGAGTCGAGTGATGACAGAAGGGGAGAACAGCGCTGCGTTTATCTCACTAAGTTTAAGTACAAATGATAATTAGAGCTTCACAAAACTTGTTAGCCTTTACGAGATTACCTCGTAACCAAAACCTCTGTAGTGTCCCATAAAAAGTTTCACTTCAAAAATATTTCCATAAATAAAGCAACACTAGTTACAACGACTTTCTCTGATGAACTGAGACTTACTTGCTCTTCTACGTACAGGTTAGCAAATATAGCTGAAAGTTTGAAAGTGGACACGCCCACGATGCGCGTTGGTCTCAATGCGGAAAGTAGGAGATAACACAGTTTATGCTTAAACTTTAATGAGTACAGAACTTATCTGTACGGACAAGTATACCTGTTTATTTTCTTTTTCAATATATTTCAATACTCTTGTTACGTTTTATTACATATTTTTTTCAAAATAATACAAATAAATACACAATGCAAAGAAATTTCCTAGTTTTTATCGCCTTAATTTTAAAGGTAAACAATTTCTATATTAATTTCGCACTGGATTATACCAATATCGGCAGAAATTATTAAGCGCTTTTGGTATCCTTTTCCCCCCGAATGCGTTCTCACTTTATCGTTCGCGCAGCGAAGTGGGGATTGATAAACGGAATAACATGATCGCCATCAATAAACAATGCCCTGCGACTATTCTCGGCGTCTCTTCTTTGTGCGGATCTTCGTAAATTTTTTCCGCCTCTCTCACAAGGAGTTTAACAGTTTTGTTAGCTCGACGAGTTAACTCTCCTGACAAAATGCTAGTGTCCCATAAAAAGTTTCACTTCAAAAATTTCAAACTGTACGTAGATGGAGTACCTTACACCGCTGAAGAGTTAGAAAGTACACATAACGAAGAACCAATAGCTGAGCTTGAATACGACCTTCCACAAAAATATAATTCTGCCCCACCTACACCAACAACCAAACCTGACGAAATAGATGAAGAGCAACACGGAAACGAAACTAAAGCTGAAATAAAAACAAGTGTTCTATCTCAAACTGCAGCCGCTCAAATCAAAAAATTCAAAGGATCAGCTATAACCCAAGGTAAAAGCATAAAAAATATCAACATTTCTGCAACACTCACTGAAAACACCCCCCCCCCCCCTACTGGCAGAAAAAATATACAACAAGCTGAAACCCGTGTAACCCGGAAAAACTCTACGAAGTAGACCAAGAAAATTAAGTATTAAACTTTTTTAAGCCTCACTGCCTGGACTACTAATATTATTAAAAGTTGTCCATCTAGTTTTAGTTATTTTTTAAATAATAATTTAATCACCAGTGTTTTTACATTGTCTTTTAACTGTTTTGTCAATTAGGATATAAGAAAAACCCTTTACATTTGATTCAGAATAGAAATTGTTTATTTTAATCGCAAATATATAGGATGGATCAATATATTAGAGATTTCTCTATTAAAACAATTGAAAATTTTCATCTTAACACTGAAGAAGCCAAAAGTGTTCTAGAAGTTAACTATTCATCTAAAACCTTCAACATAATTCATAACAACATAAGTAGCATTAATCATTAATAGCAATTTTAACGAATTCACATTGCTACTGGAAGACATAGATATCACTTTTGATTGTATAGTTTTCACAGAGACCTGGCGTATCCCTGATGTCACCATCTTTAACATTCCAGGATATAAGACAATTTATAACCACGGAGATCTAAATCAAAATGACGGTGTTGTATTTGTAAAATCCAATATTTATGACTCTCATGAAACAATTCGTTTTAATAACAGTTTTCTTTTACAAGTGAAAATACATTTACACGATAAAGTTTTTATCATAAATGCTTTATATAGGTCGCCATCTACTTTAGTGGATGAGTTTGTTGATGAATTACATTCAAAAAAACAAACCGGGTGACTACAGTATAATTATAGGGGATATTAACTTAGATCTATTATCAAATACTAAAGAATCACAAAACTATCTCGATATTATGAGTGAACATGGATATATTTCTTCAATCAATTCGCCAACTAGAGTAAAAAATCGGTCCGCAACATGTATTGATCACATTTTCATCAAAAATAAAAACCTAAACTATGACACTATACTACCACTGACTTTGGAAACCGATATAACAGACCATTATCCAATATTAGTTCAACTTGTACTTCCTTCCACAAATAAAAAACAAAAGATTACAAATAACAATTCTATAAAAATAATAGACGAAAATAAATTAAAAAATGAAATTCATCAAGTTAATTGGGATTTAGTCTTTAACTCCGATGTTGACATCGAAACTGAAATAAATCATTTTATTGATATAATTCAAAAATGTATAGATGTTTCTACAAAATATAAAAGAGTTACTAACAAGAAAAAAAAACGGAAACCTTGGATAACCCATGAACTTATCAACATAATCAATAAAAAAAATAATATGTTTCAAAAACTTAAAAAACCTCAAGATAATGAAATTTTAAGACGAACTTATAATGAAAATAAAATAAAAATAAATAAATTAATAAAACAAGTAAAAAGTGAATATTACAGAAACCGCATTGAACACGATAATAAATCAACAAATCTATGGAAAACTATTAATGAGTTCTTGACGGTCCCAGAAACCGATACAATAAATTCGATTAAAAATGATAAAAATAAATCAATTACTGAACCTTCAGAAATAGCAGATATCTTTAACAATTACTTCATATCAGTAGGTAAAAAATTGGCTGGTAATATTAACAAAAATATAAATTACACTGAAAAAAATAAAACTTGCAACCATTCCATTTTTATGTATCCATCGGACGAAGTCGAAATTAAAGACGTTATAACACAACTAAAAAATAAAAAAGCACCTGGTTATGACAACATAAAGGCAGAAACATTAAAAATCATGAAAGATGATATTGCTAAACCACTTACATATTTAATAAATAAATCTCTACAAACGGGACACTTCCCCTCTGCTTTTAAACTTTCAATCGTAACCCCAATCTTTAAGAATGGAACAAAACAAGAAACAGCCAATTACAGACCAATTTCCTTAATTAGTAGTCTGGCTAAAATATTTGAAAAAATAATACAAAAAAGGTTAAATAAATTTTTGGAACAACACAAGTTGCTGTCTTCAGCGCAGTACGGGTTTAGGCAAAATAAATGCACACAAGATGCCATTAGATATCTAACAGAAAATATCTATAATGCACTAGATAAATCCAGGCCTTCAATTGGAGTCTTCTTGGATTTATCGAAGGCGTTTGACACGGTCGACCATGGGATGTTGCTAAGCACTTTAGAAGACTTGTGTATTACGGGTATTCCACATGACCTATTCAGAACTTATTTAACCAATCGAATACAAAAAGTGAAAATAAAAGATACTTATAGTAGTGGAAAAGTCATTTCATGTGGCGTACCTCAGGGGACGGTGTTAGGACCTATTCTCTTCAATGTATATCTGAATAATCTGTTTATGTTGGAAACACATAGCAAAATAGTAAGTTTTGCAGACGACACAGTATTGTTTTGCGATGACGGCAACTGGTTTGACCTCAAACATAATTTAGAGAAAGATCTACAACAAGTTAAGATGTGGTTTGACAGTAGACTTCTATCATTAAATATTAATAAAACTGTATACTTACCATTCAGTTCCTACGTTGATGCTCTGCCAAATTATGACTTAACTATTGAAAATCTTACAATTTCACCAGTTAACAAAGTAAAGTATCTTGGTATCATTATAGATCATAATTTGAGATGGGATCAACATATACAATATCTACTAAAGAAGCTACGTTGCATTCTATTTAAATTTAAGGGAATATGTAAAATACTTAACTTAAAACAAAGAAAAATAGTTTATAGAAGTCTAGTGGAACCACACATTAATTATGGAATGGGGCGGAGTTTCTAAGACGTACCTACTACCATTAGAAATCCTTCAAAAACGTTTTCTTAGGACAATTCTTCACCGAGGTTATGATTGTCCAAGTGACACATTATATAAGGAAAGCGAATTATTTGGTCCTAGGCAAATATTTTTTATAAATGTATGTATTATTCAACATACACATAAGACGGAACTGAGAACTCCAGGCCACCAATACGAAACGCGAAATAAAACAACATTTATTACACCACATACGCAAAAAACGGTTGGTCAAAAAAACTTTACCTATTTAGGCCCTAAATTATATAATTCACTTCCGAGTGAAGTTAGGGAAGTCACCATACTATCATCATACAAAAGAAAATTAAGAGATTTTGTCAGCAGTAAGCCGAGAGATTTTATAAACAACTTGATTGATTGAAGTGAAGAAAAGGCTATATATAGAAAAGAGAAATAGTTATAATGTAAATAGCATCCATCCTATATCTTCAGTGTTTTTATTTTTATATCTTTTACAATGTTAAAGTTCTTGTAAATTCCATATTGTTTATAATTTTCAGTTCTGGTTAGATTTAAGATATTAATAAGTCATATTACATTGTATTATATACAGTTTAATTGTTTAATGTGTTTTTGCCACATACAAGTAAACTTAGTTTACTTCGTGGTTAACAGTTCATTTGTACTTTTTTATTTAAAATTTTCTATCTGTAGATGTATAGTACAAATAAACATTATTATAAAATAATTTTCTTGAGTCAGAGGGAATTTATGTTGAAAATGCTTGAACGCTTTGGTATGCTAGAATGTAAGCCAGTAAAAACACCAATGGTGGCTGTGGAAAACTTAGAGTATGAAAATGTGACTGAAAAATACAAACAGTATCCTTATAAGCAGGCAATAGGTAGTTTATTGTATTTGGCTTATGGCACAAGACCAGATATCACATACGCAGTAAATGTATTAAGTAGAAAGCAAACCGATTTTAATAGTAATGATTGGATTCAAGTTAAAAGAGTTTTTCGATATCTGAAAGGAACTTTAGATTTGGGACTGAAATACAGAGGTGAGAAAGATGGTCTGGAATGCTATGTTGATGCTTCTTTAGGAATGAATGATGAAGCTGGAAAATCGACTAGTGGTCTTGTGATTATACTTTTTGGAGATATTATCAGTTGGAGATCAAAAAAACAAAGCCATGTAGCTTTGTCCTCTTCGGAGACAGAGTACATTGCTATGTCACTAGCTTGCAAGGAACTGACTTGTTACAAAGAAATGTGTAAGAGATTAATTAAACTGATGGAAGTATTGCCTACTTTGTATGAGGATAACAATGCTGCAATTAAACTGGCTAAATCTGATGAATCTAAAGCATTAAAATACATAGTAAAGTTAAGTTATCATTATGTTAGACTGGAGGTAGCTAATAAAAATTTAAATATCAAGTGGGTTAGCACAAAAGATCAGTTAGCCGATATACTGACAAAAGCCCTTGGTTATGGTGTTTTCGAAAATTTGAAAAATATGCTACTGACAAATTATAATGGTGATGGCGATGTCTAATAAAGTTTTCTTTTGCAGGAGACGTGTTTGAATCATAGATATATAATACACAGTATTATATATCTATGGTTTGAATAATATAAAAGGAAGAAGAGATTTAAAAGACGTGTTGAAGGATGATTTTTAAAAATGATTACTTTTATTTTACGTTGTTCATAATTGAAAAAAAGTTGATTTTATATTTTACGCCATTCAAAAATGGAGTTGATTTTTTTATTTTACGCTGTTCAAAAATGAAGGGAGTTGATTTTCTATTTTACGCTGTTAAAAAATGAAGGGAGTTGATTTTTTATTTATGTTGTTCAAAAATGAAAAGGAGTTTTTATTTTTTATGTGGCACGGAAGGTGACAAAAAAAAGGAGGGAGAAAGTTTTTTTTAGCTTATGGTTTCTGTACGAAAGGATTGTATTTAATGTTGTCAAGTTCGATCACTTCAAACTTGCCAAGAAGGGAGCGATGGAATACCTACTTCATGGAGCAGCTGGTCTTGACGCTTGACGTTTTACTCTATGGTTAATATTGAATAGAAGAGATGACAGACGACAGCAGTGAAGAGGAAGTAACGTATGTCGATGATTGATTGCGATAGAAATATAAGTTGTGAAAGCATGGTGTTGTAAGATTTATGTGAGATTAAAGGTGGATAGAAATTTATCTGTGTTTTTATTAATTAATAAAGTTAATTGGTATAATAATAAGTAATATTCCGACGCTTACAGTATCAAAACTATTATTTTTTATATTGAGTAAACACGATTACTTTCTTTTCAACAATTTATTCCTTCCAAAAACACATATGAAACGCATAAATAATCAAAATCTACAGTCAAATGGAAATTCCTATGGCAACAAGTTTTGTTTGGATACAGTTTCAAATTGTGACGTCACACTAATCTCGCGTATAGGGATTGAGAAAGATGACGATTATGCCATCTGCCGGGAAAAAACACAAACAAAGTAATGGTAAACAGTATCAGTTTTCCATATTATAATCGTTTGTGATGTGTTCATCGAAAGTATCTTGCTGCATTTACACAAGAAGAGGTAGAAGAAACATATAACATATAGCTTCGGTGAGAATATACCTTGAAAGAGTGAATGAAAGATTTAATTTTTTTTTCAAAAGTTCCAGTATCTTTACTTCCTCACATTGATGAAATTGTATTTGTGGTGTGCAGCTTAATAAACAATGCAAAACCAATAATAAAACGATAATCTATAAGCTATACAAACCAACAACAAAAAATTATAACAAAGTTAGCAAACAACTGAAAATCTTTACAATTTTTTTAAACATATCTGTTAACTTGTGCATCGAAAAAATATTTAGATAGCACTTTTTGCGTAGTTTAGAAATTTCCAGCTGCTATAATCGTTTTAGTAGAATCCGCCGTGACGTTCATCGTTACTGCCTTAACTATCGCTTCCCGGACTAAAGTTTGTTCCTAATTTCCGTCGTTATTAAACCTCTTGCCTTGCCGGTTAATTCAGTTTTAATTAATAGTACCGTGAAACGGGGTTACATTGAACATTTTCTTCATATTTTGTTGAATAACTTTTGTATCTGTCGCTCAATCGAATCAAAAATACCACTTATGGGTCATTATAGAAGCATGACTTTACATACGTTAGATTATCTATTGGGCGTAGCTATGTAGAGATAGCTACAAAAAAGTTGCTATTCAATTTTACCCCGGGCCCGGGGTAACATTGAACATAGTATAAATTGGTGTCTACGAGCCCACAGGCTAGTTATTCGTTCAATGTAGCCCTGCCAGTGAAACAAGCGGAAAAAATTAGTGGGGAGAGTTTTTTTTCTTCTCAATGCCAAGGTGGTTATATTTATTGACAATAGCTATTTGTATAACAAGGGAGGAAAGTGCTACTTTTCCTCCCGATGATGAAGTTTACTGCCCGACGCGTGTAGCGAAGGGCAGTAATCATTCGAGGGAGAAAAAGGCACTTTACACCCATGTTATACATATAACGTTTCCGCCTCCCTCAAATAACAAGACATTTTCAATAATTTATTTATGAAACTAACAAACAAAATTTATAAATACTACTTAGGATGAACTTTTACGAAACTTGGCTGGGCATCGAGGATGGACTTCTAAAATGCTTGGCTGGACATCGAGGAGGGACTTTTATGAAACTTGGCTGGGCATCGAGGACGGACTTCTAAAATGCTTGGCTATGCATCGGAGGTGCACGTTTTTATTTGTACTTCAAATCCCTTGGGATTTTAACTATCCCTTGGGTCTAACGTAGTTTCTAACATGTGAGATTAAAGTGACCACTTTAGTCTCGGAGTTTCCAAAATTATTTCATTGATAACGTACTATGACGTCACTTTTACTTTTCCTCCCTAGGGAGGAAAACTACGACTTTGCTCCCTACAATGAGGCCAGGAAATGTATACTTTGGATAGAGGTAGGCGAAAAAATATTTTTTTACATTGTTTTTATTAAACTTTAAATTATTTTACACAATCTTATAAAATTATATTTCAAACTAAAGAAATTGCTAATTCTCAAGTCAAATGACAAAAAAAATAAGGGAAACGTATAAACGACAGTCTTTAGATTTTAGCTCAGAGTATACCCATCAAATTGGATCGAAAAAACTACTTTTCCGCGACGGTCTTCAGCTGAAGCTGGCAGAAGTCTCTCAAAATCCGAAAGACTTACGACTGAAATGTCGTCTATCTGAAAATAAATCAACAATCGATTTTGGTATACCTAATGCAAAATGCACTGAAAAATTACCTCTGGCCAATAGAAGGCAGAATTCTTCGCAATTCTCAGGAACTTGACCACGTAGTCTCCATCAGGCAGTTTTTCTTTTATAAGACCAACGAAAAATTTCAAGGTCTTTTTAGTTGCGAATCTCACAAGCACATAGTCGTTGACGACTGCAGCCCCTGTTGGCCTCTCGATCTCCTCGTTCTCTTCTTGGTGCATTTCATCACAAAATGTCTCGAAATCACAATCAGATTCGTCCTGAAGCTCTAGTTCGTTGTCACTATCACTATCAAATTCCTTAGCAGACTTTTTCTTATTATTGGTGGGTGGTGCAGAACATCCAGAACTTTCCCCTATTTCAAAATCTTCCAGTCCAATGCTTTTACCCGGTGCGATGTTAATTTTCTTTTTTCTTTGAGTTCTAGTTCCCTTTTTGTTCCTAATACCCTGTAGAAATTGTATAACTGTGTCGTTTAAACTGTTTTCGAAATTTTGATTTGATTCAGTATCATCAGTACTAGGCAATTTCTTTAATATTTGATTTCTGACTAAATGGTATATACCCGTTGCCCGAAAGCCACTTTGAAGATTTTGATCACCGGCTCCTGCGAATTTTAACATCAGCTTCTTTAAAAGTTTTGGAAACATCTTCTTTGGAAGACCAGTTGATCCCGTTGCTAACTTATAATCGCTGAGTATTGCACGCCATTGTTTCTTCAGTGATGCGAACACCGCGACATCCGGGGGTTGAGCGATATGCGTGGTATTCGGCGGTAAACATATGAATCGAATATTATTTTCAACCGATAGTCTGATAACTTGCTCAGAAAAATGGTTCGCCAAGTTATCCCCGATTAATACTTTGACTCCTTCTTGATGTATCGCGGAATAGAGGAAAACATAAGTAAACCAATTTAAAAATGTTGCAGAATCGAACCATCCATGAGTTGTTCGGTTGTATCTGGTTTTATCGTGTCCTCCTTCCGTCCAAGTTGTCCAAAGGTTTTCTTCTTTGTAGACTACATACAGAGGCAGCCGAACTCCTGAAGCGCTTCCACAAAACATCAAAGAAATGTTCAATTTTGAGTGAGACAATAAACGTTCTGGGTATTTCACCCCTCTTTTAAAAAAACATCTAGTAGACCCAGGGTCATCCGCTAAATTTGTCTCATCGAAATTGTATATACAATCGGGGGAAACTCTGTCTAGACATTGCTCAAGGTTATCAAAATATGCAATGAAAACTTCTCTAGTGGAAGATGCTCTATTTGGGTTTATATTTTGAGATTTTCTTGCACTAATTTCTCTGTTTCTTTTCAGAAAACCTTTAATCCAGTCCATACCAGGCAAATTATTTTTAAACTGCTTAACTGTCTTACCCGTTGTATCCAAATGGCTTTTCATAAAATGTCGTAAATCGTCGTGAGTCAAAGGAAAGTCCCATTCAGCGGTTTTCAAGAGCATCTTGACCAGTGCCTTTTCTTCGTCGTTGTTTAAAACTGTGGGCCTTCCGACGTCCTCCATTTTTTTGTTGTTCAGTTTGTGGCTTAATGCTCCTTTTGGGATTTTGTATTTCTTCGACGCCTTGGAAAGTGACAACTTTTTTGTTTTGATTTAGCGGATTGCTTGTTCCACAGTATATATCAGAGGTGTAATTTCTATATGATCGACTACCCAACTTACTAACGTAATCACGCATTTTGGAATGAGATTATCGCACTGCACTACTGCACCACAATTGAATTTCCTAACCTCACAACGTCCCAACCGCCAAGCCAACCAATGTTATACTGATCGAAATTGATGCAAAACTAGGTAGGTAACGCCAGGCAATAATATTTACATGGAACTCGATTAATGCCGCCCGAGCACGTTGAATCCTGCCGATCAATGTTACCCCATGTTCCCAAAAAAGTTGACATATTTTTTGTATTAATTAATTAAAAATATCTCGGAACCCTAATCATTTACGGTATTATGTAGAATAAGGTTCAAACAGGTACTAGTATCGTGGAAAATTAGTTATGAGAAGATATCTTTTGCATAAGTTTGAGAGATTTTTTTTAAATATTTTATTTCAAAAACGATTTTTTATTTTTTTTTTCGATAATTTTGAGAACCTGCGACAAATTTTATCAGGAAGTCTATGAAAAACATATTTGCAACCCTCAAAAAAATATATCGGTCCAAAAAAATTCAGGCCAACTTGTAGAAAAATATAATCTTCATTGCAAAATTGTTCAATGTAACCCTGGGATTTAATGTAACCCCGTTTTACGGTACTGCGTTCTCTTCATTCCCTGGTACATTTAATTGCAATAAATCTAATGAATCCAAAAATGATTGTAGCTTACCCGCTTCACCATTGAATTCCGTGGGTAGCACCTTGCTTGCAAATTTCATTCTTACAGCCATTTTTACCTGTTTGCTTATTGTTTCTAATACAGAGGTCCCAGCTCCTCAAATATTCATGTAGGTATTTTAATATTACAATTTAACGCTTGAAACGATCTAGAAGTTTTATCTCTAATTTTCTCAAAATAATTTCTACAACTATCTTGCTGTATTACAACTAAATTTTTCCAATTTTTACTTACTAGTTTTGTTAAATTATTATAAAGAATTACTATATTATTAATTATTTCACTATGTATATCTGGATTTTTAGGAGTTTCTTTCATTAAAACCCTTTTCCCTTGTTTATTTATATCCTCAACAATTGAGTTTAAATTATCTACAAATTCTTCCCACGTAATTGACATTCAAAAAGGATTAGGCCTAGGGACATTATACAATACACTATAATACGGTTCGTTCATAAAAACTGATTATATAGGTACTTACAATTTTATACGCTTAAAGTTCCTATTGTCTTCTGGATTCCTATGCCCTCTTCAATTGTCTACGATGAGTTTTCCACAAGGACCATATGAATTAGAATATAAAGGCTACCGTTATAACATACAGTAAATACCATAATCTGCGTCTAGAACCTCTCGTGCTGCACTATAAAATTATTGTTGACTGTACCAGTCTCCTGGACTTCTTGCTTCGTCGATTTGCCTCCCATTTTCCCATCCAGCCAATTCCCAAAATTCAAATAAAAAAGGACCATACACTCGTTAAAATTAAACTTGTCAGTTAAACGTTTGCAGGATCGCCATGTGATGATTAGAGGTAAGCGTACCACACACTAACCCACGTATATTCCAGACCATTAATTAGGGCAAGACTTACCTCCAATATGTGGGAACGAAATAATACCATATGTTTAAAAGCTTATTGGGACATACTATATGTAACACAAATAATAACAATTAACCATGACCATCGTCAACATGTCGATGACCAGTGTAAGGCACACTGACGAAACTGGTTTCATGAAACCGGTTTCATGAGAGATGAAACTCAAGTTTCGTAAAACCAGTTCATAAGAAAATTGAAAGATGAGTACACTGAGTTTTAAGAAACTACAATTTCATAACGTTGCGCAACTGCATTTCACGCAACTCCGCTAGCACGGTTGCATGTAACTACAGTTTGTTGTAAACCTCCGTTGGCGTGAGTTGTGTATTTAATATTTGCAGCAAAAAGCGATGCCTGAAGATCAAGTTTTCAACACAAAACTCGTGGAAGCTGTAGAAAAGCATCCGTGCTTGTACAATTACAATTTGAAAGAGTACAGTAATAGAAACAAAGTTCAAGCTGCATGGGAAAGTACAGGTGACTTTTATTATTGAACTCCTTTTATTCATTTTTATTAAATGTTGTCGCTAACCTATGTTTGTACTCCATTTTCCTCTAGGCGGTTCAAATAAAACACGAATCACGGCTTTTAACAAAGCTTTATTTTCTCAAGGGCTACATACACACAATATATGTAAAGACAATTATTTATTTTCATTACTATTCATCACCACGCCCTGCTATATTATTGATCCACTGTGATGGTATAGCTACGCCAGGCTTCAAAAAGTATTCACAAAGATATTCGCGGAACGATGCGGCTGTCGTTAAGTTAATATGGCGATTCAACGGGTGCAAAGGTTGATTTGGAATGTTCTGAACCTCATCTGCAGCATTCCTTGGCTTATACATTTTCCCTTCGGTTTTGCGAATGTAGTTATGAATAACACATGCGCATTTTATAATAGATATCACCGTTGCTTCAGAACAAGCTATAGACGTTTCAAAAACTCGGAACTTAGATGTTAGCATTCCAAAAGCACATTCCACAGATTTACGAGCTAGGCTTATTCTATAATTGAAAATTCTTCTCCTATCCGTTAGCGTACGTTGAGGATACGGTCGCAGTGTGGTAAACTCCAAAGTTGTTCATAACGGGAAGCAATGTTTTTCCACATATCTATGGTTGGAACAGGCAAATATTCTGGTTGTAGACAGGACCATATAGCTTCCGTTGTTTCCGCAATGACCACTCCAACCGTTCTCTCTCCTCGCATAAAATAGCTCGCCAAACTTCTGAAACTGCTGCCTGTTGCAAGATACCTGAAATTAATAAAATACATCAATTGAGCGGTCTGCTTTGAATAAGGGCTCACCTACAATATTACCTTATTACAGAGCACAAACAGATAAGCCAAGGGTACAAAGCATCATATTAGGTCGATTTTGCAAAATTGTAGATGAGCTCTGATCTAAGCAGACTCTTCAATCATAGCATATGTGTACATAATACGTAGCTTACTATAATCTATCTATACCTTCAATGTAATTTTTTTTGTAGCAAAGGACTGTAAAGAAACATGGAGAAACTTGAGGATAGTTTACATACGGAATTTAAAGAAACCGCCTTCTGGATCTGCTGCAAAAAAGAAAGAATACTATTTGCGTAAGTACATGCAATTTTTGAACCGCTATGTGAATACGAAAACGGAGAAAGGATTACCGGGAAACCTTCCATCGCCCCCACAAACTGAATGCGTACAGTGAACCAAACCAAGAACGCGTCCCAGAAACAATAGACAATAACAAGGAGGCCAACGACGCATCCGACACAGAGTTCACTCAGGATGCTACGCGTGAGAATTCTACACATCAGAGGACACAATCTGAATCCCCAAATGTTACTACGATCAATACCGAGAATATCAGATCCTCAAAACAAGCTTCAGTAGCACCCTCCAATAAAAGAAAGAAAACACCAACTGATGCTGATGCGGTCGTCATAAATTACATCAAATCAAAGACTCAGAAGGGATCAAACCACGACAATCCTAGGACACAATTTTTGTTAAGTTTAGTACCGGACGTAGAAGACATGACCTCAACGCAATACAGGACCTTCCGAAATGAAGTGTGTAGCTTGATTGATAGGATCATTGCCTCTGCACCCTCACCTCTACACTCGAGTAATTCCACATACTCTGCGTGGTCTTCAGCAAGCACACCTGTTCTTCCGCAAACATCTGCACAATCCACTCCCACATGGGAATACTAATAAACTCCAGTCTATTCGCTTCGCACTACTGATGATGTCTCGGATAATCCGGCATATGAAGAACTTCACCGTTTAATTTAAACTATGTAGGTGGTGTCTTTTTTACTCCACTATTTTTTGTATTTTCTTTAAGTTAAAAATAAAGTTATCTTACCTAAGTGTGATTATAAGTTTTTCTTCAGGTCCTAGCGCCATTCTGCAGTTGGTGTCCTTTTTCGTAATGTGGGGACCTACTAAATGTAGCAAGTGATTAAAAGCAGACTCCGACATTCGATAAAAATTTTGAAATTTCACTGGGTCTTGATGCAGTTCTTTGGCCACTACATAATTGCTGTGACATCTGTTCTGTATTAGGGGATGAACCCAGTACTTCCGCTTCTTTTTTCTGTTTCGATACCACCACCACAACACTACAACGTCCTCATCATCCGACGACATCTCAGAAACTGCTCATGTGACAGTTGCGTCAGTGTACTGCCGAGTATGAAACCAGTTTTATGAAACTAGTTTCATAAAACCAGTTTCGTCAGTCTGCAGCCTGCCTTACACTTACAAGTATGAAATACAACTAATGTTTACTATATGGAATTAAAACTATTTATACGTGCTGAATCAATATTCTTTAGACCGTTAGCACTGTTTACATATATCAATATTAACCTTGTCGATTTGGTTGTTTTACAATTTCGTAGCGTTCTAATCTGAACGTGTTTTATTAATAACCTAACGAATCGTGGTTCACTCTTAATGACTAGCCTTACTAAGTTTATTAGTGACCTTCTAGTTCAATAACCGACACAAGTATCACTTTCCTCCCTTGTTATATAAATAGCTATTTATCACATTTTTGTTAACCGTTTGCAAGTAAAAATTAACAGTTTGATTATTATATTAGCAAAGAATACACCAACACAATATTAGCTATGAAAATATTTAACGTTGACAATTTAATTTATATATAAAAAATCCCATATATATATATATATATATATATATATATATATATATATATATATATATGCCACAGTGCAATTGTCACTTTGACAGCAGCAAAAGCTACCTGCAACTTTTACAGCGACAAACGCACTAGTGGTTTTTTCACTTATTCATTTTTTAATTAATTATCGCGGTGTCAGTAGCTAAAATAAATAGTTTGACATTTTTATCAACAACTTATCGAATTAAACACTAAAATCTATGAACATTGAAATTAGTCAAATTGTTAATACCTGCGTGTCTGCTAATACAGTTGCGATTCAATCATCAATTTGGCGACAATTTTCTACTTTTTGCGATGCTAAAGGATATAAACTTGAGCAAGATACTTCCATCAAGAAATTGAATATACGAAAATGTGACGGAGAAGACTACAAAGAAGTGGTAGTTAAAACAATTTGGAACACGACCGCTAAAATGCAACAAAGTAAATATAAAGAATTCAATATTGTATTTAACCCCTTCACTGACGTACAGTTTAATTCATCACGAGCTGGACGAAATGCTAAACGTAAAATCTTACAAGTACAACCCGAAAAAAGAATATCCAATGCATCAGCTCTTAATAAATGTGGAGTATTTTCAATAGCCAGATTATATGACGAAAATGAACCGGAAAGACTTCAAACGAAATTATATCACATTTTGGCGTTTGAATTAGCGCGGAGGACAAGCAATAACTTACTGCAAAATCACTTAATTCGTATACCTACAAATTTGAAAATAATGGAAAAGAAACTGGACGTATCGAGTATATAATCCTCTATTTTCAAAAACGAGACAAGGCGGTGACAATAAATTAGATGACAGCAAATGGATTACGCCTAATATTTTAGAGGAAGATATTTGCCCAATACGCTTACTTAAAAAGTTGATGAAAAAAACGAGGCACTTCCATAACATTCGACAGAGTATTTCTTACACCAAATCCGATTTGGAAGAAGAAAAATTCTAAAGGTTGGTATTTTTAAATGTGCCGATTGGGATTGATGGAATTTCCAAATGGACTAAATACTTAGCACAACGCATTGGTATAGATATCAAACGTGTCAAAATTACAAATCAGTCAAATCGAGCGGCAGCAGTTGGGGAATTAAGTAAAAGCGGAATTAAAGAACAAGCTCTAATAAAAATAAGAGAACACAGCAATTCATCATCAATAAAACCATACTTACAAATTGACAAAGATTATAATTCGAGCATTATTCAATTGATTCGTTTGGAAAAAGAACAAACTTCAACATCTACTACAGAAACCATTAACTGTGGCAGCCGTAGCGACATTAGTATTCCTCTTATGAATTTCAATAACTGCGTGTTTAATAATTGTATAATCAAATAAAAATATACTTATTTTTAGTATTTCATAAATAAAGTTTGCATTGACAGATTTCTAAATATCTTATACATTAAATTATCCTGCTGAATTAGACCCGATGTTTGTATTGATACCGGGAAAGTTTGTGTTGTTTGAATTCTAAACTATTCCCTTTAGCAATTTGACTCGAAACATTGTAACCTTTAAAACGTGACACCGATGGTGGAGCATTTTTAATTGTTGACAGTTTTTCTCGTCTAATTGCAACAGTTTCTCATTAAACAACCCAATTTTACCCTATAAAGTAGAAACCTCTTGTGTTATTATAAGTGATAAATGTATGAGATTAATTCTTGTTAATGTAAAACTATAAACGTTAATTCTAAACAAAGTAGTGACGAAGATTAGTTTCATTTATTTAATTGTAATAACCATTAATATTGCAGTTAAATAATTAATCTAGGTCTGTTGAGTACATACAAAATAACTGGTTGAGTAAAATAAAATATTTGTAGTTTAGGTATTAAATTTCTCAAAAACTCTGTTTACATCACTATGTTTTTCTTAACACCAGGGCGCTCTACTTTCGACAGAAGTGCTCTCTATAGTTCGGCCACGATCCCTATAGGTCAGCGGCTCTCAACCTTTTTTCAGCTGCGTATCTCTTACCAAAACATTGAGATAAATTATACCCCTGAACCATATTTTAGTAGGGTCGGCCCAGAGACAATTGTAAAAAGTGAAATTTAGGGTTACAATAGATAAAATTAAAACAATACGAGCAACATCATGTATTTTGTAGTTACATGTGAGGGTAAAGGATACAATTTTTGTAAAAATTACCAAAATCTAAAAGTTTCTTGGATTCAGCCAAGTACGCCAAGTAGCCAAGCCAAGTACAATCTAAAATCTGGTGAGGCATCCAACTTGTTTCTGTACTTATTTTTAATAAATGCGTATAATGAAAAGGCTCTTTCCACTAATACTGTGGATGGAAAAGGTAACAACACCTTCATTGCCAGATCAGACAGACGTTTATATTCATTGCTTACGTCCAACCAAAAGTTGATGAGAGGTTTAGTCTTGAAAGGTAACTTCAACGTATTATCACTAGAGATCTCTATCAGACTTACTTTTTCTGCAATCTCCAACCCAGCAGATTGATAATTCTCTTCAGAAAAAGGGTTTTGAATCCACTTAATTCCTTCATCAAGCTTCGGAAAGTATTTCGCGAATGAAGATTTCAATTCCCTCAAGTGTTCTGAAATTGCCAGTTTGGCAACACTAGAGAGTTGTAACTCGCCCTCTTTCAAAAAGTCGTGCAACGTTTCAAACACTTCTGTCTGGCCAAAAATCAATCTTTTTCGTCATATATCCCATTTTTTCTGCTACTCTAAAAATTGTTATTGAGCTTATTTGGAGACTCAGATTTAGTTTGTTAACTTGGTTAAAAATGTCACTCAGGTAAGCCAAAGATTGCAGCCACTCGCTATCGTGTAATCTGGATGATAGATGGAACGGATGATCCCGAAAGAACAGCTGTACTTCAAACCTTAACTCAAGCAATCTTTGGAGTACTTTACTACGGGAGAGCCTTGTGACTTCTGTGTGATGAAGCAAGTTAATGTGGACGCTATCCATTTCCTCGCACAGAGATTTGAACAGCCTAGAGTTTAAGGCCTGTGATTTGATGAAGTTGACAATTTTAGCGGCTTCGTCAAGCACAGTTTTCAATCCAACAGGTAGGTTTTTGCAGGCAAGAGTTTGGCTGTGAATGCAGCAGTGCGTCCAGTGAACAAGAGGCGCCACTTCTTTAACACGGGCCTGAAGTCCAATAAAACATCCTGACATAGATTTTGCACCATCGGTAGACATGCCGCAGCAAGTTTCCCAGGTAATGTCATGTTTAATAAAATACGCATTGATAGCATTGAATATGTCGTTTCCTTTCATTGTTTCCGGCAGTTGATGACACAGTAAAAGATTTTCTTCAACAGTATTTTCATAGATATATCGTGCAATTACAAGCAGCACAGCACATTTCGATACATCTGTACTTTCATCAACTTGAATAGCAAAGTACTTACTATTCTTAATTCTTGTAATTACTGTTTCCTCAACGTCATCCGACATATCCCTGATTCTGCGAGATATAGTTGAGTTAGAAACAGGTATAGTGTCTATTTTCTTCGCACTTTCTTCACCAAGCATGCAATTGACGGCATCCTTAATGCACGGAAAAATAAAATTTTCTGCTATGGTGTGGTCTTTGCCAGATTTAGCAATGCGGTAACTTATTTTATATGACGCTTCAAGCGCATTTTCTTTGTCATTGTTAGCTGTTCCAAAATAAGATACTACATTTTTTTGTTTTGAATGCCGCTCAAAAAAACTACGATCTTTATTTTCATAGTTAGCATGTTTTGTTTGTAAATGTCGTTTTAGAAGTGAGGGCTTCATGCTACTATTTGCTAACAGCTCGCCGCATACTACGCATTGCGGTCTGGGACAGTCATTTTCACCGACAAAATAAAATCCGTACTTTAAATAATCATCAAAGTATTTCCTCTTCTTAGTGACAGTGTCAGTGCCTTCACATTTTCTTTTATGTAAGCTTCGTTCAGTATTATCACTAACCTGTGAGGGCATTTTATTGTCCGTTGATGTACTCGGTACTTCACTGTCGTTGGTCTTGTTCTGCAAAGAAGTTATTCCTTTACCACCAGTTTTCAACCACTTATCCATGACACGTTTTATAGTATTTTAACAAACAACTATTTTAACAACTACAGATAAACACAAAAGCACTGTGTTTACATCTGCACCCTGTCCATGCCTCAAGATGACTGACGGCGATAGTACAGTAGTCTGGGCGAGTCTAATATTAAAGAACGTAGAGGTGTATCTGTCTGCATCTACTTCCTCGTTTCATACACAGTGGACTCTTCCACGAGCTTCGTTGCTACAGTAAACGGATGTTGCAGGTATTATTTAGCTACAAGTATTTTCCTACCCATATCCGCCATTACAAATTTTCGTTCCGCAAACCCCCTACGGACCCGATGCGAACCCCAAGGGGTTCGCGTACCCCAGGTTGAGAACCGCTGCTATAGGTCATTAATTGTAAATAAACAATTAGGTAGGTCTTTTGAGCGGCTAGGAAATCACTCTGAGCATCAGGTATTTATTTGATACGAGGCTGTTAATTTGAATACATACACTAATTACACGCAGTGCATTTGTAATTTTTACGTGCACTATGCCATTTTTTAAGAGTATGGAAACATTTACTATACAGTGAGAATATTTAGAATGGAGTCTGTAAATAAAAGGCGCCCAATATAGTTTAGGCGTAATAATACTACTAAACTATACTGCCAACTGCAACAACTAACCTTAGAGTAATAGTATACAATAGAGAGGGTAATTCATTCATAAACACGTTTATTTTTGAAATAATGAATGAATTACAAAAAGTGGGGATGGTATTGTAGACACATGGCCTTGGTAATTTCTCCCATTTTTCCAACAAACTTGGCACCGACGAACCATGATAATCCAAAAAGCATTTAATTAATTAACTTAAAAGTTTATTGTGCCACTAAAAGTCTTGAAAAACTCATCAAAACCAAAGAACTAAATGTTTACTCCCTAGACGTAATGGCGTTCGTATAAACAAACCACGTTTGCCATTATCTACTACAATACTATGGCGGTTCGAAATTATCGTAGAGCACACTCTGATGATATTTGCATCTCTCTTTATATGGTAATTAAACAAAGACAAACCTACTAAATATGTTGCCCTTGACACATAAAACATGTACTGAAATTTTGAGCAATGTTGCCACTTTTAGTTATAACCATAAAGGTATCTAATAAGGTTATAACAAATACTTTATATAAGTATATGCCTCTATTAAATAAAATTCAAGAATTACTAATTAATTTTTATAGCAGCGACTCAAATGCATACATTAGTAGGACTTTTTTTATTTGCATAACTATTTAACAAATTTTCAATTAAACTTCTAATTTCATTTTTCCTGCAATTTAAGAGAATTTGTAAATATGGTAAAGCAGTGGAAGTGTCCGCAAGTGAGCTTAGAATGTGACTCGATGTTTGGGGCAGGAAAAAATCAAAACAAACATATCTATTTTATTTGTTATTCTCAGTAACTAACAAAGCTAACAATTAAACTTGTTACCCAAGATATGCGAAATAAGATTATGTATCTAACCAATTCTAAACGTTCTTTACGGAACATCAAATGACAACGTTTTTGACTTTAGTGGTAACGATTTTGGTCGTCTGCACATCTGTGACGTAGAAGCCCATGATATTTTAAATAGTTATTTGTAAAACAAGTGTCACAATGACTCGTCTTGTAGTACGAGTGAAGTTTGCACAACGAACCGCGAAGCGGTGAGTTGCGCAAATCACGAGTACTACAGAAAGTCATTGTGATACAAGTTTTACACAATATTTTTTATAATTCGCATTTATTTAATTTTTTAAATAAAATAGAATTACATAATCCCTGTTTTTAAACTAGGAGTGGTTTGCATTTAAGTTGGCAATACTGTAGATTCCTGATTGCTCAGATAACAAATGATTGAATAATTGTGTAAATTGTAAACAAACTTTCATTTAAGCACACAGAGGATATTTGTTTAAAAAAGAGCTTCTTCCGATCTATCGATATTATATCATGAACAGAATTATTTGTATAATACATCTTCAGATAGATATCTGGTAATTTATCCCAAAAATCGAACCTTATGTATATAGTTTATTTGCGATAAAAAGAAGATGACGTTGCAAAACAAAATATTGTGATGTTACCAAGCTGTAGTTTTTTCCTTAACTAAACTAGAAACGAAAACTAGAAAAGTCAATCTGATGTTAGATTGACAGTTCTTCTTTTTCATTGTTCCGTGCCTCGTAGGGCGTAAGTCAAAAATATTTATTTAAAAATAAAAGGCTTGTATGATAGGCTTGATTAATTTAATATAAATATTTATTCATGAACATTTAATCGTTTACATTTAAATATGTAACAATAATATTAATAATGATGAATACAAACAGCGAATACTATTACTTTATCTTACAGCAGTAAGCGAGAGAAGCGGGCCCCCATTTCGGCATTCTCGTTCAAAATAACTCAACAAAGATGTTACCATATTGACATTTTCTGTTCAGCTGCTTCGGCATTTTATTAACCACACTGTTTTTTTAATCTTAAAGAAGCAATTAATTTAAAAGCACCAAAAAAACTTGATCGAATGTCAATAAAAGTCAAAACAAACTGGGGAATTTTACCAATTGATTTGACAACGTCTTGAAGTTTTGTTAACCCGTTAGCTGTAAATTGCCCTGGCTGTTGAGGATAAATTGTATTCACGGTTGGTAAATTAATATTTATTCTGATAAGCAGGAAAGTAACTAAAAATGACATCATCGTCTTTTTATCGTAAATAAACTATACCTTTATATTGATTCTATACAATATAAAAATAAACAATTGCCAAACCATTGATGAATAAACGTTAGCGTACTTTATTTCTTAATATTTTTAATATATAATTAATTCAAATTTAGCTTTGAGACCATTTAATATAATAATTTGCTAGAGCAACGCTAGACCATTTAATAATTTGATTCAAGGTTATAGTCAAATGTCAAATAAAAATACATAATACGTACAATAACCAACTGTATGACACTAAAAATTACTATAAAAGTGTTTAAATAGACTGCATTGTGACACTGTACACAACATTATAGTGAAGTCTCTTTTGTACGTGAATTATAAAAACATCTTTACTTACTCTCACAGATCTCGAAAAATATGCACAATTTGTCTTACAAACGTCACCAACTAACACAATAGAAAAATGTTTTCATTACCAATACAAACATGTGGAATCGACTAATATTCAAGTGATAGGATTCAATGGGATCTATATGCCATACTGCGTTCATATTCATTAACCTGGAACTTAATTTATAACCAACTAGGGTATATTTTTTTTGATAGATGTGTTGTCAATCAATTGTCGACTAGACTAGTATACAGGCTACCTACTCTTTTGTTATTGGTACCTATTTATTAATGTTTTCAGTAGGCATTACGCAGGTTTGTAATAAGTACGAATATGGAGAAAAGAAAGAATAACAATTACTATAGTAGTAAGTCCATATTTCGAAATCCAAACAAATTATGCGAGAACTCGATCTACTTTTTGTTTACTAGACCGCATATTTGCCAAAACATTAGTAAAGTACTTTTAAATATAACACAACTTTTCTAAACATATTGATTGCAAAATGCCAAAACGAATTTTAAAAATATTAAAAATTGTTGAAAAAAATATATTCAAAGTACAAACAACGCGACACAGCAAAGTAAACCAAAAACGTAGGAAGAAAATTGATAGTAAAAGAAGGGACGCAGTTCGTCCAAAAAACAGACGTTGTTCGTTCGCGAAGGTGTTGGGTAGTTCGGCACTGAGTAGGGGTGAGATAGTGCTCCCCTATCGCACGACGCGAATAAGTTTATCAGTGTCTTTTAACCGATTTTTGTGTGTGTGTTGTTCTGAAACTACTTTCCTTGCGTCGCGTTCTGAGTGTTTCAGGTGATATTTAGATATCACCGGCATTATGGACTGCCCCTCAGACAGGACACCAGGAAAGGGTTCAGAATTGAATCATCGTAACTCCGGCGCGAGTGCTGGAAACTCTCGATTCGCATCTTTCGGGTACTCAATTACCGGTAACCAAGTCACCAGGCTCCAGTACAGAAACTAAAGTAAAAGACGAGCCACTCTGTAGGTATTGAACCAATTTGTTTATTAGTGGGAAATATTTTTTTGCTGTCTTACCCCGGAAATTCATGATCATATTCGTACTTCCACACGCGGAACTATAATCCCAAATATTAGGAAAGGATAGAAGAAATTGTATTAGTGACATACTGTTCGTCGTATATGTATACAGGGTATACTCTCCCTGCGGAGTGAAAAATCTCACCCCCTCCCTTTTTTTAGTCTTGTGTGTAAGGTTAATATTGTATTTATAAATAACTGGTAAATTTGACTACACAGTTCTCCAGACTCCCATAATTGTTTTTTTTGTTAGAATAAAATTGTACGCTTATAAATAGCTGAAACCTTTCATAGGTCAAAACCAGTTTCCTGTTTTGTTGTTTTCGTTTTGTGGTCATTTTAAGTTTTTCCAGTTTTTTTGTTGTAGAAGTAATATTTTATTTTTATACATAATTTCCGTCTCCAACACTAATTAAAAATAGGCAGGTTATTAACTCAGAAGCAGCTCCAAGAAACAAACTAAGCCGAAGGTCGCAAGACAGCGGATTGTATTTCACGAATTTCTTTCAAAGGAAATAGTAGATTCTTTTCACGTATGGGATACGTCCGAGTAAGCGACTAATCAAATATATTGGTCTAGGTCACTACCTCAATATACAGGGTGTACGAAACGAACTCCTTCGACTGAACGAGTCAAAACCCAGCCTGACATTCGACCTTCGAGCGTTTCCCTTGGGGTTCATCAGAAAAATATGTGTCCTTAAAGGACAGCGAAATTGTTAGCGTATCCTACTTAATGGTCATACTGTAATTATTGTTTGTAATATAGATGTAATTGTTTGTCAAGTTGAATCTGTTTTATTCGTTTCCCTATCCAGATCATTCCTACAGGGTTTTTTTCTTGTGGGTACGTGAAGCTGACCAAACGACTCGGTCCTGGCGAATGTTTAAGCCCAGGCGATTCCCACGGAAGCACTTACCGCTCGAGCGTAAGCCCTCTCCTCGATTATCTTTTGGGAGAATTTCTCGTTCTCCTTTGTGCCTGTCGGCACTGGTAACAGCGCTGCTTATACTGAGAGGAAATGAGGCACAATAAATAAACGTCGTCACAGAATATTTACTAGGTTTATTACAAGTAGTGAGAGCGAATTGTTACAGTGGTGACAGCATTTATTACAGTTTTTGTTATAAAGTAGAATGAGAGGCAATAAACTTTGGCCACAGTTTCCACACTGTAGATATAGAGGGTTTTAAGGAATAAAGCAATGTTCATAAATAAATTTTTACATTTATTAAGCACTTTTAACAAGCAATTTAACCACGTATTGTTATCGAAAGTTATAATTTATATTGGTATTTTTATTAATTCTATAATTGCCTCCATCTGATAAATTTATTAAGTTAAGAGATTAGGATATTGAACAAAAAACGTAAATTGTTTTAAACATTTACAATTTCTGAATATATTGTAAATAAGTCGGTCTTAATTCTATACATTCTAACCAAAAACTACGTTTTTTTGGTCAACAATATGATGTGTCAAATTTTTATACATATATAACACACCAAGTAAAAAGTTCAGCAGTGTTTAAATTCTCGTTTTTAAATGGCTAAAAATGATTTTTATAATTAAAATATGCATATCATGTAGACTAGGTACGTCTTATTTCGGATATCACACGACGTTTTGGCCTGTCAATATTGCAAAAACTAAACAGAAATATCAATTTGTCATTTACAACATTCAAAGGTTATGCAGAATTAATTCAGTTTCCCACATCTAATCTCTGCCAATATTTTAAATGCGACATCTTGCGCAATTTTCAAAATCAGTGTATTAGATGTCCACAAATTGGGACCACACGAAAGGCAAAAGAAACTTCACTTCTGACAGTTGTTCTTAATAATACTTTTCATCGCCTAACAAGCACAGCCGCCATGTTGAAAGAGCGATAGTTTAAAAGTTTCGTACTGTTTTGTGCAATAATGGCTGATAATACAATATTATCTCCACAAACAAATCTACCATTAAAACAAATTATTGATGATGGTAACAAGTAACAATTCAGCTGAAGCGTATAATTGTGAACGATTAAAAATGTGGTTATAGTGACATGGGCGTTCGCAAAAAGGCAAAATATGTTTGCTAGTTGCGAGGTTAGCTATCAATACAATCTATTATCTAACAGTTATTTGGATCACTAGTCCAGAAAATGATATTTTGCGAGTATGAGTTGTATTGCGTAGCAGAGGTGGAGCAACACGAGCAAACCCGAAACATTTTCTGGACGTGTATCCAGAAAAATTTTCATGCCAACAAATTTAAATCATTTTTAAAAAGTAAAAAATTAACGAAATATTTCACGTCAAACTTTTTGACAAATAGAAAATTAAGAATCAATACTGCCGTCCCATTTCTAGAGAATTTTTACCCATATGTCACTTTTGTACGTGCTAGGCCGGGAATTTGATGTTCCCGGCCGATTTTGAATTCTGCAAAACTGTCGATAATGGCTAGCAGCATGAAACTAAGATTAGGTAAATAATTATTGAATAATTTTATCCTAATTGACCACGATAATTTATTGTCAGCACATGTAGAAACTCTAAAATTAACATTTAGGTTCATAATGAATATTTATAGTATTTAAATATATATTGCAAGCAAGGTTTATAATTATAGTCGAATTGAAAAATTTATTATTTTAATTAAGACACTTATTTACTTTAATTTTCTCTCAATTTCTTTTTAATAAGTATTATTTGTTTAATGTTTGTCGATTTCAACTATTTGTACACAGGAATTTTAACATGCTTGTTTACAAAACAGTATGAAGGATGGCTGAACTGCAAGCGTGCGCACAAAAAATTTGTGATGAAAAGATCTATTACCCGCATTTTGTCAGTCAAAACGTCGTATGAAACTGTATAAATAAATTTGGAAAATATATAAATATAATACAAATACAACTGCAACAAATGGTATCAAACAAAAATAAATATATACACTACACCTAAATTCTATAGTAGCCTTTTTAAGAAATTAGATAACTTCCATATCTTTTGTCCAGCAGAAGAGTATGTTTTAGTATTCGCTTCTAATGTAATTTTTTTTTGAAAAAATTTTGAATTCACTATTATTAAGACTTAAATTATAGCAAACTGAAACAGCGGTAGAATTTATCATCCACATATTTAAATCGAAGCCCGATTTTCGTCAAATTGTCGTATGTAGCAATTTATTATATTGGTTACATGATTTTATTGGTATTTAATGTTTCATATGGTGCCTCAGATTTACATACATAGTTAAAATTTGTGTATCGCGAAAAAATGCATATTTCTGATAGTTAGTTCTTCAAATGAGTGACTACATTATATCACCTAACGAAGATTTAAGGAACAGAATACTCCTAAAGGTGCTGCCTCATGCAGTCGCAGCGACAAATCTGGTTACGTGATATGTAGCGACAAAACTGAAAATGTTTAGATTTGTCGCTGAGAAAGGAGAGGGGGAAGAGGAAAGTGAACGATACAAGTCGTAATATGTGTGGTGCTGCAACTTCTTTGATTGGTTGGTGTAAAAAATGGATTCAGGCGAGGTAAGTATTTTAAAAGATTAAATTAATTATTTAAGTATGAAAACATACGTTTACACCGATAATTTTGTTTCTTCATTGTTTCGAGGTCATTCCTGCAAGCAGCCATGTTGACGCTGCTGTTCGGCGCGGCGACTTGGCGCCACTTTTTTGAGTCACGGGAAATTCAAAATAGGGTGACGTGACCAGATTTGTCGGTGCAAACGCGCGACTGCATGAGGTCGCACCTTAGTTGTTTATTGAAATTTACTTGAATGCAGTTGGTTTTATTTAAATGATTTCGAAAATCCTTCATTGAGAGCAAAAAAAATCGCTAAAAATTAAATTACACTTTATAATAACGAATATTATTAAAAAAGTATACGATTTTTTTCATTAATAAACATTGTACTAAATTAATTAATAATCGCATTTACCACCAAGGAAATCACATTCTTTAGGGAATCAAACATATATAGCTATAAAAGGTTGGTTAACTAAGATTGTAGTGTTCAAAAACCTAACTGGAGTTTATAACATATAGAAAGTAATTTTTTGTTTTGTGTTTTGGAATGATGTTTTATAATTACTTTTGCCAAAATATTTAAAGATGCATTACATTTTGAATAGATAACATAATATACAGAGAAATAAAATAGAAGGATCAGTCAAAAACAAGCTGACTAAACCTCGTAAAATGCTACAAACGATCAACTTGTTCCATTGTCCCAAAAAAATATAATGCTTATTGATACAAAATTTGAAAATTTAGATTTTTCTTGACGATCTTACATATACAATTTTTTGCTATAACTCTTGGAAAATGAAAATCTACTAGGCACAAGATTGTTATTCATATATTCAAATTGAAATATTATTTACACTAAATAACAAAGTTACCCTTTTCCATATAATAAATATCTTATGATTCAAAATTAAATGATTAAAAACAGTACAAAATTATTAAAATGCAGATAATATAATTTACATCTGCTTTATTAAAAAATATAGGATCAAGTCCTAATAGCAGAGTATATAAGGTGGACACTACTCAGTATACTTTTTTCTTCCAAAACATTATAGAAGTTTAAATATGCCATAGTTGATTTTTAATCTTAAAAAAGGCTAAACTGAAGTAATTGCTAATTCAAAACCATATTTATATTATACAAAACATGTTAAACTTTATCGTTATTGCATTATTTTGTTACTCTAACCCTAATATAATTTTAAAAATACTTAGAAAACACAAGAATAAAGTGCAGAAACTACTAAAAAACTGGAGTATAAAAATGAATCCTTAAAATATAGTATAAGATAAGTTCTGATTTTTACAAAAACATTTGGTTGTAATTTATTAATTTTACACTGCATAGGAATGAATAAAGAGCACATGAAATACACCAAAAAGAAAAACTAGGATTATGTATACAGCTGCACTATACTGAACCTTTATCAGGTTTTTAATATTAAATTCAATATTGACCAAATCGTCAGCAACTCATTTTTGAAATAAATGCACGTTAACATGGTTGGAGTTCCAAACTCAGCTATATTGTTAGAAACATTCTTTTAGATGTACAAAATTATCGGCTTTATTCCTGTTAAAACTTTATCAAATGGGTTAAACTTCTCCAAAGCCCAATATATATATACATAAACAACAAAGAGATTCATGGGTAATTCACGCAAAATAAAGGGCTACTGAAATAGAGTGGTAACCGTGGACATGCATGTTTCTGGCTCATTTTGCCTCTTCAGCACGGCATAACCAAATAAGGATGTGAAATTTGGGCTCCGTGTCGATGTTGGTTGATGTCCTGAAAACTCGGGATCTTCCAATTGAAGACACAAATGAGCGTTTGGTTTCCCTGCTGAAATCCGTTATTTTGTGTTTTCCCATGTTTCGATTAACATCTTTGCTCCCAAATTTCACATCCTTATTTGGTTATGCCGTGCTGAAGAGGCAAAATGAGCCAGAAACATGCATGTCCACGGTTACCACTCTATTTCAGTAGCCCTTTATTTTGCGTGAATTACCCATGAATCTCTTTGTTGTTGTTAACATATCACGCGATATTCCTACATCTTCTTTTTTATATATACATATATATATATATATATATATATATATATATATATATATATATATATATATATATTTATTTGACCGATTCTCATGAAATGTGCATATTGGGTAGGTCTGAGAATCGGACATCTATTTTTCATCCCCCTAAATGTTAAGGGTAGTCCACCCCTAAATTTTTATCTTTTAGATAAAAATGTTTGTTTTTTTTTAATGATACAGCATTAAAACATACATACAACCCTAAATTTTCACCACTCTACGATCAATCTAACCCAACCAATAAAAAATATTATATTAAATTTTATAATACTCTTTAATTTTCACCCCTCTACGATCAACCCCTATTTTTTACAGACGGACTTTCTCTAAACAACTGTTAGATATTGGCGATGCGAAAGTTGCTGTACATGAAAATACTAGTTGCATAAAATTACAGACGGACTTCTGCACAATCATCGACTCGCAAAATATTGTCATCGATCACATATTTCCCGATGTACATACACAATATAAAAATCATAAGTGGCTGGCAGAAAGAGCGATTTTGGCAGCAAAAAATGTGGACATCAGTGGGTTAAATTTAAAGATACAACAGTTGATGCCTGGGGACTTGATGTCATACAAATCTATCGATGCAATTTGCGATACCAACGAAACTGTGAATTATCCAATTGAGTTTTTAAATTCATTAGATTTGCCAGGCATGCCACCACACCATTTACAATTGAAGGTTGGATCTCCGATCATTCTGCTTCGTAACTTGAACCCACCACGGCTGTGTAATGGCACACGATTAGTCATTCATTTTAAATATAAAGTTTCAAGGCGAAAATGTGTTGCTGCCACGAATCCCTATGATTTCTGCAGATGTGCCAATTGAATTCAAACGCACTCAATTCCCAATTAGATTGGCATTCGCTATGACGATCAATAAGTCACAAGGCCAACCATTGTCTGTATGTGGTATGTTCTCGTGTGGGACAACCATCCAGTTTGTTTGTGTTGGCTAAAGACGGACTAACCAAGAATATTGTACATTCTATTGCGCTAAGAGATTTTTCTTTATTTTTTTTTCAACTGCCATAATTGGTAGTAGAAATATGAATAATTATTTTTGATGTTTACGATAGCTATCGAGAATTGTAATTTAAGATATATTTGTTACTTTATTAAAGATTAATTTATTAACCTAAATAAAGCATACTTTCATTGCCTACAATGCTTTCGATTATAAGCAAATCCCCCACACTTATAGTCGATAGTTATTTTTATTGAACTTGAAAAATGTTTCCTAGAAATAATATACATGGCAAAACAACGTTTGCTGGGTCAGCTAGTATATCTAGTATATATATATATATATATATATATATATATATATATATATATATATATATATATATATATATATTTCAATATTTTGTAAAGGAAAAATTCAAGGATTTGGCATAATGGAGAAATTTGAACCAAAAAATTAAGTTCAACTTTAAATAAATTCAGTAATAAACTGAAATACTGAAATAGAGCCTACAGACAAGGTTGAAGAGTGTGTAGAAGAAAATCGAACAGCAGGAAAACCAAGGATTTACAGAGAATATATGCTTAGAAAAGACCTCCGTTAGTAGGGAAAACATTTCTCATACCAACCTTCACTCTGCATGCAGTTTTCTTACAAAAATGTTAAAACTGGCATATATTACTAAAAAAACACCGAATGACAAAAATAAACCAACTGTGGAAATAATTTCTGTTTGTATGAAAAGGATCAAGATATTGACGAATTCTATTTAGTCTACCTTACGCAAAAATATACTGAGAAAGGTCGATTCCATGAAAATAACTAATAATCAAATACAGTAACCAACGCAGCAAATTGTAATAAAACATAATTATCTCAAAACAAAAAAATATCAACGTTTTTGAAAACTATTTATGATATTACATTTTATTATTTTGCTGCGCAGACAATATCTGATGACAATAAAGAAATATAACAACAAATTTTACTTACAATCAAGATGACTAGTACAGATCGAGTTTGTGAAAAGTTATATTAATGGAAGAGGACAAACACAATCAAAAGCAAATCTAATACTGAAATCAAAAAGGTTCTGCTTTTGATAGAGTTTGTTTTGCAAAGTTCAATTGATGGCATCTAACAGTCCAATTCTAACCAAGAATCTGTTCCTGTAACGTGAATCATCTTAGCGCTAGACAGAGCAATCTGAATACATGACAAAAGATGAACCTATAAAACTAGTCATTTTACTACAATGATCATGTAATTTAATTTTACATAACAGGTATGGAAATATGGAAAATTTGTATATGTATATAACTAACAGAATTCTTGAATACCTAAAATTGTATAGACCTGCTTTTTGAATGTATCTGTTTAAATTTTTATAATAATAATTCAAACATCTAAAACATGTGTGCTGAAGCAAATTTTTATAACAGTTTCTAAGCGTTTGACTGATAAGAATATTTGTGTGCTTTTCAGTACAATTAAAATATTTTTCAAGCAGGGAAAATATCACACTTTCCACAAATTAAATTTTGTGTTTTTTTACAATTTCAATTCCACCGTTTTTTGCCAAGAAATAGTTTATTTCACACCCGAAAATCTTAAAATCCTTGAGCACTCAACAAATATTTAATCACAAATTAAATTATCTGTTTTTGTTTCCATAGTTTTACTTACATTTCTATGGTTAGTTATTTGATTTAACTTGTTGAAGTAGATTCAAAACTGATAAAAATGTGTTAAAATATAGCTTCATGTAAGTTTACATTTCTATAGTCAGTTATTCGATTAACTTGTTGAAGTAGATTCAAAACAAATAAAAATGTGTTAAAATATAGCTTCATGTAAGTTTGAACAAATTTACTATCCGAAAATTAAAATAATTGATAAGTTTTGGGATGCGTGAACATTATAACATATATCAAATCGTATTCTATTGAAATTGCCTCGAGAACAGCAACTCATCAATATTATCAATATCCATTTTTTAAAAATAGAACATTTCGCACCTTGATAACAAAAGTGGCATTATACTGAAAATGGCAATACTGAGTTTACGACATCTAGATTACTTGAAAGAGAGCACTTTTAATGCATTGTCATAGTTACAATACTCTTCCCTAGAGGCCGCTAGTGTCAGTTTATACTTTTGGGTAGTGACAAAGTAGTAATTCATAAGGTGGCACCAAAGAGAAGAGACAATCTGCTGGCGCGCAAAATTTTAGGTGGTGGATGGCACAACAGGATACACTGAAAAGCTTTCTATAGGTACACTGCAATAAAATGTGTATATATGTGTAACGTAGGCGTACGGAAATATTAAACTAAACCAAATATTGAAAAAAATAAAGTAGTGTTAAAAGCAGTGGAAATCTGATGAAAGCATATTTTTGTGCTTCCTTGGATGTCAATTTGAATCAGGTTGTCATTGTTCTCTTTTCCTAAAGAATCTGAGCGGTGAGTAGAAATATATTTTTATATACAAGGTATTTCAAAATTCAGTACAAAGATTTTAATGGAGTAATTGTCAAGTCAAAATAAGAACTTTGATTCGAGGGTAAATATTTAAGATTTTCATAGTTTTTTTCATAATGACGCTTCCAGTTCTTGAGATTAAATTTGAAACGTAAGTTAAGTTTTACAGTTTACATCACCCAGCAGATCTCTACTGATAGTAAGAAACTACAAGATATTTTTTCCTGTATTTTTTTGCATCTGTTACAGTTACCGAGAAGAAAATATTTGTGATTAGCTAGACTTAAGCTACGGATACATATTTATAGGAAAAGAATCTTACTATGACTTGACAAATAAACTCTTAAAATATTTGTACTAAATTTTGAAACACACTGTATACTGTGAATTACATAAAAAACGCAAGCATTCATTATTTAGAGTACATTCCCTCCTTGTCCCGATTTGCCAAAAATGTTATTAAAAAATTATTTATTAGGCTTAAAATATTCTACAACCTCAAATATTACCAATCGCGATTTGAGATGTAAACGACAAAAAAAACATAAGGATAATCAAAATATTATCAAACATTTAAATTTCTATAAACGTGTTTTATAAATGTATGATTTTTAATTAGTTATATTATAATTTGTGTTTAATATATATTATGCATGTTACATTATGTTTAATTAGTAATAGAAATGTAATGATGTAAATAGAGATTCGAAGATGTTTTCTTCCTAATTTCTCTTAAATCACAACTGCAGTTGTAAAAGTAATTATTTTAAATATATTTTATTACAGAAAATATTTTTTTTTATTTAAATTATACAGTGTCGAAAAAATTCACCGTCACACTTTTTTAAATATAATATTTATTTTTCTCAGTATACTGATTTGAGTTTGGTCTCGCAGTGTCAAAAACCCATTTTCCTTACTGTTAGGAGCAGTTGTCGCTTCTGTGTGGTGGTTATTCTGGGGCGACAACACACTTAATTGCTTTCAGAAGCAGTTACACCACTCTGCCGATTTTACTGTTCCATTCCTATCTCACATCCACTTCTGGGAAACAAATTAAAGAGGCGCAGAAGATTTGTCACTTATTACGCACAGTTGTTGGCTGTTTTAGTAAGTTTTCAAAACATCATTGTATCAGTTGGCTCCACCTACATGCGAGTGGGAAACAATTTCTGGTTGCGCTGTGGAAAAATTGGAACAGAGATCAAAGGTGCCGACAACGAATGAGCCAACTGCTTCTGCAAGCTTTAACCTGTGGCAACACTATCAGTTAGTCGTTTTAAACGTTATTCACGTTAATAATCTACTGAAATAATAACTGCATAAATGGTATATTATTAAGTATAGTGTCGATTATTTAGTTAATGTACCTTTAAACTATTTTTGATGAATTTAAATTTTGATTCGTGTCATTTTTAACGTTATTGTCTGCAATAATTTTCTGGACTAATAAAAACGTGAATGGCATTATAACCATAGTATCATTTTTTTGGTTAAGTTTATTACAAATAGATTTTTTGTGACCAAAAAATGGCGCTTTCTTTTTAGTGTCTGTTTTTAAACACGATTATTCAAATGTAGATGTTCAAAGTTATTGTTCAAGTGTTATATGGTTCCAAATGCCAGTTACACTATAAAGTTACCAGGATAGTGATGTTTCATTTTGTTACGTAAGTGTCATGTTGAGTATACTGCCACTGTTTTGATAACTAAAACATCTGTAATTTTGTTTAATGACATTACTATAACGCATTATAACCTAAATTATATTTTTTTATACTCATAGAGCTTTCCGGAATTCTTTTTTCTATACTTGGATGTAATTCTCGCATTTGTGAAACGTTTTTATTTCCCCATTCAAGGTTATCAACATGTATCCGTCAAGAAGTAGGGGTAGAAAAATATTACTGCAAGCAATTCAAACCAAAGAAAACAGTTCAGAACCTGAAGCCGCAAAATCAATTTTAAACAATTTACCAACTACCAACCATACATATCCAGCTAACAAAGAGAACATCGGCAACAATGATTATGGTGACTTTTCACCCGCTTCTGATGATGATACAAGTAAATCATCTGTTTTTATCTTCAACTTCTATTGCACCCGATCCACCAAATATTCGTCATGCCCCCACTCAAAGTACCAATATAAAACAATATGACAATAGGGAAATGAACCAACGTTCTGGAAATGTAGATAATAATATTGCACCAACAGTTGATTCTAATAACCAAAGTACTGAAAATGTAGATAATGCTATTGCAGTGGATATTCCACCAGCTGCAGATAATATCGAGAAACCAAAGAAAAATAACCAAAGGGTTGCCTATAGTTCTAGGACATTGAAAGACTGTGGAAAAGAATATGTTTCAAGCTCCAAAACAAAAAATGTTTTCCCAGCTAAGTTTTTAAAATAAACATGTGAGTCAACCTGCCGTTTAAAATGTTCAGAGAGAATTATTGAAGAATTGGCAAAGAGAATACAATATATGGAAGATATTATACCTAAGCACCCACAGAAAGTTAAATTATGCTTTTCATTTTAATTGAAACAATACTAGAACTAAAGTATGCAAAGCATTTTTTAAGAATACATTAGATAACAGACAGATGTATTAGAACTGCAATAGAGAAGAACAGGACAACATGTGTATTAAAAGGAGAACCAAAGAGGTAAGCACGGACATCATAAAAAGTATCTGATAATTTGAATGAAGGAGTAGTAGTAGTATCCCTCAAATTGAAAGCCATTATTTAAGGCAACAATCGACATAAGAATTCATATACGGCACAAAAACATTAAAGTATATTTATTTTGATTATAAAGAAGACTGTATAAAGCAAGGATTATATATTCAATGAAAAAGTTTTTATTTATACCAAAAAAATACCAATGCTCTGTATAAAAGCTCACAGAAAATCTTGAAAAAGCTGCCCTTAAAGAAAAGTACGATCAACACTTAGCAGAGAGAGAGAGAAAGAGAGAGAGAGAGTACAGTCGCGAGGAAAAGGCTCGTTTCATTGTCGCATGTTATGATTTGCAAGCCGTGATTACAGTAGCCAATCGTGAGATTTCTACGATTTAATAAAGTCTAAAATTAATTGCTTGAACCTTACCATCTCTGAGCTTAAACTTGACAATACTGAATGCTTCTTCTGGGATGAAACTCAAGGACATCGAGAAGCAAATGAAATATATACTTGCGTATTAAAATATTTGCAAAAAGTCTTCTTGTGCCGACTAATATCTTGACGTAGTTTTTTACTCGGATAATTGCTGCGGTCAGCAGAAGAACCAGTATATAATCGGAGCGTATATTTACGCAGTACAATACTCAAAAATAAGTCGATAACACACAAGTTCCTTATACGTGGCCATAGGGAGATCTTGTACATTTTGTAATTGAGAAACAACTTAAACAATGTCTTAGATCTGGACCCATATTGGTTACTTCACAATATGTTTCTGCTATTCGAAGTGTTAAAAAACGTGAATCACCTTTCATTGTAAATGAAATGGGTTACGATTTCATATATATAAAGCAACTACTAGTTCCAGGACTAAATAAAGGTGTAGATGGCAAGTTTGTGAAGTTGTCAGGCGTAAAAGTTATCAAAATTGAGAAAAATTAACATAGTGAGCTTAAATTACAATATAAAAAACATTGTATTTTGATGATTTTAAAGAGCTTCATTTGAGTAAAAGAACAAATAGAAATAATCGTCCTACAGAACTCAAACCGCTTTATTAGTGTAAATAAAGAATGAAAGAAATAAAAATGACGTCATTGATGCTGGTTTTATTCCCAGTTATTATAGTATATGAAAGTATATTTCAATATTAAGATAACAAACGATAATTTTGCTACAACCTATGTATTTTTGATATTAAAAAAATTAGTTTATACCAAGATCTCTTTATTTATTAGTTTTTTTAATTTGAGAAAAATACTTTATTTATGTCCAGAGATTAATGTTTGTTTCATTGTTATTAGTTATAAGAGTTAATAGTTAATATACCCAAACATTTATACCTAAAAGATGCATTTGAATGAAAAACTTTATATAATTATAGTGTATCTTGATGATTATAACCTAATTGTTTTTGTCAAACAAGTAGTTTCTTCTTTCTGTGAAATAATTTCGTTTTATTTCTGACTTTCTTTACTCCCGTCATTAATCTTTGAGTAATTATTCTAAAAACGGATAGGTTCACTTAAAACAAAAGTGACACAATGCGAAACTTTTTTTTTAAACTTTGTTTTCTGAATAACTCCATAAAATACTAAAATGTTTTAAGTGCATAACTTATTAAGATAGGCATGCTGAGAAACGAAACTAATTGCAGTCTTATTTCAGTTATTTGCTAAGATATTGACCAAAATTCCGCATCAAAAACTTTAAATGGTCATACTGCAAAATTTAATTTTTGAATAACGCCACTTTGGTTTTCAATGTGCGATATGTTTTAATGTGGATTAGAGAAGTACTCATCAGTATTCTTATTTTCGAATGTGAATTATAAAGAATGCATGGATTTTGGAATTTTTGGCGAGCGGTTAAAAACTGATGATACATACACTCTAAAAAATCATTTAAAGAATGGAAAGTATAGTAACATACTGGAATTTTCGCAAAATTTGTTTTTTTTGTGAAAAATTAATTTTTTTGACTATGGTATGCCAATTTGCTATTATCTGTTTCATATGCAAATTGAACTGCTTATATTTACGTAAATTCTAATATCTAATAAAAACTTCAAAAACAGATGAAATTATAGTTAATTGATTAGGTACTTTTTGACATCTACTTTGATCATGGAATGTCTTTCACAAGTGCGAATACAAAGATATTTGAAGCGATTTTACCTTAAACCATTTCTCAAACATTACGTTAAGTAACACCAAAAAACTACTTATATCTATGAGCATCTATGAAGATTTGTTATATACGTTTTCAATATATTTGTATATAATTACAAAAAGTATTAATCAGTCATTTGAATTGAGGAATCTATTGGATACTTTTTAATCTGATTATATTATCCATAAACCTTTAAAATGTCACTGCTATCAATAATTTTTATCGTGAACTAAGAAAATATATTAATTCTGGCCAAAAACTGGTCATTTAAAATAATGAGGGGTTCAATAAAGTAGTAAATTTATTTTTAGGAATAAAATGTCTATGATATAAAGAATTTTATAGTTTCTAATAAAAAATTAAGTTCATTGCTTTAAGATTGTCAACAAAATATGCATCTAAAATTGAAAATAACAAAATTAACCACATTTGAAACTGACACCATATATGTCTATTGTTGAAATCAAACCACCTTCGAATCTATTTAAAATTCAGGACTATTAGATGACATTATTGACTAGAGAGTATATACTCAAAAACTTAAAAAGTAACAGATAAAGTTGCCATAAATATATGCACCTATCACTGCTTGTATACACATAAATATCTATCAACACTTAATGGTTAAAAACGCAACACTATTTTCAATAAAAAAATTTAACAAACCGTAGTTCAAGAAAATTGATGGAAATTTAAATTATATCTCTAGATTTAGAAAAATCAATAAACCTGCTAGTTCAAGCCTTCCAAGACATACATTTTTTTATAGTTCTCTTGATAAGAATATAGTCACGACAGTTAAATATTTTATATGGATGTACATTATCAGTCATATCATTGTGTTCATTAATAATTTCTAAACGGAAACAAAGAAGCCAAATATGCATGAATATACAAGAGTGCTTATATGCTTAAACATTTTTGTTAGTAACTTTTAGATTTTTAAATGATAAGGCCACATCACTGTTTACTAATAAATTGAAAAACCCATCCTTTCGACTGACAGTGTTATGGCTCAATTTCCATTCTTCTTATATTAATGTTTCATTATCAGAAGTTGTTAGAATTTCAAATGTTGTTTGGTAACACATACTGGTTAAGTATATGTTAAGAATTTGTTTAAATGGCTTAACTGCAGTGTTGATTAACTCTTCGGAGAGATGGGCTATTAAAGACAATAGACCATAATGATTACAGATTTCAATTCATCTCCCACTTTATGCATATTCTTCATTCTGCAGTTATTGAAGTGAAACTTTTTATGGGACACTATATGAGTTTTTGGATGGGACTAAACTCGTAAAACTAACATTTCTGTTAAAATCTTTCTTTATCCTTTTATAATTATTATTTACTTAAGCTGAGTGAGAGAGACGCAATACTGTTCTCCCCTCGATTCGATTAATAAGTCGAAATAGTTTGAAAGTAAATGTACTAAATAGGTCAGTTGGGACGGCGTTGGACTAAAGATATAAAGGTCCGTGGTTCGATACCGGGTTTGTGCACTTATTTTTTATCTTTAAATCCATTCTGCAAATGTATTAAACAATATCGTTAATATTGTAAAATACAGGGTGTCTAGAAACTCTCGAGCCAAAACGCAAACTACAGATACTAGATGTGATTTTATGTCCATCTAACCTAATTTACCTCTATCCAAATGTTCCTCCTAAGCGAACTAGCGCCCTTTGAAGATGACACTGTTAAGTAAGTTTTTGAGTATATCCGAAGAAAACCACTACATACAAACATCAATCTTGGTACATTGTATAAGCCTGCAGTGATAAATTGTTTACTACATACCCGCGTTTTTTATTACCGCCACAAGCGTTCAACGGGGGGACATCGGGTAATTTTTTTGTGTATCAGTTTTTTGACAAATTTTACAGCACATTCAAAAAATATCAAGTAGTTTCCAAAAAAAAAATACTTCGTAATTATGCACCATTTTCGAGAAAAATATTTTTTTCGTATTTTTGGCATTCAAAAAAATTATAAATTAAATTTTCTCGAAAACGGCATATAATAGCGAATTTAAACTAGAACACTTTTTTTGGAAATCGCCTTATAGTGTTAGAGTTTACTGTTAAACTTATTTGTAGTACATAATTCATCACTGCGGGCTTATACAATGTACCAAAGCTGACTTAACAGCGTCATCTTCAAAGGGCGCTACTTCCCTTAGAAGGAACTTTTGGATAGAGGTAAATTAGGTTACATGAACATAAAATCACATCTGGTATCTGTAGTTTGCGTTTGGCAGGAGAGTTTCTGGACACCCTGTATATCTGATTTTTTTCTTAAATATTCATGCATTTATTAAAGCAACGAAATTAAATTAAAGTTTGGTTTGTTCGAACATTTAATAAAATAATTTCTTAAAAAGAATATATACTTTTATTTGCCTAATGTAAATAGTTTTTTATAGTCTATACGAAAAAGTATTGTTTTTCTTTTGGAAATTATTTCTTTGAGTTAATTTTTTCACAATAGTATCGTTTTATTATGTTGCCGTTTACGATTTTTTTTGTACATTCATTGACAGTTTTTGCATTACATAAAAAGTTTCACTTCTAAAGCTGTCAGTTTTCAACTAATTTTTATTTCTATGGTACATATACGAACACTTTTTGTAAAAGCCATCATAATGTTTAGACTGTACAGCCAAATTACCAGTAAAATTAAATATATCAACTTTAACAAATAAATTAAAAATAATATATTAGATCTAATTTGCATCACAATATCAATATAAAATTACAGTAAATACAAAAAAATAGTGTTAAATATGCGTAAACCAGAAAAAATCTGAAAATACTACAATTAAACAGCATTCAAAAACTTCATTTATTAAAGTATATCAGTCCATTAATTAATTCAGATAATGTTGGTTCACGCTGTGTATATTTTTAACCATCAGTTTTAAAATCCAAATCTTACATACAATTTAATAAATTCTTTTTGTAGAAAAATCTAGAACATATAGTTCAATTCATATGCAACAAATATAAAAAATAAATTATGAACGTTGGTACCATGTATTCCAAAATATACTACATGGTGAGTGCCTCCAATCACACTTTCCCTTTCCAGAGTAACTCTTTTTTTATCATATTCTTTTTTGTATCATGATTTCAGTATCAGAAGTAAACTATTCATAGATTGAAGTTAGATATTGCGAAGATATTTTCTAAGCAATAACTTTATTGAAAAGTTGAATTGATAATTTTTTTATTTGAAAAAACACAAATAATGATTATATATATATATATATATATATATATATATATATATATATATATATATATAATATATATATATATAGTTAATTTTATATTTACATGATGTACATTTTCCAAAAGTTTCTTCTTTTTTGGAAGGGATAGTGACATTGTTGACAAAAAAATATTGATTACTAAAGAAATCAATACTAAACTTATCAGAAACAGTCAAATATTGATTGAATGTGAACTATTAATCGAAGATTTGGTTCGGTAGGTAATATAGTATTATATAATATATAAATTGAAAATATAAACTGAAAAAGTGTACACAAACATTAACAATTAAAAATAAGTTATATATGGGCATTTATATGAATAAATCAAAACAAGTTATACTACATGTGTGCATGTATAGGTTATATACACGCATACATACATTATATATTTATTTATAGTATGTATATCTAAAACTTAAGTCTCTCACATCAATGAATCTGAAAAATACAGATATTTGTTTTCTTTAACTATTGTTATTACATATAAAATTACCATACTGTTGGTTATCTCGCCACGTGTTATTTGAATTTATTGAATCATTCGTATTCATGGATTCTATTGTGACTGAACTGGCATTTTTCACTATTTCATTGGGTATTCTGAAAGAAAAATTTAAATATTGTAATGTTTTGATTGAACTAACATTTAGATTAACAGTTACATGGAGATAACGAATTTCGTATATAATTAATATGGGAAATTATTAACTAAAACCACATTTCAACAACTACAGCAGGGAGCCATTTATCATAAAATTCGTAAAAACAATCAAACAGATCAATTTGTCATTCCAAAGCGGACTGCTTTTGATAAAAACATTTCTTACTTATCAACATTTTTCCTTATTCCTAAATTTTATATAATGAAACAACTTTGAAGAGATAACGAGATGGAATATTGAGCAATTAATTTTTTTCAGTCAGTTGTCGTTTATCTGAATGGATCATATTTGTTGAATTCCCGAAGAAAAATACTTTTGTAAGAGTAATACGCTATAACAGTATTAGCAAAAAACCAATTTTTTATACTTTCAATGTAGAATCCAAATTACTATCTACTTGCTAATCACTAGTTATTTTTGAATGATTAGAATAAAATATAAACTCCCCAGTTAACAAGTCATTAACCAAAAACTAGACGAGAATGCTAAAAAAAGTCGTATTTTAAAGTTTGCTATCTATACAGTTAATTATAAGCAGTTTTAAAAACAAGATCTGTTGCCTCAAACATAGAAAATTAGATTGTTCAGAATGGAAAAAAAACCATCTCTCCATGCAGATTTAAACAAAAAACAATATAATCGAATCACAAACACATAAATGAAAAGTGCTTAGAGAAAAGGAGAATGTTTTAAAAAAACTATCTCCAGTTTTTTTAAAACTATTTTAATTTTAAAGTTGCAGTACCTTAGACACAATATTTTTTTCAATGTCTGCTGATCATAGTGCTATTTTGACAATATATCTATGTATGTGAAATTAAGCATAGTTAGAGACTGTAACAGAAATATCTGCATCTAGATCACATAATGAAGCATCCAGCAGCTTTGGTAATGTCACTAGGGACTCCCGGAGACATTTACGTTGTGAAGTGTCTCTAACCTATATATTGAGCTGATTTACAACACATGAGATGAACGAATGTAGTCTGATGGAATAATAAAGTGGAATAAATCGCAGGCTTATTACAATAAATGATTATGGAGCTGAAGAGTGGACAAATGAACCTGTTTGGCGATTTTTAAGACTATTATTACTGTCAAATATTGATGGTCATAATCAATAACCAGCGTAGTATCTCAAATTTGAAACATTATAACTTATAATAATGATATTGTATAATAAAGTTTGGATAGTGTAGATTTAGCATGCTTATTGGTCTTTACAAATCTTCTTCCGGTTTCAATACTTACAAATTATCAACAATGTCTTTAGCAACTTTGGTTGTGCCATTTTCTTGCTCCTCTATTTTCGTTCCATTTATTTTATTTTCGTCGTTAGTTTTAATCTCATCTGCGGACTTATTTTCATTTCTTTCATCTGTGCTCTGTAATAAAAATATAACAGCATAAATAAAATAAAAGGAATATATTGCTATATTGAATGCGGGACCTGTACTCATTTTACGTCGACTTTCCATTTCTCTCGTTTTGGATAGTTACATTAAATCTAGTATGAATACAAAAAAATTACCAAAACGAAACTATTACTTACTTGTGTATTATTAGCATTTTTTCCTCTCGTCCTTAACATAATGGCCTCGACCCTCTTTCGACGAGCTTCCCTTTCTTTTTCTTCATTTTTCAGTCGTTCTTGTAATTCAGCTTTTTGTTTTTCAGCATCCTCTTTGGCCTTCCTTTCTGCCTCTTCTTTTAATAATTTCAACTTTTGTTCCTCTTCCTTCTTTAATCTCTCTTCTTCCTCACGTTTTTGAGCTTCCCTTATTGCCTTTAAAAGAAAATGACAACTAAATCCAGCAACACTGTACAATTTCAAGTAAGTTTATCCCATGCAATACGAATTAATTCTTACAATTAGGTCTTGTTGGTAAAATGTTTTGCTTATTGTGTGACTCCCCTAAATTTTCTTAACCATGTTAAATTTTATGTGTCACAGACGCCTTTCTTCAATTCTCTTTCTCTGACATCTTTGCTTACGCATCCACCTAGTTGTTATTAGGTTTCTAAACCTATTTATACATTCCATTTTTCTGAGAAATATTTCCCCACCAATCTTTGAACTAACAGCCATCATACTAACAATATGTCCTACATATTTTCTAGTTCTATAATTTTAGTGTCAAAAATTTAAAAGTACTTGATTCAATCCTTCATCGGAAAAATACGATCCTATCATTATCTGATAACAGCGCACCATACTTTATTTTTTCTATAATTAACCGTTATTTGAATTGGTAATATTTGGTTTTGTGTCAAACATTTTCTGTAAATGGATTTTACCAGAACCAACATCTCTTCTTTTTTACTGCAACATATTATAATGTCCATACATATGTATAAGAAAAATTCCAATGCCATTTTAATTTTCAAACAATACTTGAGTCTATTGTAAACCTTACTGAAAATCAGGCTACCCCTCTAACTTCCGATAACCAACTGTTTTTTATGTATATGATGTCACACTCAATTTGGTGCAGACTTTGCAAACAGATTTTCTCGAGAATAAAATGTCAAGCATTCGCAAAAGTGTTACTGGGTTGTTAATACTTCTGTGTGTCAATCGTTTCCGTTAAATGCGAATGCAAACCGCACGTGCTAAATGTTATATATTTTAAGCAGTTTATACAAAGTAGTGAAAAAATGTAAGCTGTTCATATATAAATACAATTAATACTTACTTCTTGTAGTCTTTCCTGTTCTGCTTGCCTTTGTAGTTCAATTAACTGTCTTATTTGTTCTTCTTCTCGTTGTTGGCGTTCTAATTCCGCTTTAGCTTCAGCTTCTAACCGTAATCGTTCTAGTTCTGCTTGTCGTTCAGCTTCTTCTCGAATTAGTCTTCTTCTCTCTGCAAGTGCCGCTTTTGCTTCCTTTTCAGTATTAATACGAATCTTTGTCATTGAAGTTGTCATTTCATTTTCTTGACTTTCCATATTTATTTGACTATCAATCAGATTATAATTTTCAGAAATAGTTTGTGATGTACTAGTATTTAGTCTGTTTTTCTCGTCTTCAAGTGATTTTGGATCCTTCACTGGATTGGTTTGTTCTTTTTCAAATGGCGTCTCCTCGACTTCTGGTTTTTCGGGTTCAAGTGTTTTCGATTCACTAACTAAATCGACTACATCTTCTTTTTCGGTAACATGCACATCAATTAATAATGGTCCAACTTTCTCTTCAAATACTGGGGTTTCTTTTTTATCCGGTTCTGTTACTTCTCTTGTATTTGTTACTTTTTTATCAATAGTTTCCTCCTTATTTAGTTCTATTTTTTCTATTTCCAGTGTTTTTATTGTATCTTCAAGTTCTACATTTATAATTCCATTATTACTCTCTAATTGATTCTTTGATGTTACTTCTATATCACTCTTTTTATTTTGAGGCACTTTAGATTCTCTAAAATATATAAATTACAATTTAGTCAAATATTTAAAAATTTCTCAAGAAATAGCAATAACACAAATAAAAGAAAATTCATTGTTCATTTGTTGTAATAATGTTACAACGGAAAATGTTTATCACTTCGGGAATTTAAGATATAAAAAATGGGAAACGTTTCATACAATCGACGAAACCGTAGAATTTGACAAAAAATGCATACGGTAATTAACATTTAAAAAATTTGTGCAAATCTGTGCCTAAGATCCTCACGATTGAACGAAAATAATGAGTATACTTTGAATGCCCGAAGATCTTCAAACTTTGAGAATGTTCTTCACCTATGATCCAGAAACTAAGTATAAAGCTAAAAAAATCTATCACAATTGAAACTTAAAGCTGTTTTTATTTATATTCATGGGATTAGGTATCTTAATTGAATTCCAGAAGATCTTAATTGAATTCCAGAAGGTCAATATAATAATCAACATTACTACCTAGGGGTTCTTGCCGAATTCAGTGAAAGATTAAGAAAATAATTGGCAGAATTATGATAGAACAAGACATGGATTCCCCTTAAAATAACGCATCCGACTCATTCTGTATTGCATGTCAAGACTTTTTAGACAAGTACAACAATGCTAAGGAAGAAGACTTTCAATACTGTTTCCAACAATAGAAAAATTTGTTTGGAGTGTTCTATGTATAGAGGACAGTTCTATATTATATCGATAATAAATAATATTGTATAAATGAAAGGCGGTATTTTGCAACAACAGCCGCTTTATTTTACAACCAAACTATGTAACTATAACTGAATATGCATAAACATCCCGTTTTTCCTAAAAAATATAAAATTTATGAATTTAGGATACTTACACTTCCCCGTTTACAATTTCCAGTTTAATTTTATTTGGAGGGACATGGTTTTCTTCAGACTTTTGATTACTGGTAGTTTCTTCATGAAGCTTGTCTTTACCCGATACAGTAGCAGTAGTAGTGTTCTTCAAAGTTTTAGTAACACTATCTACAGGAGTCTTAGCTTTATTTTTATTACTTTTATCACTGCTTATCGTAGTGGTAGTTGCTTTTGTTATCGTTTTCCTTGTTTTCGGAAGAGGAGGTTTGTTATCGTTTTTGGCGTCGGTTGATATACCAGTCACAGCAATACTAATTGGCCTTGGTTTCCTTGGTCCTGGTATTAGACGTTGTCTAACACTTACTGAACTAGCCAAGCTGTTTGTGCTCTGTTGGCTGAGGGAACTACTTGGTCGTGATGAGGCTGTGATAATAAAAGTGATACAAATGTAGACATTATTTTAATTTGAAAAATAATTGAATAATAGGATCTACGACTAAAAGTATATACTACCAACACACCTCGTGTAATAATTCAAAACAATTTTCGGAATGCAATTCAATCTCAATGAGTATTTTTCTTTATCGTTAGTAATAAATATTTTTGTTAATTTTTGAAACATTGCAATTAAATAACTCACTAATTTAGTCATCTTAGATATATTGTTGAAATTAATAGATGGCCAAGGAAAATTATTAAATAATGACAATTCTGTCAGGTGCCCTATGCACCTCAGTGAATTTATTACATTTCACAGTTAGAGCTACTTCTAGAAATTTGATGTGGAACTTAATATCAGATACCTTGTGTTATGTGAAAAATATAATTTTTTTCGCTTTCCCATCTGAGTATTACTAAATATTTCATCCAAAGCTTTACATAAAATGATAAGTTCAAATGCTCTTAATATAATTCTTATTTAGACATAACTCACTGATATTTTTTTCTATTTTTACATTATAAATCATTCTTTCATGGAATTCATTATTAAAAAATATTTATATGTAAGTGATATTTTTTATGATTATTTTTTTTTACAAGACAAAACCTTTTTTATTAAGCATACTCTGTATTGTTCATTTTATTAAGATAATATTTACTTTTCAGCAGTATTGATATAATTTTTGGAAATTAGAATACTCAATGCTCTTAACACGCGATCGGTGACGCCATCTAAAATCACACTATCGGTGACGTGTTAGATGTTATCTAGCCTGTCGGATTTTACGAAAATTCGCCCAAATCATTGACTCTTATTGTAACAGAAATATTGAAGTATTTATTTATTTTTTGATTATATAAGTACGAAGATATCAATCATGAATATTTATTAATGAAACAAATGATAACACGTAATAGTAATTTAAAGAAATGAAATAAATGAGAAATTATTATCGTTTCGAAAAAATTACTGAATTCTAACTAACAGTCAGGAGACCTCATGTTCGATACAGTTGGCGCACATCAATACAGTTTTAACTGTATGCTCCTTGCAAATAGGTTTCTGACATGTACAAGAGTATTTTGTAAAACGGTTCTTCATCTTTGGACAGAAAGAGTATCGTGGTTTCACATTTCCTTGTTGCTGTGGGTACATGCTGTTCATGTGCCTGTGGTACTGCATCTGGTGTCTGATTATTCAACACATTTTTGATTTTCTGTTGCAAAGGAACAGATGAACTCCTCAAACTGAATCTACGCATAATGTGGGGTTTTGTTAGTTGCTTTGCTAGCTCAGATAAATACAATCTTCGATCTATTTTGTCATTTGTGTTAGGGAAGTAAATGATTTGCGAATTTATGCTTGCGATATTGAGAAAGGAACAAAATAACGTTAGCGGCCAACAATTGCTCACTTGTGTAACAGAATACTCAGTCTTTATACGGTCCACAACATCAACCGTTCTTTTGGTGAGGTTGTAGAATGTGATAACTGATGGTTTCTTCTGATCTCCAGTCTCTAATTCGATTTCGGCATCTTCATGAAATGTAGACAACGTTAGGACATTCTTGTTCTTTTTAGGAATATACGAAGCAAGCATGCGTTTCCTAGGTTCCACAGCCCACGCAAACATAGTGCTACGTACCTGGCCAATTTTTGTGTTAAAAAAATTGGGGGTATTTCACGTTTATTCTTCCGTAAAGTACCTACTAGAGTGAGACGGTGATCTTTCCATAAATCGTTAGCGAGTGGTATGGAAGTGAAACAATTGTCGGTAGTGACATTCCTACCTGTACCACTGCAGTGTCTAAGAAGACATTTGACAACACTATTCACATCATTTTTCAACATAAATGGACCTTCAGGTTATTTTCCGGCATAAACTTCAAGATTGTGTGTATAAAACATTCGTGAGTCGACAGCTGCATAAATTCTTATTCCATATTTTGGAACTTGCACCTTCCCCTAAACCCCTCGAGCATCTCATCTATAGTAATGTATGAATCAACGGTATAGTGCTGTACACATTTTTCGGTGAACGTATCTAGTACGAGGTCTGATAAAAAAATAACAGCCATTTTCAATTTTTTCAAAAAGTATTTATTTATTCATCAATAACTATTTTGTCCCCTTCAAAGTAATCCCCCTCAGATATAATACACTTATGCCAGCGTTTTTTCCAATCCTCGAAACACTTCTGAAACGCGCTTTTGATATCGCCAACAGCTTCTGTTTCGATTTTTCTTTTATCTCCTCAATCGTAGCAAAACGCTTTCCTTTCATCGGTGTCTTCAGTTTTGGGAAGAGGAAAAAGTCAGCGGGGGCCAAGTCCGGTGAATACGGTGGTTGAGGCATGATAACGGTTTTGTTTTTGGCCAAAAACTCATGCACAAGCATCGATGTGTGAGCTGGTGCGTTATCATGGTGCAAAATCGATGATTGCTTTTTCCACAATTCTGTGCGTTTCTGACGAACTGCTTCGCGCAAACGGCGCATAAGTTCAAGGTAGTATTCCTTATTGACCGTATGACCTTGTGGCAAGAATTCATGATGCACCACGCCATTGCACTCGAAGAAAAGAGTGAGCAAAACCTTCACATTTGACCGAACTTGACTTGCTTTTTTCGGTCTTGGCTCTTCTGGACGCTTCCATAATTGAACTTGTGTTCTGCTCATAGTAGACTCGACAAACGCCACAGTCAACATTTCAAATGTCCTTGCGCATTTAATTTCATTTTTCACACAAAACTTAATACAGTTTCTTTGATCCATTTTTTCGAATAGTAAAAAATCGAAGAGCATACCAAAACACGACTAACCTTTTTATCTGTCAAAAACAAACTGACAATCCTAAATGGCTGATATTGCCAACATATATAGCAGACATGTATACCAACATAACAGAAAAAACATGCGAAAATCGAACATACGTAACTCACGAAATTTGAAAATAACGGTTATTTTTTTATCAGACCTCGTACATATCGTACTGCAGCTAGGTTGTTTGTTTTAGCTTTCTCCTCTCTTGTTTCTTTATCATCAAACCTGATGGCTCGCAGTTAAAAATGAAAACGCTGCTGCGATAATGTAGCAGGAAAAATTTTTGGAGCTGTTCCATATGTGTTCCACAATTCTTATGTATTCAGGTGTTGAGCTCGTTTCACACCGGCTAGGTAAAGAACTCCTAATATTGCTTCCAATTCTAATAAATCAGTACTGAAACAATGCTTCTCGTGCTTATAAGAGGGTCTCATTCGATCAATTTGTTTATTCGTACAAAGTGTAATATATTCTAATATCTCGTCAGAAAAGAAAAGATTCCAACAATCTATTACGGTTTTCGCATTTTTCACACCAGGTAACTGCGTTATTATACTTTGACGTGCAGTTCTACTGGGTTGTTTCCTCACCTTATGAACTAACCACTTTTCCATCTTTACCAATGTAAGAAGGATAGTTTTCAACAGTACTTTGACAGATATCATCAGACTCTAATGATTGTTCAGTGGCTGTTTCATGTTCACTATGCTCAGACGCAGCCTCTCCATGATTTGAACTAGGAGGTGATAGATGAGATTCTCCATTATATCGTTCTTCTTCTTCTATAGATTCCCAAAGTGCTTGTAAACGTTGTTGCTCAGCTTCATAAGACATTTTTCAGCAAACACAGTAACTAATAATTGAAACACTAAACTGATTTCAAATAACTTGTCCGATTGAAAATAACATACGTAACTAGTATCCCTATTAGATTTCTTCTAACATATAGTTCAGTTCGGACAAATGCATTCAGTCTCGTATTAGGACATGATGGGGGAGGAATAGCAATAACGGTCTTGGAATATATCTCACAGTTTGGAAATAATGCGCGTTTATCTGAAAATGTTAGATAGAATCTAACGTGGACACCGATCGCGGGTTAAAAACCGTTCAAACCTTTTTTGTATTTTGTATATTAAATGAATTAACAATAACTATAGCAGTAGGATCTGAATTTAAAATGATTTGCTTTTATTTTTGTTGAGTATATTTTATAGCTATTTCTTTTCAATGGTATAATAAATACAGAAATTTTTTTACCTTACATAAGTCATGATAGTGTTCAGGTATATTTAAATGTTCTTAAGCGTATTCATTACTTTTATATTTGCAAAACGCTGCTTCAAATCAATTAAAATACTTCTGAATTAATTTTCCAGTTTTGATTGACAATATTTGAGCAGACTTTTACTTTTCCGCCAACCTATCTAATATGCGGGAAAAGTATTGGTTTACCCACAAAAAAGTTGGAAATTTGAAATTTTTTTTTGAGTTATTTTTACGTTATCCATCAACAACAACACGAAAAAACGGGTTTTAGAAAAAAAATCCTGTGTGTATGTCGTCGTCGTTGTCCACTTTTCCTTGCAAGTCTTGTTAGCACGATACAGCCTCCGGAGTGCAATAAGTCACCAATTTTATGATGGAATATTGTTAAGGACATTTCACATATGAACCCTATTGATTTTCAGCTCACCAGAGCCAGTACAACGGGTGCTATGGTACTTGAAGTACGACATTTTGTCGTTTTTCGAGAAATTTCAGTTTGTTAGCACGATACAGCCTCCGGAGTTCAACAAGTCACCAATTTTATGATTGAATATTATTCAGGGCATCTCACTGATGAACCCTATTGATTTTCAGCTCACCAGAGCCAATACAACCGGTGCTACAGTACTTTAAGTACGATATTTTGTCATTTTTGGAGAAGTTTCAGTTTGTTAGCACGATACAGCCTCCGGAGTATATACAAGTGATGAATTTTATGATTGGATATTATTCAGAGCGTCTTAAAGATGAACCCTATTGATATTGAGCTCACTAAAGTCAGTACAACGGGTGCTGTGGTACTTGAAGTACCAAATATTTGTAATTTTTGGAGAATTTTCAGTTTGTTAGCACGATACAGCCTCCAGAGAGTATACGATTGATCAACTTTATGAATAAGTATTGTTCAAGGTGTCTCACAGATGTACCCTATTGATTTTCAGAGGACTAGAGCGAGTACAGCGGGTCCTATAAAACTAGATATACTAAATTTTTGGTTATTTTTGGAGAAATTTCGGTTTGTTAGCACGATACATCCCCCGAAGTGTATACAAATAACAATTTTATGATAGAATATTGTTCAGGGCCACAGATGCGGAAAAGTTAGTTTTAATCTTTAAAACCGTTTATTTCTAGTTGGAAAGTAGTTAAATCTTCCCCCATACCAGTTTGGAAACTACTAATTTACAGTAAATATCGTTAATGTTTTAGCAAAGTGATTGGCAATAGTTATTCTGGAAAATATTAATGTTATAATCATAATATATAACCAATATCTTTTCCAATATGGTAGAAATTATGAAACTCTGAATTGCCAGTGTTGGATGAAAATTAGGAAGTGTGTTAATGCCAATTGAGAATATTGTGTGAAATAATATACATGATATATTAATAAGCCCAACCTAAAATGTTATGTTAGTACTATAAGAGAAGCGTTAATTTTGATACACAATAAAGTGCAATAGCAGCAAACTAGCAGGCATATAAACAAATATAATAAACTATATAAAGACCGACTAAAGTGGACTAGACAAAACAGTCGGTTTTTGTGGATTGCATACAACATAAAATTGAACTATGCCAGATGAGACTTAGACAAAGTCCTCTCATAACCAAATGAACTACTTGATGCAAGAATTTACCTTCATGCGATTTTGTTTAATATGTACCAATACCAGAAATTTCTGTTGGTTGGCGCAGGTAATAATAGAGGTGTAATACATTGAAATAACTGAACAATCCTTCTTCGAAAAGTAATACTAATCATATTAGATAAGAACATCGCGTCCGGATTTTTCTCAAAAATGGATATAGGGATTAATAAATTTATTTAAACATTGACGAGGCTTGATTTTTCAACTTCTGATATGAATTGTGAATATCCAGTAAAAAATGTCTTGATTTGAATAGCAGGTCTCGGCTGTAAAAGTACGCATTTCAACAGATAAATAAAAATTCTTTAGTGGAAATTTGTTCAATGATTTATGCTTTACAGCCATTTTACCTTAAATAATCGTCAGAGGCCGATAGTACTATACAGTTGTTATTCGAATTGTTAATATATTCAGATAACGAAACCATACGGTGAAGTAGCTATTAGACTTGATATATCTCATGTAAAACAAGCGGAATTGGTTCATATTTGAATTATTTTAATGATTAAAAAATAGTGAAACAAAGACAATAATTATATCGTTTCATTTTCAATTAACGCAGCAAAATAATACAAAATAATAGGATGTGCAATGAGCCACCACCACAACTTACTCTACGCTAGAACCTAAAATGTGAATAATTTTTATATGATAATCATACCTCTGATCATAACAGTTGTAGAAAAAACAATGTTTTTAGATTTTAAATATTTTATCCTATAGCAAATATTCACATATATTATTCTGTTTGGACAAAATTAGAAACGTTATGATAAAACCAAGTAAAATAGAATAAAATCGGCAAAAGTACAGTGGATGGACTGAATACCTATATTTTTAGATTGCAATGTTCAGTGAAACGGAAAGATCGACAAATATTTGCCTACATGAAGAAATTCTATTAGTAATTTACTATAGGAGGAAAAGCGAGGTGATTGTAAAATGGATCTTTTACAGACATCCCATATACTGCGTAGAAGTTAAGGAACTATTATTCTCATATTTTGTAAATATCATGATGTGACTAATTTGAAGATAACTTCTACATTTACTGCCGTAAGAAGCAAAAAAGGGAAATATAGATCTTATATTAAACATACCTACTTTGAATTTTGCCATCGGAAAGTGATATAATAATTAGAAACACATCAATATAAACTCCAACTAACCTACACATCAAAATGTACTGTTAATTTGGAATACTTAAAGCTAGAATAATTATTTTGACGAATATCTTGTATATTCATATTCCTCTTCTTTCAGTGTCTTGTCCATGATCGGACGTAGGCGACCTCTCACTTTTACCTGTGTTGTACTCTCCAGTTACCACAGATAGAAGAGACCTACAGTTTAACGACGGATCCGAACGTCTATGTTGAGAGGCTCTATCAGGCGGAATACTGTCTGTGGTTTGCCATTGCCTTCCGAGAGGTGGCTTGCAGAATTTTTATTTTTGATGTTAGCCGGGCCCGGGTTCAAACTTCAAACCCAGTTAGGAGACAGAGCACCACTCCACTAGACCACGGAGAAACACCTTTTATATACATATATTTAAAAAAATTGATATTAAAAAAATATATAACAAGTCAATATTTAATTCAAAAGACAATCTGATGTAGATAAACACATTCTTTTCTAATTCCTTAATGCTGTAATTATTAAGAGATTGGATATTCTGTGAAGGATACATTATTTCAAATCACTTCGAACCAGACCTAATAACCGTCGATATTATACCTGAAATATTTCAACAACGATTACAATTATACACAGAGTTCTATACAAAATGTAAAGTGATAAAGTGTTTTAGGAAAAAATTACAATTGAAATAAAAAAGCCTATTACTTAATACCGGAATTTTTTATGACAATTTTGAATAGTATTTCAAGAAGTCTTTTTTTACAACTTCTAATCTATAAGGTGGATAACAAGTTAACAAAGATGGCGCTAGATTTTGACTATAAGACAGAAAAATAGATGCCATTTGGATTAAAAGCATTCAATATTACTAAATACAATTGTGAACTGGTTTTAGTGACACACTGTGCAATATTTGTGTCTAATCAATCGCCAATTATGTAAATATGAAAAAAAAATAATACTACAACCTTTATGAACAGAGTTTTGATGTTATTTATTTACTTACCACTAAAGGAACGAATATATATCCAAACTACCATAGAGAAATACTGCGTATTAGCTTTAGCAATAAGCTTATTATCTATCTCATGAAACACTGTTAAAAAATATGGTAAGAGTGAAGAGTTTATTTACTATGCGACAAGGAATCTAATTATTTAAATTCATTACAGATCCTTATATTCGGACAGCAATAGTCAGTACAAAAACTTAATTTAAAAATACTTTACTGTTCATCAAGGTTATCTCGGATATTAAGCAAACACGTTTAGCTTTAGGTTTGGACTTGTGTCGGAACAATGTTGCTATGGGGGCCTGTGTGTAAAAATTTTGCCGGCCCCATTATGATAGGGAGTATTTATAACCATATTAATTTATGAATTTTGGGTATACAAAAAAACAATTGTTATACTGACAAGTATTTATTTTCCTTTGCCTTTATCTAGGTTCAACAATTGCCGATACGTACACCGCCCTTTAAACTAAATGCCAGTATTGGGAATTGTTTTTAAATAAAAACAATAAAATAAATGAATGCCGTTTTATGTGGTTATTTCAGTTTTCCAAAAAAGTATTGAGTAGATTTGTCGGTCCATTTCCGGAGTATTGCAATTTTTTTCTATGAGAATATGGTTTTTTATTTTGCTTCGCACCCGGGGCCGTTTGCTTAGCACATATTACACACCGGTAGTTCTGCCACTGGTTTGGACTAACAACCGGGCAATACAAAACGGAAATGTCGACTATGGCAACTGCAGTAAGCTCTGCAATTTCTCAATCGTAGATTTGAAAGTATAACCCGGTCTGTAAGCGAGCTTTTTCTTTTTATAGGCAAAGAGTCCCCCCAACTGAAAGTTGTATAGCATTTTAGTTTTTGAATCCCTCCTTCTCCTTTTGGATCGAAACCATTAGTAAAAGTTACTGCACAACTTCACCAGAATGGATTATACTTATTTGCATGTAACGAGTCACCATTAACGGTCATCTAAACACAATGCTGGATCGATTGAGAAACAGAGCATATGTCTTCGTATCTCCTTTATAAAGTATTGTAAATTCAATTTATAAAAAAAATGTAAGTACAAATATTTTTAACATAAATCTGGCATGTTATATCTACAGACAAATAAATCCAACAGTTCTTTCAAAACATTCCATAAGCCATGTATGAATTTATAATAAAAGAATATACACCGAACTTTTATCTGAGGTCGTTTAAACAAATTCGCGAATTTAAGTATTCCACATTCTTGAACAGTGTTTTACAGATAATTCTAGATAACATTAAATTTTAGTTTACCTGCCACCAACGTACGGGAAACTTAAACGTAAAAATGATTATTTATACTTTCAGATTACTCAAAGAAAACATTTATTTACTGTTCTGAAAAAGTATACTTAATTTATCAGAATGTTAAAATAGTAATTAACCCATGAAAATAAATAAAAACGAAACTAATCTACTTGACAAATATTTAACAAGATGTTATATTTGCCTGCGAATTTGGAGCAATATTATGTATATTTAGTATATGTTATAAATAATAGTACATACATCCCCAGTATTTTCATTATTAGACATATATAGTAGAAAACCACTAATTTAGCATATCTTACATGTTTTAATGCAAATGCAATTATTTTGGCATATTTTACAAACATCTTATTGTACGATACTTGGTATCTTTTTAGTTTTATTTTTTCTCACCATTGACGCTGCAAATTGACTCGGCAAAGTTGATTACCAATCCGCGCCCGTCCAGCTCACACCGGTCGTGCTGCAACGACTAGCCTCGAGGCGAGAAAATCGATTTTCAAAAGAGAGTGCCGCGAATAATGTCGAGAGGGAACTGTCAAAACTGACAGAAGGTAGAAAGGTGAATGAAAGACTCGTAATAATTTTGAATGCAAAAGGTTGGTCACTCAGTAACTTGTTGTGGTGCATAATGTGTTTTTCAACATCATTGTAAACTAAGAAAATAAAATAAATGGGTGTAAAATTGACCGAATGCTGAGTATTTAAGAATTATTTCTGGTTCCTCACAACAGGAGTCTGTGAAACCTGAAGGTCTGATTTCGGCCTACAGACAGGACACGGAAAAGTGGGCAAGGCCGACTCAGGTCCCCAACATATGGTCCTTCGAGCCTGGATACTAAAATCTGGTTTATTCTTAAATGTGAAGAACACAAAGTGGCGGCATTCCAAGTTCCAGTTTGCACTGTCAAGGAGATAAAGGTCAGATCTACTCCCTTTTATTCCTTTATAATCTACTTTAACCAAATATTTTTACAAACTAATAGTGCAAATACTTGAAACTCAACCTCAAATTTCGTTTCTTCTGTCAACAGATTTTACTCACCCCTTTTGCATCCATAAATATCAATATTTATATTTGTTTTTTATTCACGAATTTCAACAAACATAATTCGATACCTAAAATAAGGCAATATTACATCAAATTCACATTTTAACCTATAACCTCAATTTATAGTCGTGGCACCTTGCAAGACTTTTAGTCAGAAATTTATTTTGACAAGTTTTTTTCCCAACTTTTTCATTTATAATTGCCCAGTCAGTGGCGTTACAAATACATTTGGGTAAAATAAAATTCAAACCTATTTTGATTTTACTTACCTATAAATTAAAAACCTTTTGCCATGTCTAACGCTAATCAGGCCAGCCCTCAAGGCAGTGACATAGACGATGAAGGGGAAAAATTCAGGGCAATTATAGATATCTTGTAAGCCGTCGCGGCATCGTAAAGGCTCATTTGACGCGATTTGAAACTTTTTTGAAAAAATGCTCTCCAATAGTTTTAGCACAGAAAAAATCAGTTTTTGATTTACAAACCCGTCTGGAACACATTAATAACTTGTTATCTGACTTTGAAAAGGTACAGGGGGAGATCGAAAGGTTATGCTTAGATTTCAATTTAGTAGAACTCAACTTACAAATTGATGAACGCGATGAATTTGAAAATAAGTTTTATGATTTATCTGCTAGAGCAAAACTAATATTAGAGGAAGCTCAAGGTAATTCGGATAATGCCGCACAAAATGTATCTTTCGCGAATCAAGGCACACCACCTGTAAATTATAATACTCAATCTTGTCCTCGACTTCCACCAATATCGTTGCCACAATTTTCGGGAAATTACGAAACGTGGGTAAATTTCCGTGATACTTTCGAATCTTTAATAGATAAAAATCCTCATATAGGAAACATAGAAAAATTTCATTATCTTCAATCTAGTCTAAAGGGTGAAAAAGCACAAGTAATCAGTTCTTTAGCTACAACCAGCAATAGTTATTCTGCGGCTTGGTCCATTCTAAAAGAAAGATATGAAAACAAAAAGGCGATCATACATACTCACATGAGAGGTATTTTTGAACTAAAACCCGTAAAAGACGAGGCTTATCAAAATTTAAGAAAATTTTTAGATTCATTTCAAAGACATTACAAATCTCTAGAAAACCTTGGTGAGAATGTCGAAGACTGGAGCACTATTTTACTCTATTTATTAACCACAAAACTGGATTTATCAACACGCAAGGAATGGGAAATTTTTTCCAGAGACAAAGCTAATCCTTCTATTCTAGATTTTTTAACTTTTTTATCAGAAAGATGTAGATTTGTAGAATCACTCGACTTCAAACTTCAACAAAAGAAGTATGAGAAAAAATTCGATAAACCTCATGATCATAAAATATTATCGCATATTAGCTAAACGGGAAATTCATGTCTATTGTGTAAGGAGAATCATTTCATTTATTCTTGCAAAAAATTCATTGACCTCCCAGTAAACAGCCGCTTTTCTGAAATGAAACGTTATAATCTGTGCACAAATTGCCTTCGCCCTGGTCATCGAACATCAGATTGTAAATCAATACACTTGTAAAACTTGCCGTGGTAAGCATCATTCAATGCTTCACATGCAACCATTCACAATATAGAACCTCCAATTCAAGCAATAACCGTTCAAGTCTATCCAATCCAATCAAAACTCATGCTAATATAAACGAACCAAAAGCGATGTTGCCAAATCGCAACCAGAATTCTAGTAACACCATGTCGCCAATCTCCAATCAAAGCTTTAGCAACGCCATGTTGCTAGATCCTTATATGAACCCAAATGAAAATGCATGTAGCTTCTCATGCACTAACCAAAACCCAAGCACTTCAGTGTTATTATCCACAGTACTAATAAGCATTTATAACCAGAATAATGAACCTATACCCTGTCGAGCCATTTTGGATAGTGGCAGTCAATCCAATTTTGTAACCCAAGATTTATTCAACCTATTAAATCTGCCCTATGAATCTGTGAACATTCCAATTGCAGGCATCAATGAAAAAACCACAAACATTTGCAAACGTGTTAAAATTGAAATAAAATCATCCTATGAAGGCTTCACTTTCAAAATTCCGGCTTTAGTTATAGACAAAATAACTAATTTTGTTCCTCAGCATCCAATTGATACGTCTAGACTAAACATACCGGCAGATATGCCTCTAGCTGATGACGAATTCTATAAACCTTCTACTATAGACGTTCTCATAGGCGCTAGGCTATTCTATGACATTTTAGGTTCCGGTCAAATAAAATTGGGCAAAAATAAACCTGTAATCCAGGAAACAAAGCTAGGTTGGGTAGTCGGCGGACCAATAACATTTGTAACAACTGTTGGCCCCACATCATTTCTTTCATTCACTTGTACAAATGAGATTTTGGAGCCTAGAAGAGCTTCCACAACCTAATCTAAAACCTCTATCTCACGAGGAACAACAATGTGAGGCTCATTTCGAGTCCACAACTACCAGAGATGAATCCGGACAATTCCAGGTTAGCCTACCTTTAAAATTAAATGTAAATTCCTTAGGCGAATCTTTTGACACGGCGATAAAACGGTTTTATACCGTGGAGAGAAAGCTTAACAAACATTCTATTTTAAAGGAATTTTATTCCAAATTCATGAAGGAATACATTGACCTAGGTCACATGTCAGAAATTACTCCTGAACCTCATTCAGATTCGATTTATCCTGCGAATTACCTACCCCATCACAGTGTGGAGAAACAAGACAGCTTAACCACTCGTCTGCGAGTCGTTTTTGACGGCTCGACAGCCACTTCTTCTGGTATTTCTATAAATGACGCTTTGATGATTGGACCCACTGTCCAGAATGATATTTTTTCTATTCTTCTACGCTTCCGCCAGCACAACTTTGTGCTCATTGGCGACATAGCAAAGATGTACAGGCAAATCCTCATTAGTCCAGAACAGCGCATAGTATGGCGTGACGACTCCAGCAAACCCCTTGGACATTATTGTCTAAACACCGTAACTTACGGCCTGTCCAGTTCCTCATATCTTGCGACCAGATGCTTAAAACAGGTATCATTAAACCATGAGAATGATTTCCCAGATGAAAGTCGTGTCATCTCATTTGATTGTTATGTCGACGATATTCTCACAGGTGCTTCCAGCGAAGAAAGGCTCATAAGCATACGAAAAAATGTAACCTCAATTCTCAAGTCATACGGTTTCGACCTACGAAAGTTTGCTTCAAATAGCCCGAATGTCTTGTCAGACCTAACACGCAACAAGGAAAATCCAATGGATTATGTCATTACCGATTCACAAAATACCAAAACCCTAGGTGTATCCTGGAATTCTCAGTCTGATTCATTCATTTATCATTCTTCTCTGGAAGTTTTTGACGCAATAATCACCAAGAGAACTTTACTTTCAACGATTTCCAAAATTTTTGACCCTCTTGGCCTTCTAGGTTCTATGATAATACAAGTCAAAATCCTTATCCAGCAGCTTTGGTTTCTCAAAATCGACTGGGATAAGCCAATTCCAAGCAACCTTTACAAAATTTGGATTAACTTCGTAAATCACCTAAGTCTTGTGGAAACCTTCAGGATTCCTCGGCAAGTTTCCTTGACAAATCCCGTGCTTCTGGAAGCCCATGGTTTCTGTGATGCATCAAATAATGCATATGGAGCTTGCATTTTCGTGAGGTCCATAGATCCCGAAGGTCAAATTTGTTGCAACCTTCTATGCGCTAAGTCTCGGGCGGCCCCGTTGAAGGCAATTTCATTACCTCGTTTGGAATTGTGCGGGGCTTTGATTCTTGCAAAGTTAATGAAAAAAGTTCTCAATACCCTAGATGTCAACTTCAACAACATTCACTACTACACTGATTCAACCATTGTTCTCTGTTGGTTATCGTTAGAACCCCGCCAATTAAAAACTTTCGTTCGCAACCGAGTTTCAGAAATACAGCAGATATCTAACATAAGCAATTGGTACCATGTTGCTTCTTTAAATAACCCGCTTCTTTAAATAACCCTGCCGATATAATTTCAAGGGGAATCAATCCCCATGATCTTCAGGATTGCGATTTATGGTGGCACGGACCTCCATTTTTATCAGAATGTTCTGATAAGTGGCCAGAGATTTCACACATTTCTAATTTTTCTCGTGAGAAGTCTAATTTTGAGATTCCAGAATTTAATCACAAATCTGTATCTTTAGCATTGCAAGAAACTTGTTCAATTTTCAATCGCTATTCCAACTACAAAAAACTCATAAATGTTGTAGCTTGTTTGCGCTTTATGTCAAATGCGAGGATATCTCGAGAATCCAGAATATCTGGATCATTAACTCCAGAAGAACTCACTCACAGCATGTGCTGTTTGATCAAATTAGTACAGACGGAATCATTTCCTGAAGAAAAGCGAAAACTAAAGTCAAACCAATCTGTAAACACTAACAGCAAACTTAGCTCTTTAAATCCATTTATTGATAAACACGGTCTTATATACGAGTCGGTGGCCGACTCGGACACGCAAACATACCTTTCAATGCCAAATGTCCAATAGTTTTACCTTCCAAACATCCTTTCACTGAATTAATCATAACTCATACTCACATTCAAAATCTTCACTCCGGCGCACAAGCCACACTATCTTTTATTCGTCAAGCGTTTTGGCCGCTAAACGGCAGAAATGCTGTACGCGGGACATTACGCAAGTGCGTACCCTGTTTCAAGGCTAGCCCGAAACCTCTCTCCAACTTAATGGGAGACCTACCAACGCCACGTGTAACACCCTCTCGCGCATTTCTGAATGTGGGCGTCGACTACGCTGGGCCATTTTTTCTACGCGAGTCTAAATTCCGAAACAAACGCGTTTAGAAATGCTACCTATGCATTTTTGTTTGTCTAGCTACTAGAGCCATTCACATTGAGCTTGCAACCGAACTCACTTCTGAGTGTTTTATAAGCATGTTCCGCAGGTTTGTTTCCAGACGGGGTATGTGTCAAAATGTATATTCGGACAATGGCTCAAATTTCATTGGAGCCCAAAATTACTTACAAAATGTTTATGATACCCAGAATTCGGAGTCCTTTCAGCATTTTATCAGCAGTTTGAGAATAAAATGGAATTTCATACCCTCACGTTCCCCCCATTTTGGTGGCATATGAGAAGGAGCAGTAAAATCTGTTAAGAATGACTTGCGTCGCGTTTTAAATGACAATCCTTTAAATTATGAGGAATTTTATACACTTCTCGTTCAAGTAGAAGCTATCCTCAACTCCCGTCCCTTGATACCAATTTCTAATGACCCCAATGACCTTGAGATTCTGACGCCTGGCCATTTCATCATGGGTCATCCAGTTAATATGGTTCCTGATCATGACCTCAAGCATCAAAGGGTCAATCTCCTCAAGCGCTATCAGTATCTTCAACAGATGTTTCAGAGTTTTTGGCAGCGCTGGTCTAGAGAATATTTGCACACTCTCCATCAGCGATTTAAATGGCGTTTTCAAGCTCATCCCGAAAACCTCATTGGATCCCTAGTACTCCTCAAAGAAGACAACGTTCCACCCTGTCAATGGCCAAGAGGACGAATTTCAGCCGTGCATCCAGGAAGCGATAGTGTAGTGCGAGTAGTGAGCGTAACCACCTCTACGGGTACTTTAAAGCGTAGCATAGTTAAAGTTTGCCCGCTTCCTATTAAGAACGATTACAATGACTGTTCTCAGTAGTCTCAGTAAGCTGATGTTTTTACATGTGTTTTAGAAACTTTGATTCTTCTTTATTTTCATGTCAGTCCTTCATTAATACTATTAGTTTGATTACTTCATAACCTTGTCAATTAACATAGTTTAAATTAATTCTGTTAACTGAGTGACAACTTTTACCATAGCTTTAAGGACAGTTTATTGAAAGATATCGTTCCCAGATACTTTCAAGGGCGGCGGTATGTACGATACTTGGTATCTTTTTAGTTTTATTTTTTTTACCATTGACGCTGCAAATTTACTGGGCAAAGGTGATTACCAATCCGCGCCCGTCCAGCTCACACCGGTCGTGCTGCAACGACTAGCCTCGAGGCGAGAAAATCGATTTTCAAGAGAGAGAGTGCCGCGAATAATGTCGAGAGAGAACTGTCAAAACTGACAGAAGGTAGAAAGGTGAATGAAAGACTCGTAATAATTTTGAATGCAAAAGGTTGGTCACACAGTAAATTGTTGTGGTGCATAATGTGTTTTTCACCATCATTGTAAACTAAGAAAATAAAATAAATGGGTGTAAAATTGACCGAATGCTGAGTATTTAAGAATTATTTCTGGTTCCTCACAACAGGAGTCTGTGAAACCTGAAGGTCAGATTTCGGCCTTCAGACAGGACACGGAAAAGTGGGCAAGGCCGACTCAGGTCCCCAACACTTATAGATTTTGATTACTACAATAAAATGGAATTAAAATTTTTTAGCTATCCCACCTTGAATTGTTTGATAAATGAGATATGAGTCTTATTTTTAATTCTGAATAGTAGACAATGAGTCGACACCGGCCAGACTGTATCTATTTTGGAGATATTTCGTAATCCCGTCTTTTTGTGATTGTGTTTTTACATTCAACAAAAATATTAGTGTTGCCTAGAAAAAATTAGATATGAAATAGGGAATAATTGTAAGTAAAATACAGTTTTATTTAAAAATCTAGAAAAATTCTATGTTTTGTTGGCACTAACAGTGTAAAAACTGGTCAGTGTTAATTGTGAAAAATACAAAATTTTGCTCTACAAGATGGTCGTCAAGTACGGTTTGCTATTAGGAAAATCTATTTAGCAGTAATCAATGCTTTACATGAATTGAATCTAATCTCAATTAAAGAGGACAAGTGTGATCAAATTAACAGACTCTTTACACAGAAGAATGGAACGTACTTACCATACCAAAAAAATCAAAGTTTTAGACTATTGTGAACAGTTATTAACTTTGAGAAAAGTTATATAACAATAAAGTTAATTAAGTTAAAAACTTTTAGTAGTATTTCTAATAAATTACAGCAACCTTACAAAAGTACCTATAGCATTTATTGAATTTAGCGTTTTGTTTATTCGTGTTAATATTTGCTTACAAACTTCTCTTCCTCTTTTCCTTGTAAATGACTCACGTTTTGCATGTCTGCCTGCTTGAACCCGTTTTGCTCCCGACGTAAGCCCTGATCGATTTTTTCTTCTAGAAAATGAAATAGGTTGAACACATATTTGCCTTTTTCAGGAATTAGGTAGTGAAATAAAAAAAGGTATAAGAAATTAGCACCGGAGTTTCTAAGCACTTGCTTTTGTTAACTTTAGTATACTATTGGTAATTTCAACTAAATTAGAGTTAGAGACAATATTTGTTATTAGTTGAAATTGATGTACCATTTCGGTGACTTCAATCGAATGTTCCTCATCATAATTTGGGAGAATCTGTCAATGTTCTATTCTCAACAATTTGCTTTAGTACTAGTTCATTGTGTTCAATGTCGTTTTATCCATACTTTCGAAAAAATTGGTAGAAATGTCATCACCGATGGGTTTTTAGCAAAGTATTTTTTATCTTCTAATGAAAGACTTCAATCAAATGCCTAAATTTTTTTGAATAGCACATTGATGTTTACAAAAACGCCTGCCTTGTCCATATATGCAATCACAAAATAAAATGTCTCTATATGCAATATAAAACAGATTTTTATCGGCACTGGAGGAAACACGGAAACTGTTTTTATCAATACGACCTATGGTAACATTTTTGCTATTCTGCACCACTTGATTATTAATAAATTTACTTTTCTTCTGTTGGAATATGTAAGGAGATGCCTTTTATGATACGGTTCAAAAACAGTGACAATAAAATTAAAAAGTACACAAGCATCGCTTTACATCACTGTAAAACGATATACTGAAAAACTCGAATATATGCTTCAGCAAAGTTATTTGCCCCCCAACGATATGCGAAAAAAGTATTGGTTTACCTTAAAAAGTTGGGAGTTTTAGATTATTTTTAGTTATTTTTCCGTTTTTCAGCAAGAACACGAAAAAACAGTTATTAGAAGAAAAATCCTGTATGTATGTCGTCGTTGGCCACTTTTCGTAACATGTCTTGTTAGCACGATACAGCCTGCGGAGTGCAACAATTTCATTATTGAATATTGTTCACGACATCTCAATGATTAACCCAATTGATTTTCAGCTCACCAGCGCTAGTATAACGGGTGCTGTGGTATTTGAAGTACGACACAATATTGTGGAATTATCTAGAAACAGTTAGTTTCATGTAAAACAGTAATATGAGTAATGAGTAGATTCCACAAAGTAAGGGTCGAGACAGTCAATTTCTTTAAATAATTATCTCATAAACAATTTTAAGACAAACTGTAAAATTTAACTACCCATAATCCAAACTACTAAATTTAAATATCCCGCCTGTAAGAATTAGTTCCGCCAACCGCAAGGGGTGCGCTCATATCGACGCTACACCAGCTGCTTATACGGGAACGAACACTCTCTTAATATGTTTATTTCTCTATGGAATGATATATAAAAAACAACCACATTTGGCGATTTCGTCCCGCTTTGGTACCCTTTTTGGTCTGTCAAATCACATACCGAGATCTGCAGCACGGTTACTGAAATTGGTAGCTTTCTATCCTTGTCTAAAGTAGTTTTTGTCTTGCTTTTTATTTGTAAACAAAGTCGTTGAAACGAATTGAATTTTTCGCCAATATTCTAAAATTCTTTAAGTTTTGTCCGTTTTTTCTTTTTTTTTGTCTAGTAATAATGGAATCTGTTGATTTTATTATAAATGGAAAGAAGCATTTTTTGGGTTTTTGCTATATATATTTAACTCAAAACTCTAAGAAAATTTAGTAAAACTGAATAAACAACTTTTCCGATCGCAATACAAAACGTAAATATAAATTTCATCAATCGGCTGTACCAATTGAGAACCAAACGATTTCGCCTGTAATTGGTACTTTACATCTACCGGTGACGTAGGACCTACCATTTGGTTAACCAAAGTCCCTACCAACCAAAGCGGGACGAAATCGACTATTATTGTTTATCGCGGAGTAGCTTTTACTTGCGCTACAAGGTAGTAAATAATGTTTTGCAAGAATAGGCTTAATTCTTTTACATTACTTACCTTGGTGGAGCGACGCTCTCTGCTGTACCGCGGTAAATAATGTATTTACGCAACCCGTCTTGTTACAGCAGAAAGTTTTTTAAAATTGAAATGGATAAAAACTAATCGAGCACTCCAATAAGTTAGGATCGCTTAAATAACTTACGTATTTCATCAATAAAAAACATAACTAAAAAAATGTTTACTGATGGTGATATAAACTTCATAAAATTCAATTAAACAACAAATTATGAAGGGTGAAATTTTAGAAATAGTTATTAATACGATTTATACTAGATCCCATATAATCGTTATGCTACTTTTACTGTAAAAGTGTATATTACGTTTGTTTGTCACTTTATGTTGTTTTTAATAAATTTATTTGATTATGCTAGCACTAATTGTTTTCATAATCAATTAGAACTACGCCACTATTCCCTATACATGCAGAAAAATGTAGCGCCCATGAGGTTATTATAATTGCTAAAAAAAATTTGGTTTTCAAGTTCTCATTGAAGATGCAAATGCTTTCAATTGAAAGTTTTTAGAAAATTTGAAAAAAAAGTATATTGCTTATTTTGAGAACCACTATTGCTTTAATGCATAGTTTTAATTTAAGTGTCCTCGACAGTACACATGAATGTAAAAAGTGGTTTCAACATTTTCATTTTATTATAATTTATTTTTAATGTAATAGTTTAATTATATATTTCAGTTCACTAATTAAGTAAATGAAATTTGGTTTTTCACAAAACTAAAGGACAAATGATACTTAACAGATACCATATATCAAAACATATTTCAGTGGTAAAATCACCAGGGCAGAGATTTGTACTCCAAATTAAAAAAAATATTCTAAATAACAGTTAGATAAACATTGTGTAAAGGAATTTACATGGTATTTTATGGAGTATTTGGCTTCACACCAGATAAATTTTAGCATTACCCATTTTTTTATTTAAGAATTATTTTTCAGGTAAGGTTTTCAAGGGACAATTTCTATCAACGCTTAATCCAACTAAAAAAGCAAATTTTCAAATCCACGAATATGGAAATTCATTTTGAAACAACTATATATTTCTGTCAAAGTAGTCTTGTCAAAATAATTCAATTTTGATTATTTAAATTTTCGATGTATTTATTATACAAACATAGTTTTTTTGCGAAACAATAACTTCGCGATTTATAGTATCTTTATTATGACTACTAAAGGCCAGTATTTCACAGTATGTTCCAATTTTAATTATGGTTAAATAATATTAGGTTTCTTCCAACTTCATCGAAAACCGTTCAGCAACGATCACGCTCATGCGCATTATTAAAAAAGTAACACTTTTTTAGTACTGTGCATGAGCGTGACCGTTGCTGAACGGTTTTCAATGAATTTGGAACAAACCTATTATAACATCCACGTATTATTAGTTTATGTATATATTTTTAAGAACAGTAAATAAACTTGTGAAAATTGAAAGTAGAGTATAAAATTCATACCCTCACTGCAATTGGAGGATGTGAGCAATTTCTGCTCCCTTAATTGAGTGGCACGAGTTGTACGAGGCAGGCCAAGAGGTTTCTCAGTCAGCTGCTGCATGCTACGACTGTCCGCCTTGTTCAACTCCCTTCTAGTTGGTGACGGTGCCGTTTTACTTACGGCCAAGTGGCTCATGCTACGAGTGACAGAAGAGTGACTGGAAGAGGATAAGGGACGGAAGGAATTGGTTTCGGCCAATGATGGTAGATCGTGCCGTCTGCGTGGTTTGGCAAGCTGGTCTAAGCGGGTCATTGAGTAAGCCCTACCTGGTGAGTGGTTCAAGGATTTGTGGGATGAACTGATTGATTCTTTCGCTGGAATGGTGGGAACTAGGTCAGTGCGCCTACGTCCTGAATAACCGCTAGCACAGCCCGCTGGCATTACTGGTGCACTACCTGCAAAAAATACATAGCATGTGCATCAACTAAATTGTTGCAAATTAAACATATTACAAATGAAGAACATTTAAAAATATTTTTTTGTAAATAACTGTATATTCTGTACGAGTTTTTTTCTCAAAAACTCATCAGTCTATAGTACACGATCAAACCAAAATCTGAAATAAAATTATTACATTGGGAAACTTGATAAGTGTATGTTTTATTTTATGTAGTGGGTGTGCTTGCGTGCGTGTGCGTGGCGCGCGCCTTTGTGTGCTGGGAGGATGACATAAGGAAATTATGTTATGCTGTTTACATTTAAATGGGAATATACCATTCTTTCGTATAATTATGTAACTTGATCGGATTATTCAAAGGTAGCATTAATCAGACAATTAAATATAATTTATGGCAATTTTTCGTAATTTAGAAGTACTTAATAATATATTTTGTTATAGTTTGGTCATTGTATCATCATCATCATGTTAAATATTAAAGGGTATTTTATTTAACACGAAAACTGTATAGCCACATTAATTAGTTTTAAGCTTAATAATGATTTTAACTTCATGTGTGGTACAATAGTACAGTCAGTGATATAGAGGATACTTATAAGTAAATGATTATTCAACCCTCATGGAACATGGTAATATTAGCAAGTCTGTCATATTAGAAGAAATGGCTTCATTAATAGAAATCCGCACTATATGGAAAATTTGAATACTTTAGTGATGAACCTTCTGGCAAGAATTCCTTGGAATCCGCCCCCTCTCTTGTATTGGGGGATCAAAGTTCCTCTAATAAGGTCCAATATGTATATATGATTGAATTTTCGATTACTGTCTAATTACTTGAGCAAAAAGAGCGCCAATTGTTCTTCCAAGCCTTGAACTGACCTAATATAAATGACAATAGCGGATTTAAACGGCTGATCTATATGTTCATTATATTTTAGATCGAAATGAGACCCACATGAGATATATTTGGTTCATGTAAGGCTGCAAGTTTTTTTTAAATCTAAATATATAGCTACCTATTTATAGAAGTATTGTTATTTTAGAGCGATTTTAATATAGAAAATAATCTGAAGCTATTAAAGCAGACTTAAAATTATCGAGGGATACCCACAATAATAATTCAAATACCGCTACAGCTTCAGCGATAAATACAAAGAATGTGGACGAAAATTTGGGGTTCTATGTTTCAAAAAAATACAAAAGACAATTATTATTGGAGACCAGTAGATTATTTTCAAAAAACGACAGATTTTACATATACCTACAAAGCCTAATTATTTACTTGAATTTAACCTGTTTTGTCACATATGATGGATACTGTAGAAAGGGATTGGGTTGACTCTGGCGGAAACAGTACAACAACTTTAGCTAAAGATTGGATTAAAATAGCATTCTTTGGATTGAAATTTTGTTGAAAAACAGTCTATTTCCAAACATACGAGTACATTCAAATAACGTATCTAGCGTAGCGGACAATGCAAGCTTCCATGGGAAGGAAAGGAGCTTGATCAAAAACTCCCATTTCAAACTAAATAAACTACATGTACACGAAGATTACACCAAACAGCAATTAATAAAAATTTTGCTTAGATTCAACAAAATAAATAAATAAAAAATCCCAATGGCACAGGACCAATTGGACAGGCTTATTTCAGTAACATGTTTGCATAAAACTCAAAATAAAAAATTAGATACAAAAGTAATAGAATGTTTTGAGATGTACAAAAAACCAAAGTAACATTCTGGCATCAAATCAAAAACAAAAAAATAAAAAAAATTTCTGGTAAATTTGTGAATTTTCTTAAATGTTTTAATGTACGATTTAGAGAAAAATGTTAAATACAAAAGTTGTAGAACGTGTTAAGGTCTATGAAAAAGCCCAGTAACTTTTTTGCGTCAAATGGAAAACAAAGGAAATACGATTGTTTTTCAACTTTGACAGGCCGCCATTTTGTTTTTACTGGGCCGATTTGGCTCATTAACGAACTAGTCCAAGATTTTGGCCTATCCGATTTTTGTAGCGAGTTTGGTTTCGATCCGTCAAAAAATACGCCCTCTATCATGCTTACAAATTCCGTTATAAGACACACACACACACATATATATATATATATATATATATATATATATATATATATATATATATATATATATATATACATATATAACCTAACCTAACCTTTGGAACGGAGGGTGATTTTGGCATCTAGGAACACCAAAACGAAAAACTGCATTGAAATGTTTCCGAAGTCTCGTCATGCTACTCTCTACAATAGCCCTATTTCATTCTGAAATAAGCCTAAAAGTAATTATGCAAACGATTTGGGACTTCCACCATTTGTCCGTAAAAGTTTCCCCACTATTAATATAGTATACAAAGTTTTGATCTCCCTTCACAAAATTGCAAATTATATTGAAAAACTGATAATGTATAATAATAGAACAGATTATGTATCATTGAATATGCAAAATAAGTAATATTTAATACATCTGTATGTTTAATTATATTTTCTAATTGTGTTATCAGTCATATTTCAATTTCAGAGCTTACATGTGACCATTATGACAGGTAATTATAGAGATTTTGTAGTAATTGGACACTGAAAATCTGCATTTAAGTCGGTTTTATTATTTCTTTTATATTTAATTTCTTCACTGCAAACTTTTATAATCTCATTCACGACAGACTGTTTTGAGTAACATGTACTCAGTGACATTAGAAGTAGAAATAATTTCTTGACCTTGATTTTTTGACATCATGACCATATTTAGAGCAGGCTATGATAACAATATCAACAATATCAACGTTTTATCTTTGACCATATTTACAAGAACCAATTTTTTTCCTGAATTAACCTGTTTACGAAAGCTGAATAGTACAGATATTGTTAGTTATTGCGAGTTCGTCTACTTGTGTTGGGCGTAACAAAATACCCAAGTTCGAAGACGTCAAAATTATCACCATGTTAGCGATTTTTACAACGGGAGAATTGTGGCCTATCGAGATGTTGGTTTATCCTATCGCGAAATTGCCCTTCGTGTTAACTATACACTGCAATGATGGTTATGCGTGTGTGGGCAGAAGCGAATAAGATCAACTGGTCAACCGAGGCAACTAGCTCTACAAGACCGTCTTGCTACTATGCGTCAAATTGCTGACCAATGGTTTGTGTACACTATATCGCCACATTCGAGCATTTGGTCTCTTTCCATACCGCCTACGATTAGTGCTTCCTTTGACTACGGACCATTGTCGTCAACCTTTGAGCTGATGCAGAGAATGACTGCACTGGGAGACAGAATTGCGTAATATCGTATCCAGCGACGAATCGCGATTCTATTTAGGTGCGCATGACGGCCGTAGAAATGTAAGACGCCGCCGTAGAGAGTGACATGATATTGAGTTTGTTGTTGAAAGGCATGTACACAGGACTGTAGGGTTAATGGTTTGGGGGGTGCTATTGCTTATGGTAGCCAATCACCAATTGTGTTTATTCGAAGGTAGTATGACAGCTGCGCGTTATTTTGATGCTGTCCTACAAACCACTTTACTGCATTATCTAAATAGACGTCCACAAAGTCCTAATTCGGCAAGACAACGCACATCCACATATTGCACGTCGAACTATGGAGTTTCTCCAAGAAGCTGGCTTTAATGTTTAGCTGTGGCCAACCCGGTTACCAGATTTAAATTCCTTCGAACATGTGTGAGATACGTTGGGGAAGAGACTGTCCAATTTGCATCATCCTTCACAGACTCTGGCGCAGTTAATCTACGAAGTTTAAGTTGCTTGGAACGAGGTGCCACAAGTAGACATCATTTTGTAGATGCCTAGACGTGCACAGGAGTGTATTAAGCTACGGCGTCGCCAAACACATTAATTTTTTTCCTGGGTGCATGTGAATAAAATTTCTTGCAAATATTATTATTTCATTCTTGATGTACGACTATCACATTACCAAAAAATCAACGTCGATAAATTAGTCCTTAGGGGTGTAACACTTCTAATGTCACTGAGTATATATTCCAACAAGTATGCGAAACAAATGTATAGGAGTATCCAACGAACTGTAATTTTATTTTTTTATTAAATTAAATTAATGAAGCTCCAGTCCATGACGCCGTGCTAAATAAATTAAGAAAGGAAACATGTAATTACATATTTATGAATAAGTGAACTATCACCATTATCTAAGAAACTAATTGTTTTAATTTCCAAATGGATAAAATTGCAACTAATTTTAACTGATTTTTTAAAAATATTATCACAATTTACTCTATGAAAAAGTCGAACACCAATATTTCAACACCTTAATATATCTCTACAAAAGAGCCTCTAGTTCAATCTTTCAGGTTGAAGGTGAATTTTTTGGATTTCGCATATATAGTGATATTTTTTTAGTTGGAAACTGATCTTATAACGATGAAGTTTCTAATGAATTAAAAATATACATAACTTCTAAATTAGAATTTACATTTCAGTACTTGTCTTTTATGTCATCTATAGATTGGGATCGGGTGTGTCGAATTGGTAACTTGATTTTTGGAAAGAGAAAAAAGCCTTACAAGCTAGTGTTACTTTTCCGCCGACCGTATCCACGATGGGAGAAAAGTATTGCTTTACCCCAAAAAAAAATAAAGTTGAAATTTTCGATTTTTTTTACTTATTTTTAGGTTTTTCAGTGAGAGAAACACGAAAAAGGGTTTTTCAGAAAAAGTGTCTTGTGTGTATCTCGTAGTCGGCCACTTTTCGTAACAATACAGCCTCCGGAGTGTAACAAGTCACCAATTTTATGATTGAATATTGTTCAGGACATCTCATAGATGAACCCTATTGATTTTCAGCACACTACAGATGCGATGGTACTTGCAGTACCACATTTTTGTTATTTTTGGAGAAATTTCGGTTTGTTAGCACGATACAGCCTCCGGATTGTATACAAGTGACCATTTTATGATTGCACATTATTCAAGGCGTCTCACAGATGAACCCTATTGATTTTCAGCTCACCAGAGCCAGTACAACGTGTGCTATGGTACCCAAGGTACCACATTTTTGTCATTTTTTGGAGAAATTTCGGTTCGTTACCACGACACAGCTTCCGGAGTGTACACAAGCAACCAATTTTATGATTGGATATTGTTTTGGGTGTCTCAGATAAAAATTATAGATTTTCAACTCACCAGAGCCAGTAGAACTGGTCCTATAAATCCAGATATACTACGAATATAAGATACAGCCTCCGAAGTATATACAAGTGACCAATTTTATGATAGGATATTGTTCAGGACGCTCACAGATGCGAAAAAGTTACGTTTTAATCTTTAAAACCGTTAGTTTTTTCGTAAGCCTTAAGTAACATTTTCAAAACTTGCGCGTCTTACTTCGCAATCCCTTTAATGATTGATTAATTTCTGGTACTTTTTCGATAGTATGTATTTTTCAACATCTACAGTAAGGACTTTAAATTTGAAAGGGTCAGTTAGCTAACATAATCAAGAGAATAATTGATAAATACAGCAAAACACTAAATTTAATGATTTTCTACATAAAAAATCGATTGGTATTACATCAGGTGAAAGAACCCTGGGTTGGTAAATTGCGCACTGCGGTCAGTTTGTAGCTAGGTATACCCAAAATGTTTCTTTTTCATAAGTAAATTGCGCACAAGTGACCCTAAAGAGGGTCGATTCCACGAATTTTAAAAGTTAGGTTAGGTTAGATAGTTTACAAGAAGTGTTCTTTTCATCAGCTTTTATTCGTTGATTATATCAGAAAGAAAAAGTTTTGAGGTATACCGGACTAAGGATACAATTTGACCGCTGTGCGCAATTTACCTATACAAAGACTTAATCCCCTGGCTGCAACTACCTGACGAACCCTTCCCAATTTTGGGAAACCTCATGACCACTGTGCGCAATTTACCTACGCCCAAAGAACCAATTGACTGCTTCTGATTTACCTATCTATTTAACAAAAAAGTTCGTAATCGTCTTTTAAAAATATACAAAAGCATTTTTCTGTAAGGTTCTATTAATATGAAAAAATAATTTTTATGAGATTCTTGAGTCGCTAACCCTGTTAAACGTTCTTTAAAAAAACGTGGACCAATTATAAAAATAATTCTTCCCAAATATTTGTAGTACAATTGTGTAAAAAAATATACATGCGAAGTGTATCTAACGTGTATCATAATAATCGTTATTGTGTATATTTAGAAAACTGTTTTTGTTAAATTATGCTTTGTTCGAAAACATTGTTTAAAAAAGATCCGTTAACTATGATCCAATTTTTTAACTAAATACAAAACCATATATTTATTTCCTATTTACCAAAATCTAAGAAAAACCTTTTTCTTTGTGATGAAACCAAAACGATAAAATTAAAGATATTAATTTTGCGACGAACAAATTGATGACATTAAATTGATTCAGAAACATTGTGAACAAAAACAATTATTAAGTACAAAAGGAACCTTAGATTATATATCGCTTATATATCAGTGATATAATAACACTAGAAAACATTTTTTTTCCTTTTTTTTAGCAACTATATACAATTTTCGTTTCTTTTATAGTTTTAATAAAATAGTAATAAAACCAAATTTATTCTGACACGTCAGGTTAGAAGACAAAATTATTGAAAATAAATGAAATATTATTAGTGTTTTTAAATGAAACTCAAGGTCTCTAGTTAATTCCACAATATAATATTATATTGTGGAATTAACTAGAAACCTTGAGTTTCATTTAAAAACACTAATATGAGCATATTCCACGAAGTAAGGGTCGAGACAGTCAATTTCATGAAATATTATTAATTATTAGGAATGTACATTAGATAAAGCTTTATGCTATCGTCCTGTTTACAATGTTTTCTTCTTACTTTTCTTTTATACTGTTCTGCGGCACTTTCTGATATCAATATCCAACAATAATCAGCAAGCATTTCACGAAAGAATACACACAATACAGAATATTCTTTGATTTCACTGTTCCACTTGCCCTGGTAACGTTTTTCAATAACAGAAATGTCTTGATGAAACCTTTCTCCATGTTCATCACTGACGTCGCGAGGTTCGGTGGAAAGAAATCCAGATGCGAGTGCAAAAAATGTATTTTAAGGCTCATGTTACAGCCCAATTTATGGTAACTTCTAAGATGTTCATCAACAAGTGCTATATAATCGTTAGATTTTGTGTTTCCTAGAAAATTTTGGGTCACACTTTTAAAAGCATTCCAAGCAACACGCTCCAAGTCAGTTAAGGTTTCTTCAAATATTGTATCTTGTTGTAGAAGTTTAATTTGGGGTCCTACAAAAATTCCCTCTTTGAGTTTTGCATCTGAGATATTGGAAAATTTTTGTTTTATGTATTGGAATCCACGGCCATCTTTATCCATTGCTTTGACGAAATTTTTCATCAAACCTAATTTTATGTGTAATGGTGGTAAAAATATTTTATCAGGTTCCACTAGTGACTTATGAAGTATATTCTTTTGTCCAGGAATATACTGAATCCTGACTGGCCAGTTTTTAACAATGTAGTGGGACTGTCTTGCTCGACTGTCCCACTCACAAAGAAAACAGCAGTGCTTTGTATACCCTAGTTGTAAACCGAATTACTACAACTTTGAGGTCTGCGCTGATATACAATTTGTAATTAATTCTGTCGAGAAGACGAGTCATATTTTCATACGTTTCTTTCATGTGGATTGCGTGGCCAACGGGGATGGATGAATAAACGTTTCCTATGTGAAGTAGCACAGCTTTCAAACTCAATTTCGAAGCATCGATAAAAAGACGCCATTCTTCTGGATGGTGTTGGTGACCTAAGGTCAGCATCAAATCGTCGACATTATTGCAGTATGAAAGACCCTCGTCGTTTGAAAAATACTGTGATAGTTCTTACTGACGATTACGATATACAGAAATTTGTGTGCCTGGAGCTAACAGTTTCCATCCTTGGAGTCTAGATCCTAGTATTTCTGCTTTAGTTTTTGACAAATTCAGATCTCGAATAAGATCATTTAATTCTAACTGATTTATTAGGCGTGGTCCGCCCTCTTGAGATGGCAAATATTCATCTTCGCTGGTCGATAACGCGACACTTGGTTCTTCTGATTCTGTACCAGCATATCCTTCACTCGAAACACCTACTGGTCTTGGTACTGGCAAGGCTTCCGAATGAGGTACTGGACGAGTAGCATAACTAATATTTTTCTTATTTTTATTGGAAAACCTAAAAGTTGTCGTGCAGCAAAAGTAGCAATCGGTCGAATTGTCAGTTTGTTCACGCCAAATCATATGTCTTGCAAATGGCATAGCGATGTTCTTACCGTTTGACCAGCCCCTCAAAATAACAGCACAGCGTGCACAACAGATGCTGGGAGCCCATGTCTTGTCTTGGTGTTTAATAATGTTTAAGTCAAAATAGTGAAAATATAAGTTTTCTATTAAAGGTGTAATATTCCGCTTATGCCGGTGGGTAGTGAATTCTCCACATATACAGTGTCCACCATAATGTTCGCTACATATGGGAAACATTTGTAGTTGTAGTATAAAGGAAAATTTAATGTATACGATCGATCCTGCATGGTCGATAACCTAAAATAACATTTTGATATCAGTCACGTGAATACTGTCATGGCCGCAAATTAGAAAAATTCGATGAGAAAATGTAAAAAGTGGGATTAGGTGTCAAAATATCAAAAAAAGTTATTTGGAAAAAGTGATTAGAATGATATTTTAGGAGTTCGTACGAAATTTGAAGCAAAAACAACAAAAAATAATAAATTTCGTATTTTTCCCTAATGCGGTCTTCTGAAATGATTTTGTCCCAATTTCATTGTTGAAAGACTTCAAGTAACACAATATGTAATGTATAAACGTAAAACTATTCAAAATTAATTATTGAAATCGTTCCTAGAGAATTAAATAGAAATAGTAATTGAGCAATTGTAACTTTTCTGTAGCAATACCCTGTATCTTGTCAATTTGTGACGCTTAAAATAATTTAGTACTGATACCACAATTGAAAAGAATCGTTTTTGATATTTTGAAGAAATATTTTATTAAATTATTAAAACTCATTACCTACTCATAATAATAATAATAAATTGAATTAGTTGACCAACTTATTACTATTTTTTGAAAGAATATTTAATAGATTACCCACTAACTTAATACTAATAAACACCTTATTATTTCAAAACACAAATTCAAAATTCTACATGCCCTCCATCTCGTTCCATACATATCACCGTCCTAAAATTCATTGCCTTTAAACATTTCGGAGCGTACCTTGGTTAATAGCATATACGCAATCCCTTATGCATTGTTCTAAATGCGCGAAGTCTCTGAAGGGTCTTTCTCGATAAACCTTGTTTTTTAAATACCCCCTCAAGAAAAATACAGAGGGCCAATGATTTACTGAATAGCGACCTATGCAATACTCACCAAATTCGTTATCTAACCATCCTCTTACTTCTCGAGTTGAATGAATTGATACACCGTCCTGTTGAAAATACAGATTGGCTCGCTTTGCCGGTGAGATGCCATCCAAAAATTCGGTTAATTCGTTTTTCAACAAAGTTAAATAAGTCTGGCATTAAGGATTTCTCTGAAGAAAAATGGACTAATAAATAATTTGACAATTCCAAATTACGCACCATACATTAACCTTGAATCTGTATTGGTCTTTATTTGCTATAAAAAAATGGAGGTTTGTGTCTGCCCACCAACGACAGTTTTGTGAGCTTAATGTTCCATTTTCTGTGAAATTTGGATTATCTTCTATCATTCCTTGATGCCAAGCGCAAAAATCAAACCGGACGTCATAATCTCTATCCTTCAGAACTTGAATAAATTTTAGACAGACATTTAAAAGATAGTAAATTATCTTGTATTAATATTAGCGCTTTGGGTTTTTGTTTATGTGTAATATTGTTTCAAAAAGGAAGCATTACCCTTATTATTAAATAATAATAATGTTAATGTTTTGAAACTTTGATGGAATATTACATAAAAAAATTAACAACGGCTTTTTTCAATTGCAATATCACAATTATTAAATTATTTGAAACCGCGCAAACTGACAAGATACAAGGCATTGCTACAGAAAAGTTTCATGCGCTCATTTCAGAAGAGGGCCATGGCGAAAAATACGATTTTTTTAATTTTTTGTTTTAACGCTTCAAATTTCATACGTGGCCCTAAATTATTATTCTGATCAGTTTTTCCAAATAACTTTTTTCGATATTTTGCCATTTAACCCCACTTTTCGCATTTTCACATCCAATTTTTCGAATTTGCCGCCATGACAGTGGCCACGTGACTGATGTCAAAATGTATTTTTAGGTTATCGACCATGCAGGATCGATCGCATATATTAAATTTTCCTATATACGACGACTATAATTTTTCCCATATGTAGCGAACATTATGGTGGACACGATATAACAGAAGCTGTTTGGATTATTTACATACGTATGGGACATTATGAAATAAAAGGACGTTCAGCTATCACAAACTGACTTACACTGAATCAAAAAAGCGGGAGAGAGAGAGAGAGAGAGAGAGAGAGAGAGAGAGAGAAAGAGAGAGAAAGAGAGAGAAAGAGAGAGAAGTTCGAAAGAAGGTTTGTGTTGAATGGTATTGTTATAGTTGATATGTTTGTTTTAGATGTGTGCCCTAATATAGGATTCGTTTCCTCTGCAGGGCTTCGTTGGGGGTGGTTTGTTCGCGTTTGTGTTGAGTTAGGTGAGAAGTGGTTGGTTGAGAAGTTTGGAGTTTGTGACTCGAAGAGGTTAGGGGGTGGAGTCGAGGTTTCGGAGTGGGCTTGTCGCTAGAAAGTGTTCCAGAGAAAAGCATTCTTGTTGTTTTTTGCATTTCGACAAAATAACAATAATCTCGTTGGGAGGGGGGCGGGTACAGCTGCGGCTGCATTGTTCCCTACGTCGATTGGGTGATTGGCACGTCGGTCCCTTTGGCTAGTGAAAAAATTCATCCTGTTGAATAGATTCACTGTGTTACAGGGAAACCGCAGAAAACCTGTAACCCGACGGGAGGGTGGGGGTGGTGGAAGGGTTTGTCAGAAGTGTTGACTAATTGTTGCGAGATGTGTGAGCGTGTTTAGAGATAATGAGTTGTATGGTTATATAGATAGAAGAGGAATACGTGTAGAGAGATGTGGAAGGGTGTATGTGTGATGGTTGCAATGGTTATCGGATTGAAATTGGGGATCGGTCTAGGTAGTCGATGTATATGTCTGGGAGGTCGTCGTAGGCCGTGGCTAGTAGCCGTACTGGGGGGAATGGAAGCTTCCTATTGGGTATTCTGCCAAGAGGCCGTCTGTTAGCGATCCACGGTATAAAAAAGCCGTGTGGAGCTCTTTATATACCCACATAACCAGAAATCTACAAATTCTTAATTTGACTGGTCCCAGAGCAAAAATGGGCGTGGTTTAAGTGCTCTGACGTAGGAAACCTGCAAGGACATGTTCAGACACGTCTACTCCATGATACAACAAATAGAAGATATGATTTCTAGCCGTTCGAAATATCGTTCACCACGCGCATGACGTCACGCGGAGAGTAAAATTTAAAACCGTCAGCGCGGGCTAATGCATTTGATGTAATAGAAATTGTTTATGATGAGTTGCTAATGCATTTTTAAGGAAAATGAGGGTGGTTCAGGTTGAATGAGATATTATTAGTATTATAAAGGCAAAGAGAATTCATGTAAAAGTGTTATATGCAACCGGAGAGCCTACCAGAGCAAAACAATAATTCTAAGATCTGATTGAAATCTGTTTGCTCACTTCGTAAAGTAAATAATTACTGTACTGATACAAAAAAAAACATATTATTATACTTTTTGGGTTTTTTGACATTATTTTATAAACCTGTAAGTTTGTAAATAAATACAAGGAATAAAACAATTAGCAAATTTTAATACTGAATCGGTTGTTTATTCCAAAATAAGTATACTACAGACCAACAATAAGTTACAACTCAGGTATAGTTCACGTAAGAGATATAGTGGGAAATTTAAAGTTTCGGCTTATCCCTTGATTTCAATACTGTCATAGTCCAGTCAATATTATAATTTAAAATGCTATTAGATGATAGCATCTTCTTTTAAACTCCGATAATTTTTTGAAGTATATCCAAGCAACTCATGTCTTAGATTACGCACGTAGTCGTCTGCAGTAAAATGTTTTGAACAAATCCTTGCATTCACAACATTAAATTTATCTTCGCGCTTAGACAAACGGATCCATTCCCGTATCATTTTTTTGTCTTTTGGAAAGGTAAAAAAGTTGACATCGTGTGCAAAGCCTTTTACCTGATTGTCTGAATCACAACCATACACTGCACATCTCATTTTGACTAATTTTTGCGAATTTTCAACAATAAAAATGTAAAATTAACCGACATAAACATATCCAATAATGTAACTGCGAACTAATTCAAGGCGTTCACTCTCGGCGTGACGTCAGAGCACAGCTGCGCGAAATCATACCTTCTATTTTATTGTATCATGCGTCTACTCAATGTTTGGCTGAACAACATTTGTTGTAGTATCTTTCTTATATAAAAGTAACTTTGAAATTATGTAAAATTAATGAGTTTCTTGAAAAATCTATTTAATTTCTCAAAATCCTGACGTGATGGATCAAATTTGAAATCAGATTCAGAATCATCATGACAAAAAACATTAATTACACGTATTGGTGTATAAGAAAACCCAACTGTGTTGACCAGTGTAATCTAAGCAAGGAACCATATTTCTTCCTATTATGTATTTATCAATTGACATCAATAATAAATGTGTAAGAGGGGGAATATAAAATGGGCACACTGTATTTATTTAACACCTCAACTGACATAATGTTTTTCATTCATTTTTCTAATTATAAAACGCCAATAGCTCTTAGATTATATATATTAACATGGATAAGCAGATTGTATTAAAAACGATTGTACATTCTCTCAGATTAATATATAAAATAGATATATTTGTTTTGACTTTTTGATGCCTCAAACTTAGAGTCACATTCTAAGCCTACTTGCGGACACTTCAATCGTGGCAACATTGCTTTATGTGTCTGTCTAATCAGTACTTTTGTCCTTGTTTAATTACCATATGAAGGGAGATGCAAATATCGTCAGAGGGTGCACGACGAAAATTTCGAAGGCATTGTAGTATGTAGTAAATACTGGTAAACGTGTTTTGTTGATTATAAGTAGCGAGTAAAAATTTAGTTCTTTCGTTTTTATGTGTTTTTAAGACTTTTAGTAACTTTTATGTTAATTAATATAATATTTTTGGATTATTATGGTTCCTCAGTGCCAATTTTGTCAGAAAAACAGCCGAAATTACCAAGGCCATGTATCCACAATGCCATCACCACTTTTGGTAATTCATTCATTATTTTACTACTGGCGTTTAGGATTGTTGGCCGCAAAAATAAACGTGTTTATGAATGAATAGGAATGTATATTCCCAACTAACAATTTGCTATTTTATAATAGTCGTAGAAATGTTTTGGCGATAAATATTATAAAACTATGTTAGTCTCAGAAACGTTTTCAAAATGGTTATATAATATATTTCATAAGTGCTATAGCAACTACTATAAAACAGATATACAATGTTTATAAAAATATAATAAATTGTTTTATAAAAGATTTATAAGTGTTTAATAAATGTGCTAGAAAGTTTCTTAAATTTAATTATGCTATACGTATATAATAGTTAAAACAATTATTATATAAATATTGTATACATGTTTTATAATTGAATTACATGTCACATTATTGCTATTGTAGCCGTATTAATAAATCAACTTTGTTTTATTAATATGTTTGTAAAAAGGTAAATTGTTTTCAAATACTTATATTGCAGAGTTGCTGGTGATAATAAATAAATGCATACATGAACAACACCAACTTTAGAAAGAAAATAAATATGTCCGACAGTTATAACTTAAATTTGATTTTTGTGCAAGTATTAGTTACAGACATAAAGAAAATTTTGTAAGTAACGACTTCTATGTACTTTCAATTTAACAATTTACGATTGCTACATGTGGAGTGAAACTGATGGAGGACGTGGAGCTAACCAAATAGCGTCGTGCCTATTTCATTTTCTAATGTCATTGCCACCTCATGTAAATGCAGTAACCTTTTACTCCGATACGCGTGGTGGGCAAAATAAAAATAGCCACGTGGCTGCTATGTTTTTATGCATAAGCAAACTGAGACCAGATTTGCTAATAGATCATAAGTTTTTAGTGTCAGGACATACGCACATGGAGTGCGATTCTGTCCATGCCCAAATCGAAAGAAAGAAAAAAAGAACCAACATGGCTATACATGTGCCGAGAGATTGGTTTAATCTTGTAAGAATGACGAGTACTAATATTTCTGTCATAATAATGACAAACGATATGTTTTTGAATATCGCACAATTGTTTAAAGGGCCATTACAGCTACGAAAAGTAGATTCATCTGGTGAGAAATTCGTATGGCATGATGTGAAATGGTTCAGATATAGTGGCCAATACGAATCGGGTGTAATTAAATTTATAACAAAATTAGACACCACAAACGAATTTCAAGACATTTCTTTCTGTCGAATGGGCAAAGCAAATGTATCTTTGAATCCTGAGAAATGTTATGAGGGGCCCATAAGCCAGGAAAAAATGAAAGACCTGTTAAGTATTTTTCACTTAGTTGACAGTAGTTGTCATGACTTCTACAATCAATTACAAACAAGTACAAGCGCAAGTGACGTAGATCACGATATTGAAGATTTCAATGATGTTTAGGTTTTTAGTATTTTTTAATTTGTAAGCAAACCCTACTGACTATTCCAATTAATATACTAATTTAAATAAAATCCTGTTTAAAAAATCTTAAAAAAATTAAAACCACGATTAATAAGCAGAACAAAACAAAAATAAACATTGCATAAAGAGAAAAGTCAGTACTATGAGCATTATATATATTATATTTCTATAACATTTTAAAGTGTAAATACGACTAAACGATGGGATGCAAGCCACTGGACACAACATCTGTCCTTAAATATTCACCTCCAAAGTGTATTCGTACAGATGTACGCTTATCTCATCTGAAAAGTTACATTTAAGGGGATGAAGGAGTTACTGACAACTTCGTGATCTGTCAAAGTTATGTACATACTTAGTCTCATCAAGGCATACGTTATTAGTATATGTAAATGAGATAGAAAAGGACGATAGCTTGAAGAAAGGCATGTCGGGCTTGAAAAAAGCCAATATTGAAATATGGCGAATAACATCCTAGACGTATGTCTCTTCTTAGCCCTAATCGCATTATTACATTCTCGAGGATCTGATGGAGATAACAAGTAACAAATCTTTCTTGGTGCAATAATGCTATAGTTTTAAATAACATTGGTGAAAACCGCATTCAAATCAGTGAATGAGACCGTGTTTTGGCCACAAATTACAGCCCTCCTGGACCTCCTTAACTCAATGCCAACCAATTTTCTATCGTGCATACGACGTGTCGCGCGGCCTACGGGATCTAAATCAATTGACAAGTTCTCTCGAGCCTTTTGTAACAATTAACAGAACTAAAATTGTTAAATTCTGCAAAGTTATCGACGTTTAAGGAAAACAAACATTTCCTCTATACAATTTTATACCCACCCCTTCATGCTCAAAAACCTAAAAATTTATGTTGTCCCTGAATATTAGCAGACAATTTTTATTAAAACACTTTTATTATAAGAAATTAGAAAACAACAATCATTTTTTAAGGTCAAGAATTTTATGAGACTTCACGTACAGATTATAAATAAATACTATTTTAATTAAAGAGTATTAAAAATTTCCATTACGATCCTGTTCGTTCGATGTGTGTATCAACGTATTTTATCGATGTTTATAAAATAAATCACCTTCTTTCGTGTCAAAGTCATTTTATAAAAAGATCAGCCAACTCATTTTCAGGAAGACATTGTGCCCATTCTTGCACTTATTAATTGGTACAATTAGGTATTATTTTAAATATTTGCATTCAAGACTTGTTTTGCAATATGGAGTTAATTATTTCCTTTTCTGTAGTTTGCTACAGTTTAGTTTTCATTCGTAAATGTTAGGTTACTTTTTTATTTTAGACTGTTTAAAATCGTTCAAAACTACCGAAAAAGGTCTAGATATTTTAAGTATTGTTCCTGATGTATGAGAATAAAAAGTATAATTATTGGTATGGTCAACAAATGTTGCTGATAAATTGGTTTTAAACGCCAATTCTTCTCCTGGGGTTTGATGGTTTACAATGCAATATAAATTGAAATTACCTAAATAATGATAGTGGCCGAGGAAGAATTATCAAAAATGTTGGATGAAGCGTACACAGATCTGGCCGAAACAGAAGTTGAGTCAAATCAAGACGACTAAAAAAAATACCTAGAACAGTTTTGTCACAAATGGACTTGCAAATGGATAATTTTAATAATACGGCAGCTGACTGTTTTGTAAGAATATTTGTTATAGAATATTTAGTTATTATATTACAATATGGAAAGTGAAACTAGAGTGTACGAGTCACTTTCATATGAGTGATATATACCTACATTTATTTTATTTGTTTTTTCTAATTTACTTTTTGAATTCACTTCTTAAAACTTTAAAGTGAAGTAAAATATATTATAATATGGTGCTCTAAAAGAAATATATAATATTTTCAAAGTTTTTCTTTATTTTCTCCGAAACTCTCCACTCCTTTTGATTTTCTTCCACTCCCCTAATTCCGACATTTTCATAGAGTTTCTACGCGGTTTGTTTTCCTAAAACTGCCAAGCCAAATCTAATATATTTATTAGTTATTTTATGAAAGCTATATAACAGCTTCCATTCTAATGATTATATAATTATTATTTTATAGCCGTGTCTGTGACTACAATTTTCAATTGGAATAAAATTGCGGCATCCACCGCTTTAATAAAATTCTTTTATAAACTACTAAACGTGTTTATAACAATAGTTTTATAATGTATTTATACCTGATTTATAAATGCTACCAAACTCTCTTAAAAAAGTGTTATAAAACAACTAAATTTTATAAACAATAAATGTTTTATGCCACCCTTATATAACACATATAAAATTGCAACGATAAATCAATATTGAAATAAAATTGTTATATAAGCTAAAAGTTATAAAACATTGCTAGTTGTGTTATTACTCTACGTACGTTCTGTTACCACATCTTGACATACTTAAATTGTCTATCACCCTCTGCGTTTAGAAACGCCTCTCAATTCATTTCTCTCTTCAGGCAGCTGTTGAGATTGTATTAGAAACATCGTATGTTCTGTTTACATACTTAAATTGTCCATCCCTTTTGCGTTTAACAAACGCGTATCAATCTTTCTCTCTTCCTGCCTGAATAACAGAACAACATACATGGTACACGCATTTATTTGACGAAGACGAAAATAATTAATACATCTGTGCTATGTTACACATAACTTATAGTTTGTCTGCTTATCCATGGTAATATAATATATGATCTAGGCAATAGCCGCCGTTTTTTCTTCTTAATCCGAAGAACTGACATTTCACTTAATGCAGGACAGCGCCGTAGATTAGGATTGGTCAGGCCAGTAGTTGCCAGTAGCATACCCCCGGAAAAGAGGCATCTTTCAGATCTGCTACCTGTGCCGAGTGGGGTTAAAACATGGCGCTATTCCTAATTAAAAAAACTGTCATTTGATTCCGATAGTTGACCCTTATGCGGTATCGTGGAGCTCCACGATACCCCAGGGAATATAATATAAAAGAAAATATCTTGAATTTTTTCATTCTGTTTCAGGTAATCTTTAGAAAAGTAGTGTAGATTAGATTTAGTGGACGGAAGTGGACATTTTCTTGTTAACCCAGTTTGTGTTAGACAGTGTGGGGTATAGAGCCACCCCACGATAGCAATTACGTAACTGTAAATTACAGTGAATTTAAATGGCGCGAAATCGTACACAAAAAGAAATGGAATATTGGGCGGACCATTTAAGTGAACTGAGTAATGGTGATGAGCAAAACAACCATGAACTGCATGCTGAAGAAAATGATGATTTAAGTGATGCAGCGAGTACACATAGTGATCACTCCACTGAATCTGAATTTGAAAGTGACGAGGAAGCAGAAACAGATAGTGAAATAACAGATTACCTTACTGGTAACTACTTTTATGGCAAAAATAGGTTTAAATCGGCAAAGAGAGCCCCAGCTCCATCGCGTACCTGCAAGGACACACTTACCGGGACTAAAAAGTAATGCAGCAATAAATAAGCCTAAGACATCTTATGAAACGTGGTCTTTAGTGTTTAGTGATGATATTATTGAAATAATATTGTAACATACCAATGCTAAGATCACTGATTTTAGTGCCAATTATGGTAATACCGCTACTTTTGTTGACCACATCGATAAAAGTGAACTCAAAGCATTTCTTGGTCTTTTGCAGTTATCAGGAGTGTTTAAGTCAGGTCCTGAGGATGCTGCGGCGCTATTTGCAGCAGATGAGACGGGGAGGGATATATTCCGCACCACAATGAGTCTTAAATGATTTCTCTTTTTATTATTAGCAATTTGTTTTGAAGACCAAAACACTAGGGAACATCGTATAAACAACGGCGATAGGTTGGCTGCAATCTCCGAGATTTTCAATATCTTTATAATAATTATAGAAACAATTACACATGCAGTGAATATGCTAAAGAAGATGAGGTGCTAGTTGGCTTTCGTGGCAGAAGTTATTTTAGACAATATATCAACAATAAACCTCGAAAATACGGCATCAAAATTATGTGCCTCTGTGATGCCAAAAACTATTACTTGCTAAATGCATTCGTTTACGTGGGAAAAGAACCTCTTCGCCAAAATCCAGAGAAGTTATATGTACCTGCATGTTGCGTCATTCGATTGGCTGAACCCATATTGAAAACAAATCGAAATATTACAGGAGACAACTGGTTAACAAATTGCTCGAAAATGGGTTAGGTTAGGTTAGCACGGTTAGAAGAAGTTTTGCCGAATAAAACAAGGGAAGAAAGATAATCAGAATTTGGATTTACAAGAGAAAAATATTTAGTATCATATGTATCTAAAAAAATAGAAGTGTTGTTTTGGTCTCTTCCATGCATTGCGATAGAACTATTGGCAATAGCGACAAATCTGAAATAATTGAAATGTATAAATCAACTTAATCAGGAGTGGACTCTCTTGACCAGAAATGCACTACTTATTCTTGTCAGTGTAGAACTCGTAGATGGCCCTTTGCAGTGTTCTATGCAATGCTCGACATCTCAAAGGTAAACGCCTACGTTTTGTTGAAAAGTGGTAATGTTGATCAAAAAATATCTCGAAGAAGTTTTACAATATTACTATGCAGAGAACTAATAAAGGAGCAGTTGGAGAGTACAAAACACTTTCCACGGAACTAAAAACATCAATTCAACCGCAACCCAAGAATTCCCCAGTCTTCCCACCAAAGCAGTATCTAGACCAACCCCTCAAAGCTCTACCCTTAATCCTCGCAGTCAAACCGTTAACAAGGAAGCCACTACAGATATACATCAATTCAGGCAACTAAACGATTTATTTAAACAACTTATTGCACGAAATGAAAACTGCCACCAACATGTTGGAGGAATTCAATATCTATAACAACTTTGTCGCTGGAATAGATAAATATGACATATATACAGGTAGGTGGCAAGACGGGAATTCAAAATCGAAATCATCTCAAAATAATTTTCTGTAAGGTGCGTGGAGTTTTTAATAAACTTCATCTCATCAGACATTTTCTCGACATTCATAAACCAGATATCTTCTTGTTAATCGAGACGCTCATTAAAGCTAACAAAACTGTTAACTTTAGAAACCACCGAATATAGTCTTTTCATACAAGACCGCCCCTCCCAGTAAAATAGATCTAGCCATAGGGCGAAATATAAACATTATTTCCAAAATGAAAACCTTACCCGACCTCAACTCCGTTCATGGCCCCATCCTTATAGAATTAAAAATTACATATAGCATACATACGCCCACTAAAAAAGTCCAGGACTATAGCACTACAAGCTGGACAAAACAGAAAAATAAATTATTAATTAAAATTTAAAAATTCTGATAAAATAGAAAATACAACACAGTTAACAAACAATTAAAAATTTGCAAAATATCTTCGCCGCCAGAAACAACGCAACTTCACTTAAACCTAAATTGCAAATCAATAATACCTTACCCGATCATATAACCAAAGTCATACATGAGAAAAATAAAATTCTTAAAAAATGGCAAACTACCAGACACAACAATGACAGGAAACATTACCAAAACTTAATCAATACGTTAAAACATGAATACACAAATCATTCGTGGAAGAACTAAAACCTAAAGCCTAAAAAACAAGAATACCGAAATGACCAAAATTTTTGTTAACGGACAAGTTGTCACTAGTAGAAGCGAAATGGCAGAAAACTTTGGAGAGTATTTCCAAAATAATTTCACAAATAACACACAAAATACACAATAATATTCCACAATTTGTTCAAAACTACCTACACACAAATCACACACCAAACTTAAAAAAGCTGGCCACATATGATAAAATGTATAACACAATACAATCGTTGAAAAATAAAACAGCGCCTGGAAGGGATGGCATTCCAACATTCTATTAAAAAATCTTCCTAAGAAAACTCTTGTACAACTCACATATACATATATCCAGCTATATAGTTAAAACAGGCAACTATCCCGATATGCTCAAGATTGCCAATATCATACCTATCATCAAAGCTAACAAACAACCTTGTTATGTGGATAGCTACAGACCTATTTCCTTATTGAATAACATAGCAAAGGTCATAGACAAAATAATTTTTAAAAGAATACAAAATTTCACAGACAAAAACCACGTTATACCCCCCCAGCAATACGGTTTCAGGGAAGGGCACAGTACTATTGCACAAATCATTAGAGTATTTAACCACGTCATAGAGGGATTTCGAGAAAATAATAAATCAGTTATGGTCACTATTGATATACAAAAAGCATTTGACTCTGTATGGCTCGAGGGATTAATTTGTTAATTAATCAAAATAAATTCACCTAAATACTTACTTAATATCACTCATATGTTACTAACCTTAGGTTTTATGTAAGCATCAATGAAGGCTCGGCAGGACCTTTCCACATAAAATCGGGAGTTACTCAGGACAAGGTTCTGTCACCTTTGTTATATTCAATATTTACCCACGATTTACCAACCACACCACAAGTTTTTACAGTCATGTATGCAGATGACACCCATTTTGTAGCATCAGCAAAAATCTCGGACACCGTACAGACACACATTAGCAAACACACTAATCATACCATACCTGAGAGAGAATAAGATACTATCAGTTATCAGCGCATCTAAGACAGTACTTGTTACTCAGAAGAATTGCAAGGAAAAACAGCTCATTGCAATCTCGACTGTGCATTGACGGATAACACCTTTTACCCAGTAACACTTCCAAGTTATCTAGGATATACTCAACAAAGTAACACAAACGCGAATGCACATATAATGAAGCAAGTTCAAAAGCTAAAATTGTAATGAACAGATTATATCCTATCATATGCAAAAACAGTTTATCCCTCAAGGGCGAATAAATTAATCAGATATAAACAAATCATCCGGCCAATACTGACATACACCGCCCCAGTGTATTTACCTGGCACAAAACACAATTTCCATACCCTACAGGTGGTACAGAACAAGTGTCTACACATTGCAATCAAGTACAAAATATGCTATCACAAACTCCCAAAAACCTCATGGTTACACGAACAAGACAACAAAATAACTTCGTGAAAAACTCAATGCCGCCAATCGCGCAGAAGACATCCGCGACAGTGGGTGTAGGCTTGTGCACTGGTCGCTATACACATATCTGATTGATTATCTTCAACAACCAACTGCTTCAACTTGGGAATTAACTTAGTTACTCCTAAAAACAAGTCCATATCATAAATTAACTAAAACAAAATTGCATCATAACCAACTCCAGCCAAGTTGCCGTCTCACATAACTCAACGTTCGATTTTGAAACCTTGTTTTTCACCTGCTTTTCAGGAACAAACTGGTCGAAAAAAAACTAGGGAGTCATAATTCTATACCAGGGACAAAGTAACTTCCCCACCCAGAAACAATTGGATGATGCCACAAGAGCAAGGGGCCAACTCCTGCTCTCACATGTACACAGGTGGTTCGGAAATGGCCAGAACATCGGCATTATTTACTTATTGTAATTAGGGATATAAACTATTGTGAATGAAGACCTTTTTAAATGAATCAATTCAAAAGGTACTAGGTGAAAATTATAGGGAAAACACTTCTTCAAGTAATACAGATATGGCAGGACCTGCACCAAAACGGAGAAGGTATAGCTTTTGTCCCAGGGCAGGGGATAGAAAAGTAAAGGCCTGTTGTGAAGAATGACGAAAAGCAATTTGTAGGGACTGTTCGGCTACCAAATATGTTTGCCAGGAGTGCTAGGAAAGGTAAGTTAGTGTGAAAATCTTGCTTGTCAGAATTTCCACCATGACACTAACACATGTTGTTTTTGTTACAGAAAATAACAAACGGGATCTCAAACAAGAAAGTCGCTCGAAAGTTCGAATGCTTTTCTATAACTTAATTTTTTTAGCATTAGAATGCATTTTTTTGTTAATTTTGAAACCAAAATAATAATATTCAGTTTTTTCTATAAAAATTGTATTATACTGTATCAATAAACCAATCCTAACAAAAAATAGTATATTAAGTATCAAGTGTCAAAACGGTTACTTTAGTCACGAGTTTTACTAGGCACGAGTTCCTTGTGAAACGAGTGACAAAAGATGTTTTTAACACGAGGTGCTTACTATACTTTTTCTTCGCCCGCGGGAAGGAAAACATTATATTATATTTGAATTATATTCATTACATGACGGACGATGACTGACAGTTGACTGATAAATCAAATGACGCAGAATAACAAAATTATCCAGGAGCATGAAATTTAACATACAAAAGATACACTTGATTTGTCGTTTAAAAAACAAAAGATAAACGAGATGCGACTTTTCGCATTTTAAACACTAGTGTTTAAAGAGTCGTTTTGTGCATGTCAAACCCGTGTTCAAAGTGCGGTTTTAGTAGCGGAAGTAGAAAAAACATATTTTGGCATATTTTAGTAATATTATATTATTTTTATATGGGGGTGTCTAAACACCCCAGGATACCAGTTACGTGACTGTAAAACAACGATACCAGTTAAGGGTTAAAATAAAAATAAACAATGCGAAAGAATGTGTTATATTAACACGTCATACAGATTGCGACTTGTCTTTGTATTGTTATTCTTAACCGACATAATACACTGCCCAGAATAAAATTAGAACTACCCCGTAATTGAAATTATGTTTATTGTTGTCGAATTGTAACATAGTCTACTGATTACTTAAAGAATATTTTTTTTGTTTTTCAGTTTATTGACAGTAATGAAAATTAATTAATATTGTTAAGTGACTGATATGCTATGGATCACATTCTGCGTCCTTTCTGTACTAGTATGTCGAGAACCTCTCTAGAATTTTTGGAGGCCGGCACGTCTCCGAAAACGTATCCCACTCTCATTCCAGACGTGTTCGATCGTATTTAAATCTGAACTTCGAGCAGGCTAAACAAATTGGGTGATTTGAACCTCGTCAAAATACATAGTTAACCATGCGAGCAATGACGTATATACATTTTCAAGATATTTTATTTCTGAGGTACTTATGGCCCAAATAAATTACAACACTGCTACAGACAAACAATCTCAAAACTGTTTGAAAAATACTATGCAAATTACGTGACAGTGCTTCCAAGCATGATATCGTGGTCAAAATACGCCATCGTGTCAGTACATGAGTTGGACTTTGTTTACTACGATAATGAAATTCAAGTTAATTATAAAAATATAATTGAAGGGTAATTATAAGTTTATGTCACGCATTTGAAAATGATTTTTTTATATAGGATATACCATTACCGCTATATTTGAGTATTCAAAAACAATTTAAATAGTAAAGAATGCGGAGTTGTCATTTGCAAATAAAGGTAGAGATGTTGATGGTTTAAGGGATAAAAATTATTGTCAAATAAATTTTCAAAAATGCCCTTATTTAGGTTCAAAGTTGAGAGTTATGGCAAAATAGGTAGAGAATTCGACTTTCAAGTTGCTGCTAATTTCAATGTTAGTTTACAAATATCTGTTACGCCAATTCTTTTAAAAGTATGACATTTCTCTCGTAAAGTACAAGGTGGGACTATTAAATAACGAAACTGGCATTGCTCAGACACACGACGCACTCACGTATTACAAGAAGGGAACGCCAGACATACTAACTGCACACGCGGTAATCGCAAACTTAACGTTTAATGTGAAGCTTTTTTTCCAGTAAAGTACTTCTCGTTTCTGTATAAAAATCAACATAGCCGTAACTTTCGTTTACATTTTGTGTTTCGCCGAAAAAATGTACGAGTACGACATTAGAGCAACGAATTGAATTCCACATGAAACTATTGAAACTTAAACCTTATTGACAAATCTGTGTTTAGAACGTACGCGTATTTGGAGTGGTTTAAGCATTTTCAGCATGGTTAGGAAGACATTGGAGATAATTCATGTCCGGGTCGCTCCTCCACATCAATGACCGATGACAATATTGAAAAAGTAAGTAATTTAATTAAATGTGACTGTCGGTTAAATGTTCGCGCAACTGCTGAAGCTGTAAAAATTAATAAATTCGTAGATTCTCCACCAAGACAATGGGTGATATGGGGAAAGTTGAGTAGACAGAAGTAACTATTCCTCTTAGTGAGCGCGTACTCCGTTTTGGTATGCATAAAATATATAACAGCTGATAAAGTGGCATAAATTCATCCATTGCGTACAGATATCTAATTCTTATGAAGCGGAGTCTCCTACTAAGGAGGAAGGAGCCTCGAATTTTTGAAAGTAGATACTCAGTGGACGGAGAGGACACTCGCATTTATGCATATAAAAATCAGTACTTAAGGAGCGAATACATCCTCACGGAAATAGAAGACACTATCATGTTGGAGCTTATACCCTCATTTTTATGCATATCAAATGGAGTAGCTTCTTTAAAAATGTGAGCAAAAAGCAGCCACTCAACTTTATGTATATCATCTAATGTGCCGACTCATTCCGCATTGTCAGTCAAGGTTTTTCTCGGCATAAAACATCCCATCTGTTTTCTAGGATTTTGCATTAAAAAGAACAGGTTTTGAGTGGGTAGAAGTGGTGAAAGAGTGAAAAGAATACATACTTTCAGTACTGTTACTGTGACTTTTTTTACTGTTTAAATTTTGGTATGGTATTCCTTTGTTATTTCCAGAATTCTTACAATACTTATTTATCACCTGGAGCCTAATTTAATTCTACTTATTTTCTGGCTTTTTGCACATTAATAATAAAAAATAAACATCACCTGCTATTTTTATTAAATAAGTAATAAAACATTAACAAAGTAATGGGTTATTTTATGATAAAAACTGATAATTTGGTTATTAGAGGTACATTTTTCATCTCTCTTAATGGTACATGGTACATAAAGCGGAGTGCTCTGTCAAGATCAAAATTAAAAACTAATATGCACTTTCTTAAAGATCAATAAAACTTTTTAATGCTATGAACACTATTATAATACTATTACGAGTACTATGACCCTAAAAGGTTTGTGCTGCAAGCATTAGGTACGTGATCAGAGCCTAGTCATACTATACAATTAGTGTATTTGAATCGAGGGTGGAAAATTATCGTCATATATGACAATACACATTTTTTTAAAGCGAAATACCAAAGAGATTTGTAGTATTGTGTAGACTTCACCAAGTGTCTGCACAGACTTACCTACAGAACTTGTCATAGCGTTGTACCTATCCAAATTCCGTCTTCTTGTTCCTTTGCTTTCTAACAAAGAAAAACAATAATTTTCATAATTAATTCCGTACAAAACCAATTAGTTTGTACCATCAGATTATAATCTGAACAATGGTTGTCGAAATTTGGAAATAACCATAATTCTGATGGGAGTTTAAACTAGGAAAATTGAACTGTACGAGGAAAAAGTAGTTGCAAATAGTGAGTTATTATTTGACCAATCCATAAAAATGTTCAGGATTGGTGAGAAATTGATAAGGAACAGATTGTTACTTTATGACTGTAAAATTTTCAATCAGAACACCACATCCAGCCTTAATTTTCTGCAACATTACTATTAACATAATTGAATTTATCTGCTTGATAATCCAAACAGATTTGGTTAGAACATTAAAAGATAAAATAAAAATGTATGTGTAACATTAGATAAGTTACATGTAGGTCTGACATTTGTTCAATTCCAATTACTTATTGTCAGGTTTTGGCCTTTTAGTCCAGACACATAGTATTCGAAACTTTTATACTTACGTTCAAATCAAAAACCCAAGTGCTACAACATTGGAATAGAATGAAAAAGCTGTTTATTTACATTTTTGACCCAATTCAATAAATTGCAATCCTCCGATGCAACAATTTCTTAAAATAGTGTAAGTTTCGAACAAACGCATCAATTAGCTTTTCAGTTTTATTATATTCGATTTTAACAGGGTTACAATGCACTGAAACCCAAGGTTAATTGTGCCCCCATCAAAGCTGTTATTGCTACTACCTTCCAGTTCCAGGGTTTTAATGAACTATAGTATTTGGGACCGCTTCAAGGAGGTTAGATCCTCACTTTTACAAGTTTTTTGTGCGAAGCGTTTTTAGCGTTGGCTTACAATGGAGAGGCATTTTGGAACTAGGTGATCCGGAGTTTCTTCCTCCTCCCCACATAATCTACACTCGTCAATTTCTGCTAGACCTATTCTCATTAGGGGCTTCCTAAGGTGGCAGTGCCCTGTAAGGAAGCCCGTGAGGAGATGAAGCTTATTTTTACTTAGATCCAAATAATTTTTGAATCTAGCAGTGCGAAAGTTCCGCAGGAACTTTTTGGAGTTATCCAGCCCGGGAAGGCACCGCCAGAGTGCTTGTCTTTCGGTTTCCTCCTTCTTCCAAAACACTTTGTCATAGGAGCATTTTCCTACACCACAGAAAGGCTCCGGAAAAAGAAAAGGCGTTTTCGCTGCTTTCCTGGCAAGTGTATTGGCCTCTTCATTGCCTGTAATTCCCGAGTGGCCAGGAACCCAGACTAAAGAGACCCTGTTATTCTTGCCTAGTTCATTAAGTTTTCTTCGGCACTCCCATACCAACTTTGAGTCAATGAAATGGGAGCTTAATGTTTTGATAGATACTTGAGTATTAGAATGAATCGATATGTCATATTTCTGATAATTTCTTTCTAGGTTTTTTCCACGCATCTTTCTATCGCAAGTATTTCTGCCTGAAATACGCTCGGGTAGGAGGTTAACGATAATAAGTATATGGCGCCAGGCCCAAATACTCCAGGTCCAGCTCCTGTGGTAGTTTTTGAACCATCGGGGTACCATCTAATGGCGTTTTCTTTGAGAGTTTGGGCGTTTTCTTTGAGAGTTTGGGTGGTGTATTCCCTATCCCAGTAGTACTCTTACTTAGCATCGTAGTGAAGTTCTTTTCGATACTTACTTTCTTGATCATTTCGACACTAGGAAGATTCGCTGATGAGATGTATTTTGTTAGAGAGGACCAGGCTCCCTGATTCTTAATACTCTTATTACCTGAACCTTCTCTAGATATTCTAAAAATTGCGGTTGGACACAATCTCATAGCTCCAGTGATACACACACAGGCAAGCCTTTGAACTTGTCGAAGGTCTTACTCGGGCTGTACTGACTTGCTTTAGTATGCCAAACTATTGCCCCATACGTAATTGCTGGTCTCACAATCATGGCGTAAATCCATCGCAGTATTTTTGGGTTACAGCCCCAAGTCTTATCAGCGTCAATAAGCTTTTCAATTTTATGTCTGATAGACTATATTTATTACACAATCCAGGTTTTGATAATAATTTTATTTATTATATTTGACTACGATAAAATTATATATTTTAAATGTTTTAAAAAACATTCGAGACCAAATATGAGAATTTAAAAATATTTACTCACTTTCGCCAGTTCTCTCCAGTCCAGTAGCAGAAGTAGCACGTTTCTTACTTCCAACATCTAAGTCCCGTTCAGATTGTCGTCGAGTTAAGGTAGAAGAATTCGTCGAAGTAACAATATTTTGAATTGAAGTAGCTCTCCTAGTACCCCAAAATGAAGCAGACACGTCATTTGGATGTAACATTCGAGGCGTAGAAGAACCAAAAGCGAAAACAGCGCTACTTCTCTCATTTCTCTTTTTTGTGTCCAGCCGCTGTTCTCGTTGTTGGTTCTTCCTTAATATAAATTCTAATCTATCCTTTTCAGCTTCGTTTATAGCTCGCTTACGTTCTTCAACTTGCTGTCGTTTCGTGTCATCTCTAATTCTTAATTCATCAAAACGTCTACGCCTTTCATTTTCTTTTTGTTCTTTGAATATTTGTGCAGCAAGAGCTTGTGCCTTAATTTCTTCCAATTTTCTTTGCCTTTCTTCATTTTGTCGCTCTTTTACGGTGCGGAATCTTGTTTCTTTATCAACTGTAACAAATAGAATTATTGTTAAGGCTAATTAAAAAAATTAAAATGAGGAAAAACGTTAATATAAATTAAATATAGATAACGAATATTGACAATTAAAATTGTTTGGAGGTTACCGTCTAACTATACCGTACCGTGCCATGACCAAAACGGTACCAGCACATGCAAAAAAGTATTCTTTGTACAGAATCTTATGAGATGTCGCCCACTACATCGTTCCTTATACTACTGGGACTGTACCGTGCCGTGACCGAACCGATTCAGTATGTTTTGGAGAATATTTTGCAGGTGACGGCTCCGTGCTTGGCACGCAACGTGATAAGACCGATTTGTACAGCCAGCAGTACGCGTGCTGACAACGTATATATTTATGTTTTACTTACAGAAGACATACAACTAGCTATTCTACAGGTTTTAGACTCTTCCTAAAACACTGTTTTGCTTCGTGATTGAGTTTTTTATTTTTATCAATATTTCATTAAATTGGTATAGTCATGCAGAAGATAAAACTTTTCTTCATTATCAACGAGTTGTCGATATTGTCCAGTATTCTCCTTCAGATTTTCGTGTTTTCAAAATATCACTAACCCAAAACCGTCTAAATGAATGTTTCTTTCAGTTTTTCTTCCTCGTCTAACAGAAGGGCAATTGTTATATTTACTACTAAGAGCCATTTTCAATCACGCAGTCACAGAAATAATTTTTGTACAAATAATATAAATTACACGGCTTTGTTTCCAAATCGGGATAGATGAAAGTGGTACAGATGTGTAGGCGTCCACACGATGTCATGTCCACCCGTTGTAATGAGCGAGGGATACCGAATCGGCTCCGGAAACGGTCTGGATACGCTCAGCTTACGGTCATGACATGGTACGGTGTAGTGAGCGAAGGTCTAAAAGTAGCAAGAGGTGTTATCAGAGCGGTGGTGAGCACATACAGTATAATCTGTTCGCCAAATTATTTTTGATCGAATCAGCGATTTACCCTCCCACTGATATAGATAACCTATAGTAAATACATGATGTTTTTTCAATATGTTACTTGTTTTTGGGGAATTTATTTCAATAAATAGGTCATAACTATTTCGTATATATACCAAGTTGTTTGTTTATTCCTCTCATTGGCAACTTCAGGTACGGCGTCATTGGGAACTGCGAGAGATACATCATATACAACATGAGATCCTTCCCAGCATACGATTTTTTTTCGATATTTCGTAGAAGGTGCAATTGAATAAGTTTAAGAGAGATGAAACCCCTAAGCGTGTTCATGGTTTGCAAGATATACTTATGCGGTGTTTATTACTCGAAATTCTGACTTGAAATTTTAGGGTAAAAACATAGTGGAACGGCGAGGTTAGAGTGTAGCAGAGAGCGTAGCTGAGAGTGTTTTGACCCCCGATGCTAGTGGCGTTTCACATGCACATAGTACAGCGCCGAGCCAAGAGGCTTTAGGTTCGGTTTGTAGAATGTCGTTGGACAGTGATGACGATTTGTTGTATGAGAGCAGTGCACTTAAAATGATTGTTTTATGCGGTAGACATTGTGCAGTGCACCCAGTAAATAGGGAGCGTAAAGAGTTTGGAGAGTACCACCATCCATTTCCACAGTTGAAAAAATATCCGGATCGCTTTTTCCATTACACTAGAATGGACTACAGTTCTTTTGAATATATATTGAACCTGATTTCTCCTCATATGGAGATGAAATGTACTAATTTTGTAAAGCAACCGATTCAATGTGACGAGAAGCTACTTATTACACTGAGGTATGTTTTAATATATGGTTTAAATAATAAAATACAACAAAATGGTTTATTTATTAGGCAATTGCTTACATATTCAAAAATAATAAAAATTTAATATTTCTAGTAACTTCTAATCGGAAAAAACTGATAGCAAGATCAATTGCATATTTAATAGGCCACTTAAATAGGACAGTAATTACAATACAATATAATACAGATCAAAACAAAATCATTTATTGACTGGATTTATAATGTAATTTCATTATAAGGGGGCTTTCAAAAGACAAACTAACAATTAGGCATATTATCACTCCATATCTCCTCAACACCAGACACAGCACCTGTGACATCTCCAAGGTTATACAAAGTGTACGGGCTTTCACAGTTCGAGGTTAGTGCACGGGACCCAGACAAAGAATCGGGACCAAAAACAGAAGTAGAACATGATGAAGAATCAAATTCCCTACTGTAATATGCATATTTCATTAATACATTTTGAACATCATTTCGAAACATTAATTTGTTCATTTCAGTAATCAACTTGAGATGGGCCTTGAGACTTTCGAAAAACTTAAAAATCTTCGTCACCAGTATTCTAATTTTGATTCTTTTCCTGTTTCTTTTCTTCTAGTATAGAAAGCTTTTTGTCTTCAAGCTGCACTAACTTTTGTATTTGATCTTGCCTACCATTTCTTTTTCGAAAGTCGTTAGTATGAGTGAACGCTCTGGTTTCGTTGTTTGTACTAGTGGTTGCTACTGATGAAATATTTTCAGTCAGTGTTTCGTCAGCGCCATTGTTCTCACCTTGCTCGTTATAAGGCGAATCAGGATTGTTATCACTCACCTCGTTATTCCGGATAGATCTGTATTCATCTTTTCAGCGCGCTGTTCACTTACTCTTAGGTTTCCACTGGACAAACTTGTCGAAAATTGTTCTCTTAAAAAGTCCAAACACATAAAGTGCGGCCAATTTGGTTATCGTATCTGATCCTGATCTCGCTTTTTGTGTTTTCGGAGCTCACTCCTGTAGTAATCACAAATTCCTTCATATTTTTTTGCGCTTCTTTAACTGAAACAAAACAGCGGATTTAGGATTTATATATGAAATGAAAAATTATATTTATACTTAAATATTGCAGTTACGAAGGAACTTTAATTATCCGATATTTATGTAAATTATCGTCGAGTACCTACCTGTTCATCTGTGTGTTAAGCCGGCTACAGACGGCATGGCAAGCCTAGCCAGCATTTGATCCAGCGTACGTAAAAACGTTGGTTTATGCTTGATGTTCGCCCGACGACCGTACACACGGCATGCTGCATCTTTACCAGTGTTTTCGAGGCAAGTGAAAGCGAACGTTCACAAGCCTACAGGACACTAACAAAACATGGAGTCTGATGATGAAATGATAGCGTCTGCTCTACTTTTAAGTTCAACTGCAATATTTTTATCAAAAACTATTAAAAAAAGAAAGAAACGCAAGTGGAGGACCAATTCGCTTAATCTAAGTAGGACAAGGCAGGTTAACTAAATAATTTTTGTATAGTTGTGGCTAATACTTGATGGAAATCCATTGTAAATTCTAATAAAAAATTACTTCAAATGGGTTTATTTCCACTTTAATTTTGAGAAAGATAGTTACTAAGACATCTGAAGAAGCTATCGTATAGCGAAACGCGTCGTGTTTGTAACGACTCAAAATAAAAGTAGAAATATAATCATTTGGAGTATTTGATTCCATCTACCATACCCATTTGTTGTTGTTCCAGTTTTCAGTCATTTCTGCTAAAAAAAACAATAGTTGACAACAAGAAATGATGTTATTAAATGTATACTTACCGTGCACGAAACTTATTCAAGGGTACCAGGGAAACTATTCAAACAGCGTACTAATAAAATATGTCGTGTGTATGGCGATCAAGCCCACTGTTTAGTTTCAACAAGTCCCTTTGATGTGTGTCAAAATTACCGCTTACTAGGCGAACCTAAGCCAGCGTCCACTCGATCCGCCAACATTGGAACGAGCGGGCATTGGCCAAGGCTTGCCATGCCGTCTGTAGCCGGCTTTAGAAAAGTGATAAACAAGTGGTGTGAGTGTACAAATGAAGGCGACAAAAACAACGTAAGATTAGCGGATTTATATGGGGAAAAGTACCTAATCCTCATATAAAATTTATTTATAAAGTGTAAAGCAGTTCAGTTACATATATTTACAGTCAATTTTCTTAAAAAATGTTATATGAGGTCTAAGTTTAGAGTAAGATAATAAAAAGTGTGCTAGTTACGATTAAATCAAACATTCAACAATAACAAAAAAATAATATTTGGTTAAGTATTAACACCTGATAATAACCATTAAATTGAAGACGAGTTTTTACCATTCATACTACTACAAAATAGAACCTCTACAAATATAAGCGATAGAAATTTGGAAAAGACACAAGGTCGGTTTTAAATAATCAGAAAGTAAATTTGAAACAATAATTTAATACAGAAACGAAATCAGTTAGCTCTGACTGGGCTAGGGGTCGAATTGTAGTGGGCTCTTGGTAAACAAACTACAATGGAGACACGGATTTCGTGGACGTTTGAGGAGATAAAGAAAATGTATCAAGATAGCGGGTCGGGCACTGAAGAGGAGTATAGGAGAAAGAGAAAAGAAGATCAAAGCTTCGGAAGAAGCAAGAATCAGAAAGAGGATAAAGGGAGAGTGGATACGGAAGCAACTATGATCAAAATGATGCAGGAACTGATGTTAAAGAATGATGATATTATGGAAGAGATAAAACAATTAAGAAAAGAAAATGGAGGAAATTAAAACATTAAATGAAAAAGTAGAACACTTAGAAAGAGTTACTAAAAAGAAAAACCTTATCATTACTGAAATAGAAGTGAATACAAATGAAGATATTTCTCTAAAGCCAAAAATAGAAACATTTGTATCAAAAGAAATACAAGTGGACGTTAAAATAAAAAGTGCTCCGAGAACAGGGGAAAAGATGTACTTAATTCAAGTGGAAAACAAACAGAAGAAATTGACATTTTGAAAAATAAAATCAGACTGAGACATCCGGGAAAAATTTTTCATTGAGTCGGATCTTACTAAGAAGGAACAGGAAATACAAAAAATAATCAGAGGAAAGGCCAAGAAAGAAAAGGATAAGGACAAACAAGCAAAAGTAAGTTGCAAGAAATTAATAGTAAATGGTATACTATGGAAATGGAATGACGAACAAAAACAGTTACAGATCAATCAAGAAAACTAGTAGACACACGTGACAATACGATTCCGGCACCGACTCAAGCAATGAACAAGGTACTTGATTACAGGAAAAGAGATAATGAAATTAACCGCAATAATGGAATAAGAAAAAAGAAAAGAAAGTTATAAATATAGGAGCATGGAACGTGCGAGGAATATACGGAGAGGGGGGCATAACAAATTTAGTAAAGGAAGCAAAAAGATACAATATAGAAATTCTAGCACTGCAAGAGACACATTTAAAAAATAATAATATAAAAGAAATTGAGGGGATGTCCTATTTACAAGTGGAAATGAAAAAATGCGATTTGGTACAGACTTTGTAGTCAGTAAAAAAATGAATGAACAAATCACACACTTCCAAGCGATCTCAGACAGAATATGCAAACTGCACTTTGCTGGAAATGACAAAAATATAACAATTGCTGTATTCTTTTTACCAGCCGACTGTCTCACTTGTAAGAATAATTAAGACAAAGTGAGCTGAGATGAAGTAAGATAAATTGAGGCAAATTTATATCTAAAAAGAATGCATGACAGTCACAGATCTCAGATCACAATTATAACCTCTAATGTTTATACACAGAAAACGTTCATATTTTGTGACTTTTTATTTTCAACAGACAATGGTTCCTGAAAGTGCCATACATGTTTTTGTAGTAAGTATACCTTAAATTTTAATAAACCCTTTTTTTCTCGAGAGTAATTTCGATCTAAATTATAGAATTATGTTTGTGATGAAGATTCAGATCTTGAGTGGTGGCTATCAAGCAGTTCTTCTGATGAACGAGAACCTGAAGAATTGCTTCCAAATCGGACAAAAAGAGTGAGAATGGGAAATTTTATGAAAACTGTATCTGCATACAGTGAAAATGAATTTCGAAAACACTTTCGACTTAACAGGACAACATCAGACATTTGTATAGGTAATTAATATGCCTTTAATATCTATTTTAGCTGTAATTTCGTATCGTGTCATATGTGCAAAGTAACTAAATATGTGAGTGAGTTTATTAGTTTAATCACTGATTTTTTTTCAGAACAGCTAGAAACAGCAAATATATTGTCTAAAGCAACTTTTGGAAGGGAAAAGGTGTCAGCAAGAAAAGCATTTTTGATGACAGTTTGGTATCTTGCAAATCAAGAAACATATAGGCAATTGAGTGATCGTTTTAATGTTACGGAAAGTACTGCCTGGAGTGTTATCCGAAAAGTCATTGATTATTTAGTCACTATAAGTGCAAACACAATTAAATGGCCTAATGAAAGGGAAGCGACTATAATACAGAAACAATTTCAAGCAAGGCAAGATATGAAGAGGATCGTAGGAGCAATTGATGGATCACATATTCTAATTAATAGGACAGGATCTGACCAATATGCATATTGTAACAGAAAAAGTACCCACAGCATAATACTGCAAGGGGTTGCTGATAGTAACAAAAGATTTATTGATGTTTTTGTTGGAGAACCTGGTAGCTTGCATGATTCACGTGTTTTAAGAAGATCTGCTTTGTACAGCAAAGCAATGGATGGAACTTTGGAATTTAATAATAGATTCTTGCTTGGTGATTCTGCATATCCAACCAATTTACCTTGGCTATTGACACCATACAAAGACAATGGATATTTAACAAATGATCAAAAAATATTCAATTACAGACATTCTGCAACTAGAGTTCTAATTGAAAATGCTTTTGCACTGCTCAAAGGTAGATTTCGTAGACTTCGGCATTTTGATAATAGGGATACTAAATTTGTGGTGAAAGCAGTTATTGCTGCTTGTGTTCTGCATAATATATGCATAGATTATGGTGAAACTGTAGATGATATTGAACTGTACATAGAAGAGGATAAAATTTAGTTTTAATAAACACTTTTTTGGTACATTTACATTTTTTTTAACCTTTCTCAAATTTATTCACTGCCATCAAAAAAACAAATGTAAATTAAAATGAGAAAACAAAAACTTTTATTAATTTACAACAAAATAAATAGAACCATAGGTATCAAATAGGTTTATATACATTAATTATTTTTCTATTACATTTCTTTTTAAGAAAAAAATGTTATTTAAAAAAATATATGTGGATTAAAGTTCGTTTGAAGTTATCCCAGCAATTCTTTCCAGTGCTACAACTTTTCTTTCGTCTAGTTTCAATTTTTTTTCTAATAAATGTAACTTCTTTTCCTCTAAATCCAATTTTTCCTTTGATCTCTTTTTTAAATCTGCAATTTCTTCTCTTAATTTCATCAAATTAGTTTTCTTTTTCTTCGTTGGTCGGCTCCTATTTTGTTCGGTATTATTTGATATGTCACTTCCAGTACTTTCTTCTGCACTTGGAAATATAATTTCATCTCCATTCGGACTGTCTTCATTCGTGATAGCTGCGGGCTGTCGTTCACACTCTGTGTTGTTTTCAAGAAACTGCGATTGGGTTTGTTCATTTGGTTCACTAGATACATTGAGGGAATGTGGAGAACAAATATTTGGAGCTGTTCCCAGTATTTCATCTATACCATCAAAGAAAAGAAAGCGCATAGGTCCTCTTCCAGTTTTGGTTTTATTGTCTTTCACATTTTTATAAGTTTTGACTAGATTTAGCCACTTCTTCTTACAATTATCTGCTGGAAATGATATATTTTGACTTAATAAAATATTACTTATATTTGTCCAAACATGTCTTCTCTTAGTTGGATGATGCAGATGATCTTTATGTGACTCTACAGCTGAAATTAAAGCTACTGTTTCTTCATAGGTCCACAATTGCTTTGGAATGACTTCCATACCAATATTTTCTACATTACAATTTTCTTTGTCCAATTCTCTATTTTCTATTTCATCCTGTTGAGATTCTAATTCAGTATCATCATAACTCATATCTTGCAATAATTCTTGTTTATCATGTGTAAATTCAAATACACTACCTAACACTTTTTCAACATCATGGCCGGGAAAGAACATAAGTTCATTATCTGGAAAATACAAAGATTTAACAAAACAAGATAAAACATTTATAGTAAATACACAAAAGGAGTCGAAACAAATATTCACCTCTTATTCTTTGCACTAGGATTTCATCTTTTTCGTTTCTAATGCAATTGTTATGATTATCGAATACTATATTATAGGAATGTGTAGATATAACATTTTTATTTTCCATTTTAAAAAATGCGGATAAACCACCAGAACATCACCAGAATCTAGAATAATTTAATAGAACATTAACCACACTTTTAAGACAGATGTGACATGTTTCATGATGGAACATCTACAAATATCCACTACAGATCGCAAAAAGTTTTCAACTCACTAACAACTCACTTCTAAGTTTTATGAAAAGCTAGCTCAGTTGGGGTAAGGGGGGAAGAAATTTTCTTAGGTAGTCTCACTTTGTACTCAACTTTAGCCATATTAAAAGAACGTATACTTTTTCCTGATTTACTGAGACCAACTGAGTGACTCAGTTAATCTCAGTTAAACCTGGTAAAAAGAATACAGCTAATAGTTAACTTTCATGCACCTACAGAAGAGAAAACTGATGAAGATAACGATGCATTCTATGAACAACTGGAAGAAATTATTGATAGAATATCAAAGAGCAATATAAAAATAAACGGTTTTAAAGATTAAAACAAACCGAAATTTCTCCAAAAATAACCAAAAATTTAGTATATCTGGATTTATAGGACCCAGGACTCGCTCTAGTCAACTGAAAATAGGGTACATCTGTGAGACACCTTGAACAATATTGAATCATAAAATTTATCAATCGTATACTCTCTGGAGGCTGTATCGTGCTAACAAACTGAAAATTCTCTAAAAATGACAAAAATATCGTACTTAAAGTACTGTAGCACCTGTTGTACAGGCTCTGGTGAGCTGAAAATCAATAGGGTTCATCTGTGACATGTCTTTAGCAATATCCAATCATAAAATTGGTGACTTATTGCACTCCGGAGGCTGTATCGTGCTATCTAGACATGTAGGGAAAAGTGGCCGACGACAACGACGACATACACACAGGATTTTTTTTCTAAACACGATTTTTTCGTGTTGTTGTTGATAGAAAACGTAAAAATAACTCAAAATTTTTTTTCAAAATTCCAACTTTTTTTGGGGTAAACCAATACTTTTCTCGCATATAGATAGGTTGGGCGGAAAAGTAATAATAATGGAAGATGCAAATGCAAAAGTAGGAAATGAAGACATATTCAGAACTATAATGGGAGGTGAAAGCAAACATAATACGAGTAACGATAATGGTTTTAGATTAATCAATATGGATATAGAAAAGCAAATGAAAATTATGAGTACACATTTTAAAAGGAAGAATATACACAAAGGAGCTTGGATAATACTAGGCACTAACGAATCAAACAAAATTGATCACGTGCTAATAAAGATGCCAAAACAATAAAAAATGTAGTCATATAGGGGTGCCGACGTAGACTCTGACCATTTTCAAATAATGGCTAAATTCAAACTAACAGAAACAGATAAAAACAATTTAGAAAAAATAGAAGAACGGTGAAATACAACATGGAAGAATTGCAACATCCTCAAGTAGCCGGCAAATAAAGATATAAAATCGACAAATACTTAGAGCAAACTACGGAAACAGATTCAGGACAGGGTATTATAGAAAGGAAATTATCACGGATGGAAATGGAAATTTTGAAAGCGTCAGATGAAAGTCTAAACGCCATAAAGGCTACCAAAAGAAAGATCTGGCTTGACGACGAATGTATGGAGCAAATAAGTAGGAACATAAGTTTAAGAGAAACATATCTACAGACCGGGAAGGAACAGTTCTAACGGGAATACATGGAACAGGCGAAAGTCGCAAAAACGATTTGCGGAACTAAGAAAAGGGAGCACGATGAATACAAAATAAAAATAATGGAAGAAAAACACTGGAGACGAGAAATTAGAAATTTCTACAAGGATGTGAAAGAAATAAATAAAGGACACAGGCCAAAAACACCCTACATCAAAGATGGAAACGGTAAACTGCTAGGAGCAAAAAGTGAAACAATAAGATGGAAATGCCATTTCGAAGAGCTATTAAAAGTAAATGCATAACGAGAAACAGAAGAAAGAGAAGACGTTCCATTGGGAGAAGGAAACCGTAGCGAAGATTAAGAGCCTACACTAAAAGAAATAGAAGAAATTATTCAAATATGGAAAATAATAAAACCCCAGGATCCAATAGTATTACAGCAGAAAACTTGAAATACGGTGGTATTGTATTAAAAAGACAAGTTACTAAGTTAATACAAGAGGTTTGGAGGACTGAACATATGCCAGAAGAGTGGAAGAAAGCAGTGATTCTACCGATATACAAGAAAGGTGACATTTCAGATTGCAACAATTACAGAGGAATAGCACTACTTGATAGCACGTACAAAGTACTAGCCACACTAATAATAAGACGATTACAAGCTTATACAGAAATATAACCGGCGAGTAGCAGTGTGGATTTCGTAAGGCTAGAAAAACAACAGACCAAATCTTCTTACTAAAACAAATATTAACACACTGTTACGGATACGAGATTCCTACATATACGAGTATATGCTGTTCATCGACTTTACGGCAGCCTATGACACGATACTGTTACTGAGAGTCTTAAGAAATGTAGTAAGATTAGAAGGGGAAGAATCAGAAGAATTTGATGCAACCCAAGGACTGAGGCAAGGAGACCCCCTATCTACCATGTTATTCAACATAGCATTAGAAGATGTTATAAGGAAGAGAAAACTCAACTGTCAGGGTACTTTACTGAATAAAAGCCACCGATGTTTGGCCTATGCAGATGACGTGGTTTTAATTTCAAGGAAAAAAGAAGAACTGAAGAAAATAGCAAAAGATCTAGTGATAGCAGCACAAAAAGTGTGGTTGGAGATAAATGAAGCAAAAAGCCAGTACATGAAACTAAGAAATAAAACAGTAACGGAAGAGCCTGAGACATTACTGCTAGAACTACAGAGCGATAAAAGAATTATCAAGAGGGGGAGGTTAGGTTATTCGTTCATTAATCTAGGAAGTGATCCGATTGCGTAGTCTCAATCTGCCTACTCTACGCAACGAATCGCCCCCTTCGGCAAATTCCAAGGCCTCAATCTGCCTACTCCTTGGAATTTCACCGAAAAAGCACAGAATAAAATAAAAATAATAATAAAAAATTGCTTACCAGTTAAATCACCGTAAAACACTAACACTCACTACTGGCTTGAAGCCGACTGACCGATAAGTTGTCTGGACCGTGTATTTATGGGGGACCTATTGGCGGGTATAGTCTTTTAGGCGTGCGCGGTGCGTGTGCTGCTGGCGGGAGTGGTAATAGATATGGGACGTTCGTTATCATGCGATATTTTAGGAGGGTAATTGTTATTCTTGGCGCAGGCCATGGTGGAAGGGGGTGAGGTGGTATCGGAATGGGGCGCGTGCAGAAGGTGTTTCCAGGTTGATGGCAATCTCTGGCTGTCGTCCCTGGTATTTAAACAGTTTGGACGTTTTTCTATTTCGATAGCTTCTCGAATTATTCTGGACTTAAATGAGCGAGTTGGGGGGATAGTTATGGTTTTATCGAAATTGATTGTGTGCCCTGTTTGGACACGATGTTGGGCCAAGGTGGAAGAAGGATCGGAATTTCTGACAGACAATGAGTGTTCTTTTGCTCTAACGGAGATACGTCGGTTGGTCTGACCTGTGTAGGTGCGGGGACAATCTAAGCAAGGGATTTCATGTACTCCATGCTGTTCATTGAGAATTTTATCTGTAACAGATCTGATTAGGTGGGAGATTTTCTGTTGGGGTTTGAAAATTGTTCGAATGCCGTGGGGTTTGAAGATTTTACAGATTCTGTCTGTCACTCCTTTAATGTAAGGAAGGGATATTTTTAATTGACTGTCTAAGTCGATGGTGAAAGGTGATGAAGTGGGAGTTGAAAATTTCTGAATGCTCCTGTTGATTTGGGATTCTTTGTAACCATTTTGAATTAGAGTTTGTTTTAGGAAATTCATTTCTGATGGTCGATTGGATTCGTCAGATAGAGATATGGATCGGGATAAGAGTGTGTTGATGATAGAATTAAGTTGGGCCGGATGGTGATGGGAATGGGCATTGAGAAAACGGTTGGTGTGAGTGGGTTTACGATAGATGGAGTGTGAGAAACCATTTGGTGAAAGTTTTTTAATCATGACATCGAGAAATGGTAGAGACGAGTTATCCTCCACTTTCATCGTGAATTGTATACAGGGATGTATGCTGTTCAGATGGAGTATGAAGGAATTCAAAGTATCTCTTCCATGGGGCCAAATGCCGAAAGTGTCAACAATATATCGTAACCAACAGTTTGGTCGGAGGTGAGAGGAAGATAGTGCCGAGTTTTCGAAGTGTTCCATGAAAATGTTGGCCATAACCGGAGAGATAGGGGATCCCATAGGGGCACCTTTCAGTTGTCCGTAGAAGTTACCTTGGAATATGAGGTAGGTGTTATTCAAACAGTGTTTGATGTGGTGATGAGGTGATGTGGTATTTAGTATCTAAGATAGACAAAGTTTCATCGATAGGGATGTTGATAAATAAGGAGACAAGGAGGATATCTGTGGAAGAAATATCAAATCCTTTGAGTAGGTCAATGAAATGGCGAGAATTTTTGACATAGGATTCGGACCGTTCAGCAATTGGTTGAAGGGTTTCAGCTAGACGTTTTGCCAAGAGTTGGGTGGGGCAGTTAAATGCACTGACAATGGGTCGTAGTGGAAGTGAAGGCAGCAACGGGGAGGGTAATGTGACTCACTAGGATTTGGTGCAATTATGTAATGACTTTCCTATAATAAAAGTACTTGGACTATTACAACGTAGATCTTTGGCTACCAAAAACGATGCTGAAATGGTTAGTTTGTGCAACTGTTTTCGATGCCACAATAGTTATTTGTAAAACAAGTGTCACAATGACTCGTTTTGTAGTACGAGTGAAGTTTGCACAACGAACCGCGAAGCGGTGAGTTGCGCAAATCACGAGTACTATAGCAAGACATTGTTACACACGTTTTACACAGTATTTTTTATAATTCGCATTTATTTAATTGTTTAAATAAAATAGAATTACTTAATCCCCGTTTTTAAACTAGGAGGAGTGGTTTGAATTTAAATTGGCAATTCTGTAGCTTCCTAATTGGTCCGATCACAGATGGTTTTATTCAGCACTTCTGACTTTTGACATATTATAACCGCTTAATTGTGTAAATTGTAAACAAACTTTCATTTAAGCAAAAAAAGGATGATTATTTGTATAAAAAAGAGCTTCTTCGTATGTGCTCTTGCGATCTATTTATATTATATCATGAACAGAATTATTTCTGTAATACATCTTCACATAGATATCTGGTAATTTATCCCAAAAATCGAACGTTTTGTATACCTATATATTATTGATCCTATACAATATAAAAATAAACAATTGACAAATCATTGGTAAATAAACGTTAGCGTACTTTATGCATTAATATTTCTAATATATAAATCATTCTAATTTACCTTTAATATAATAATTTGCTAGTTAGAACAACGCTAGACCATTTTATTTATAATTTGTGTCAAGGTTAAAATCAAATGTCAAATAAAAATATAACTAAATTCAATAACCAACTGTACACTAAAAATTACTATAACAGTGTTCAAAGAGCTTCATTGTGACACTGTAAACAATGTTATAATGAAGTCTCTTTTATACGCGAATTATAAAAAGTAAATTTTTTACACGTGAATTATAAAAAAAGTTTTTTTCAGTAGCTTTTCAAAGTCTCTGTGACGCTCAATATAGATTTGCTATGATCGAAGTTGGAAGATTTGGAAATCAGAACGATGGAGCTACATTTGCAGCTTCAGATATGTACCTAAACATGAAAAGTACCCAGTTAAATATTCCACATAGTTACTTATCAGGGACACAAGTCAACGCGCCTATGGTTTTACTTGGTGACGAGGCTTACCCTCTATCACTTCAATTATTAACACCCTACCCAGCTGACAATCCAACAATGGACAACATTGCATACAATCAAGGGCGAGAAAAACTGTTGAGTGCACATTTGGCATTTTGTATTCTAAATGGAGAATACTCAAAGAGTATTGAAACTAAGCACGAGTCTGCCTATCACATAATTAAGGCTGCATGTGTCCTTAAAAATACAATCATTGACAAAAAAGGATTTGAAACACATTTGAACGAGGTATTGCCTGGTGACAAGGCTCATGTAGATCCCCAATCGGTACGACGACCAAGACTAAGAGGCCGACAGCCAACTGCAGCGTGATACATTAAGGCATATTTTCAGGAAAATCCTATTAAATTTAAGAAAGGCAATGAGTATTAATGTTTTAAGTGTATGCTAGTAAAACTTTCTCTTACCGGAACAGATGTTTTTCTTACTTATTTCCTTCCAGAGACGATCGAGAATATACCCATTATGGTGTTCAGGTAACTGCTGGTCCCAAACAGGACGGCGTTCGCGAATTGATAATATAAAACTTTCGGTGTCCATAGTAAACCCACCTATCTCGCCGGTTCGACCAACGCGGCTCGACTGAAGACTGAACCCTCGAGGTAAAGAAATCGGAGAGGCTAGCGTGTTGACGCGGGAACCATCGCCGATCTCCGCTCCACTATTTTCAAACGCGTCTAATTACGTGTATTCTTTTAAAATCGCTCTCCGCTACATTCCAGTCTCGCCGCTCTACTATGTTTTTACCGTTTTATAGTATTTCACCGAAGCAGGTATACGCCATCTTTCCTGTTAGCATACGAAAACTACGCACTTAACAAAAACAAAGGATTTATTTTCAAACGACCAATGAAGAGACACTTTTGGACCTCTCGATAACTTTCCGGGCTTTTTTTACTAAAAATTGCCATTAAGATTAGACTTCACTGCCTATCTTCGGAAATTGTCGTTGAGGGGGAGGGGGAACTTTACTATTTATAATCAGGTTTAACTAATTAGGGGGAGAAGAGATTTTGTTTTTATTGGTGGTGCATGGGAGTGGATTTGATGTGAATTCCGGTGCCATTTTTTTTAAATTAATCATTTAACAACTTTACTCTGAATAATGCGATACTACTAACTGAGGGGAGAGGCGCAAAGGATTTTTTTGACGGATGGAGCATTATGGCACATTACAAACGCGTGATGGTGCAAAGTAAGACTTTGAAAAAAATTTAATCCTTTTTTAAATTCGCGAATTTTTTATATTATCTGGCAGCTTGTTATAATACAGAATCCTTTGAATATGTTGGACTAAAATTAGAATTGATAGGTTTGAAAGGATAAATTCAATGGAAACTCTCCTCGAATGAATTATAAAGGTGGTTGAGAGAATATAAATTTTACTGATATGAATCCAATAATTATTAGTGTAAATGTTAATTTGTAAAAAAAATCATTAGATAAGAAAATTTAAAAGTGTTCAAGAATAGTGCGCGAAGTCCTTACTTAATCTCTACATGAAATAAAATATCAATCTAGTAGGAATAACAAGTCATGGATGGTTGCTAAGAAATATAAACATTGATGACAGATGGAATTTTTGAAGCAGAGATGTAAAAAAGAATTATCCTAAGAAAGAAATCTAGTAAAAGAAAATAAAAAGAAGTTAAGTTATATGAAAGAAAAGCTGAAGCTGAGAAAAATACTTTATAATTATTAAACAAGGTAAATTGTTGAAACTTATAATAAGGAGAATCAAAACTTGAATGTTTTATAATAATGAATGATAATGATAGCAAAATCAAAGTTACGATATTAACGAATTAGATTGTAATAAAAAGAATTGTAAATTGAGAATACCTAAATTATTATACAGGAAGACACATTGATAGTGACATTATAGGAAGAATTATAAATTTGAACTATTTAGCCATCCTATTCAAAATTAAAAGAAACAGAAATAAGAATATTTCCTGAAGAACTGAGTTTAAGAGTGACTACGAACTGTGAGGTAAAGTTTTTCTTATATAAACTGTTCTAACAATAGTAATATAACCTAAAAAGGAAACTATTCCGTTAGATAAAGTAAAATAATTAATATTGAACAATCAGTACTTACCACAATATCAAAACATTTTACCTCTCGAATGTGAAAAGATTTATAACTTGTGCCATCATTATAATCCTGTCAAATATTTGAATTTCTTTAATAGTTTCAATTATGTTTAAAAACATAACGATAATTGTATTAGTCAATTAAGAAATTATTATTTACAATTAAATAATAATACATTTGAAAATAGGTTAATATTTATGACACAAAACCAAATAACCATAGAGAAAAATATCTTTCTTATCGACATTAGTTGATTTATTTAGTGTTGCCCTCTCTATTCCTATAAGATAACCAGAAAATACAGGGTTGTATTAGATAGGTATTTAATTGTTTGTAAAGTTATTGGAACATAATAATCGGAGTGTTTATTATTTTATTTACTAATTATATTACAATTTAAATCATTTCTCGAGTTTGAATTTATAAAGTAAAAGACGTATCGTCAACCACCATAATTCCTCGTTTATGGTTAAAGAGTTTCATCCTTATAGACTGAGTATAGCTGGCTCACAATAATAACACACAAAAATTGATAGACTAATTTCATCTGGCGCTCAACAATTAAAAATTATTAACCTAATAAAAAATTTATAAATTAATAAATAAAAATAAAATATCATAACAATCGACGAACCAACTTGAGGCAAATAAAATTGAATAATTATAATATTCATACATAAATAAATTATCTCAATATATTAATGCTTTTGTATTAAACGTTTTAGTTTGAGTATTAATATGTAAGTGGTTTTTAATTCTAGTGTTGTATTCGTGTATTTTAAACAAATAATCATCCTCTATTTGCTTAAATGGAAGTTTGTTTACAATTTGCACAATTATTCGATCATAATATGTCAAAAGTGCTGAATAAAACCATCTGTAATCTGACCAATCAGGAATCTACAGAATTGCCAACTTTAATTCAAACCATTCCTCCTAGTTTAAAAACGGGGATTATGTAATTCTATTTTATTTAAAAAATTAAATAAATGCGAATTATAAAAAATACTGTGTAAAACGTGTGTAACAATGACTTGCTATAGTACTCGTGATTTGCGCAACTCACCGCTTCGCGGTTCGTTGTGCAAACTTCACTCGTACTTCAAAACGAGCCATTGTGACACTTGTTTTACAAATAACTATTTGATTATTCGAAGATTTAGAACAAATTTTAATTTAAAAAAACTAAAGAGCTCTAACACACAAAGAAAGTTAAAAAAAAACAAAAGGGAAGATAGTTCTCAATGTAAATTTAAATTAAGAAAAACAAATTGCCGTATTAAACATTATTTAAAAAAATATTCATGAATATAGGGTGGAACCAATTGTTTATTATACTGAGTCGTGGTGTGAAAATGTGTCGCTTTCATTAATCGATAAAAGATATGTAGATCTTACTCAAACCATCAAAATCAGATTTCTTATTCAAACAATTGTCCCCGTTTTTGTAAATATGGCACATATCAAGAAAAAGCCTTTTTCCGTAGTTTCTTTCATTATCCAAAACTCTAGTGTCTTCAAAATTCATTATGTGATTATCATTGATTACATGTTCTGTCTACAAGCAAGGGATGTTGTAAATCAAATTTGAATTTTCACCCCTACTCAATTTAGTTTTAGTGTATAAATTATTATTAGTTAAAACATTATATGTTGCAACTCCGACGTTGCTTACACCCCTTTCAACAAATCAGAGGTTAGGTCATTATGTATGGTAATGAACCTAAACATACATCCAGATTGTCACGAAGTTGAGGTAATTCATTATTAACAAAGGTAGGTGGGCTGAAAAGAATCTTAATACAAGGTGAAATTGTAGTCCCCATTGGGGTACCGAAAACTTGTTTATAAAACTTATCGTAAAAAAAATTTGAATTAAAAATTAATTGAAGTGACTTTTTAAAATCTGGCAAAGTAAAATGACAATGTGGATGTATTTCATTCCAATGTTTTGTGATACTTTCTAAATTTGTAAACAACGAAACAACGTCGAAACTGACCAAAATGTAATTGTCAGGTATTATTAAATTATTGATAAAATTACTAAAACTGAACGGGCTCATTTTCAGGATTATAAGCGTTTGTCAAAATATCTGTCAAATATTGAGCAATACGCCCATTGGAAAAATCTATAGCTGAAATTATTGGTCTCATTGATAGATTTTGTTTATGTATCTTTGGCAAAGCATAGAATCTAGGAATTATTGCATTATAAAGTTTAAATTTGGGCACTATTTCAAGAGAAGAAACCAATTGGTTTGCTTTCTGCTGCAAGGTAGAAACAGTATTACAAAACCATTCCTAGAAATCCTGTTTGTACCTAGCAGTGCAGTAGGTAATATCGATCCGAGGAAGGAATCCACCGGACTCGATCCACTTGTGAAAGGAGCGAATCCGCATAAGTATCGAAAGTTCCCAACGCTACTCTGAAGGCGATGCAATAAATTTGGATATATAGTACATACACAAAATATGTATTATTCATCCAAATTTATCGTGTTTATATTAACGAAATATTAGTAAATTTGAAGAAAATATTTCGGAAAGTAATGAAAATGAAATGACATACCAAATGCAATTTAAAAAGAAATAAAATATAGGCGGAACCATTTCAAAAAATTAATAAAATTATAAGTTTACTTTTTAGTTCACCCTGTATACGGATGTTCGTCGATGATTTCTGTTGCAATTATTCAATTTTAATATTGCCACTTCTAAATCACAATCACTTACTGATATAAGAGTGTCTCATAAGAGCATTGTGATTGAAAAGCTGGCCAAAACTCAACAAACCCATCGAATAACTGCCGTATTTCCCTGGTATGGATCCGACGGACTATTTACCTTTCCTCCCCAAAACACAAATTACCATTCGAGGTACCTGTTTTCAGACAATAGAAAGGCATCAAACAAAGTAGATTTCTTCATTAATGAATTATTCGTTGGCGTGAGTATATTATTTCGCAAGTAGCCTACTTTGAAGGCGACACGATACATTTGGATGAATAATATATATTTTGTGTATGTACTATATATCCAAATTTATTGAATCGCCTTCAGAGTGAGCCCGTTGCAAAATAATACACTTACACCAACGAATAATTTCTTCATCAAAGTATTTTTTAAACGTATTTTCAAGAATCAACTTCAGAACATTCTTTCACGTCCTCAGCCGACAGAAGATACCTCGATGAGGTCAAGTTTTGAAAAGAGAAAAAGTCGACCGGAGCCATATTAGGCAAGGTTTATTGAGTTTTTAGCAAAAAATTCGTACAGTTTACCAATGTGAGATAGTGCGTTCTTGGCGCCCAAACAATCTCGGACTTCAACGCTGATTTTCTGTCACAAATAAATTTACGTAACACTATATAAAACTGTTTTCGTTTATTGCAAAATGACAAATAGGGTATGAATCCTAAAAGATATTGATCTACAAAGAATCACATATGGCTTTTATTTTCATTAGATATTCAAAGAACTGTCCTATTTTTAGACTACAGTGCAGTGAACATTAAAGCATTTCCAAAAGAATGTCATTTTACTGTCTTACTCGATAATATCTAATTATAGCAAATATCTCCTGGTGTACACGTGCTTTATACGCGAGGAGCTCATGCATTATTGTATATATCATAAGATTAAACTACATTCCGATATTTTGAATCCGGGTGGTTACGTTGGGGTGGAACTAGTAAATGTTTCAAGTAGCAAAATTTATGGTCATTACGCCGATTTGGGGAAAAATATTAATTAGTTTAAGTAATTTGATGCATATAGTTAACTGAAGAGTCTTATAAATTTAGTGCTTAATTTATTCAAATAAATTTGATAAATGGAAGGTTTATAAGTGGTGTCAATTTGAAAACGTGAAAATATGCAAAGTCACGTCACATCTATTTTTAAGGTGGACAGTTTGTAGGGTGGTTTTCGACCAAATGACATTAACCCTCTAGCGGAGGTGGACACAGCCCCTAAAATCTTAAATGGAAAGAGGGCTTGACTGATACTTCATTTTAAAGGTAGTTTAAGTACATACTTGACCTATTTTTAACAGTTCGCGGGAAATCTGGCGAAAACTGTAAGCAAGGTTTAGATAACAAAAACACTTTGTGATATAATTTTAATGAATTAAAATGAATGAAATTGAAGTCGTATTACAAAACGGTAAATTTTCAACGTATTTTTACTTCTAATATTCAACAAAATAATAAAGAAGCATAATATTCAGTTGAAAATTATTATTAGAAAGAATGGTATTTACCTAAACTAGCCCAGGTATAGCAATTATTGAGATTTTTGTTAAAATATTCTTTATTTTCGACACCATATCTTGTCACCAAAATTTCTTTATTGTAAAATTAGTTTTGCGAGTTAAAGGTTGAGCGTTTATTATTTTTTTTAAATGATGTTTACACTTCAACAAAGAACAGAAAATGCGCAAGAAGAACGTCAACAATGTTTAATGAATGATATCCGAATAGTAATTTGAAACATAAATATGTCCTATTAGTTGCTAACTTTAGTGAAATTGGTTCCGTTGCTAACAAAAAAAATGAAACAATCACCGTGTTTTGGACGAAGCTGTACAAATAGAAGTTTTAGGCACCTTTACTGCAGAACCCTCCAGATCAATTCGTAGTGTGACACGCCCAGTATTAATGTCTACGAAACAGTAAGGAAAGCACTACAGTTAAATAAATTTCACCCGTATTAAATGTAAATTCTTCAACAGATTTTTGACGACGATTTCATCAGAAGGATTTAATTTTGTGAAACAATGACAGCTTTTTCAATTGAAAACGATAATATTTACTGATGAGAGTACGTTTTTTTCTTAATTGGCATGTTAACAAGCAAAATTGCCGCTACTGGAGCGATAAAAGTCCGCGACGTTTTAGGGAAGGTCATACATAGTATCCAAAATAAATGAACGTTTGGGATGGTATTATTGGACCTTTGTTCATTGAGGAAAATCTAACTTGTGACTTAAATTGATTCAGTAAATAATAGACCCCTTAATAAAATCAAATTGATGCGTCTGGTAGCATGATTTTGCAAAAAGATCTTATTCACTTCCAACAAGATGAAGCTCCACCACATTACTTTCTTCCAGTTAGACTGATGCTAATTGATAGATTTCCTGGCAGATAGATTGGTCAAAGAGGAGCAATAGAATGGCAACCACGAGCTCCCGACTTAGCGCCTCTAGATTTATTTCCATGGGGGCATATAAAATAGATTGTTTGTAAAACACTGCCTCGAGATTTGGAAGATTTGAAGAGAAGAATGACAGCTGCATGTAGAGCTTCAGGCCAGTGGCGTGAGTAGGGTGAAGTTCTGGGGGGGAGGGATGAACTATCCCCTCATCCCCCCGTAATTACACTACTGTTTCAGGCAGAAGTTTTTGAAATGTTAGAGAGGAGTATGAGAGCAGACCTTATCACTGTTTATAAAATAATGGATAACATTTCGAAAATTTAATAAAATAAGTTACTTTTCATTAATTTATGTAGTTTATTGCAAAACAATTGATACATAAATATCTTCACGGTTTTACTTAATTTTTCCAAAAGTACTAAAAAGAAAGATAGAGTATTTGCTATTTTTCAACAGGTAATTAAACGACCTTTAAAATAAGGAATCACTCAACCCCCATTTCATCGAAGATTTTAGGGATTGTATCCAGTGGCGGCTTGTCACAAACATTTTTAGATGATTGCAGTTATTGCATTATTATACAATTATTTTGGAAAAACATATTTTTTTCATTCATAGCATATTTATTTTTGCATTGTAGGTATAGTTGGCGTAAGAGATAATACGAACTTTAAGCTATCGACTTTTTGTTTGACTGAATTACGAGGATATCATCATAGTCCAGTCAATATTATTATTTAAAATGCTCAGTTGACGATAAATTCATTTATTATTATAATTTCAACTAATAATCGTTGTTTTTAATGATCATTATATACATTTATCGACTGTCTAACGATTATTTTTAACCCGCAATTATGGAGCGCCATCCTACTTTTTAAGATACTTAGCGTTAATGTATAGAACAAAATACATTGCTTTAAACAATATTAACCTACTTATATTTAAAAACATCTTAAACATAACACTATACAATTAACACTACCTTATATATCTCGTTTTATTAAGAAGAATTAGAAATATAAATTCGAAATAACTTATTATTATTCACATCTTTGACTGAACTATAACTAATATTTGTGTGCGCGTTTTTTATACAAACACAGGTGTCCACATTTTAGTTGGTAGTCTGACATCAAGAAAGAGTGTAGTATTTTCTGGGGAATTTGGGTAAGTAAAGCAATTATATTTTTAGATAAAAATTAAATATTTACATTATGTGACGTACTTGGGAAATATCAAGTTCGATCCAAAATATTGTGTGTTCCAACGACGAAACTTATAATGGTGATAGAAGTGAAAAACAGGGTTCGACATTTAAAATTGGAAGCACTGGAAATATGTTTCAATGTGCATAAGAATCTACGGGAAAGGTTTGGTTTCAATGAAGAAACATAATTAATGCAAGCATTATCTGATTTAACAGAAGTTCCCCTGTCAACTATACGTAAAATAGCCAAGAATGGACCTTATGAACGCAAAAAGTGATGTGATAAGGGATTGGTCAAACCTTTAGATGTGTCTGTAATAAAATTATTAAAAACCACCATATACGACTGTTACAAAAGAAATAAGTTACCTACGATTTAAATAATAAGAAATAAATTGACAAATGCCGGCCGTAACGTAAATGGCTGTAAGAAAACCATTGAAAACTGGATTTAAAAAATGGGATTCAAATTCAAAGCGATTAATGAACGTCAAACAGTCATGGAAAGTAAAAGAATAGTGAATATGCAGTATACATACTTATAACAAGTAACTAAGTATAGAGAAGAAAACAGGCCAATTGTCTATTTGGACGAAACATGTATACACAAGCACGATTAAGAAAGGATAGGATGATGGGCAAACATTTGTATGCCAACAATACTTGCAAACAAAGGATACAGCTTATTATTGTTCATTACAGTGGAAATGAAGGATGGCTTCCAAATGCCTTAAAAATATGCGGAAGATTGCAACGTTGACTATCATAAGAACATGGTTTGGATTCACATTGATCCCAAACTTAAAGCCAAATAGCGTTGTATTTCTGGACAACGCTTCTTATCATTCACGACAGCTCAATAAAATACCAAATAAAAGCTACAAGAAGACCGAACTACAAAATTTTTTAATGGATAATAATTTGTACTTTCAAGATTCTTATACACAACAACTGATTGAAGTTTCACAGACAAAGAAATTTAAGAAATTATACGCCCTACAGAGTATTGCTGAAAAACACTCTGTGAGACTTCCCCTCCTTATTTTTGTATTTTCAATCCCATCGAGTCAATTAGGGCACAATTAAAACATAGATTAAAAAAGTAATCAAAATTGAAGATGAGTATAAGAATATTTGGCAAGTCCCTATTAATGGAGGAAATAATTTATTACTGATTTATAAGACGATAGTGATAGTGAAACAGATGATATGGAAGAAGGATTAATAGAATTTTTTGAAGAAGAAAATTAATTAAGTTTAATATATTTGTCCTGTTACTTACATAGTAGTGACAAACAGGAGTTAGACATAATACTTATTTTTAAAGAATTGTTTTATCCATTGTTATAAAATTTATTTTTCATTTGTTATTTTTTAATAGAATTTAGTTTTGTCCATAAAAAATCGAATGGGATACAAAATAGACTCAGTTCACGTCTGGTATCCCGATTACACCGAACGCCTTTTCAACAATTACGTAACATCAAATACAATATAGGTATTGGTAAAAGTAAACAAAATATTAATACCTTTCAGAGTTTAGCTCGGCAACATAACCTAAAGGGGATATACGATTACATTGCTGCACAATATGTTTTACGCCAACTATACCTTGATATGTATCCCGTTTGTGTGTATTGTATGGGTGGGTGGCACCTATCAGTACCGACTTCGCTTTCGCACCAACTCGATACGAATAACCAAAGCGAGCACTGGAAAAGGACTGCAGTCAATGCAGGTCAAGCCATATCATACAGTGAGTGTATTAAGTTGATGGTGGCAAAGGCATGATATTTATGTTATCGCGGCCTGCAAACGTTGCAGTCCGTACTCCGTTAAACGCATGCTATTTACAAAATTAAAGCTAATTTTATTTATAAAATTAGGTCTATATGTCTAATAAATTTTAAAAGGTAAGATAATTATTTTACTAGTTGAAGATTATATTTAAATTTAATTACATCTTTACAGAAATGAACGAAGCAAAAAATTCAGTGACGTATTTGCAAAATATGAATTTTGCACAACTGGAGTTTCAAGAAAAAAACTGATTTTGTAGTTCATAAAAATGCCGTTTTTTTGAAGTCGTATTTATTTCTTATTACAATTATTTCAGCCCTCCCACAAACATCTTCCACGAGCCACCACTGGTTGCATCCCACCTGCTAGAGGGTTGATGTAATTTAATTGAAAACCCGCCTACAAACTGTCCCATTTGAAAATAAGTGTGATGTGGCTTTGCGTATGTTTTATTTTATATAGGGGCCGAAATATAGAGGATGGTAAGTTTTCAAATTGACACCTCGTATGAAGATTAAAAATAGCTTAGGCGCCTTGGGTTCCACATTTGTTGACAGATGCTAAAAAAATTATTGTCTATTGATGCGTAAAATAATTAAAAAGTACAACAAACTGTAGTGCATCCAACATATATATATATATATATATATATATATATATATATATATATATATATATATATATATATATATATATATATATATATATATTAAACTAGTGAATATTGGGGGATTGCAGCAAAAATTGGAAAAGTTATACTCTTAGCGGAATATGTCCAAGCTTTCGAGGATGCTTGGACATATTCCGCTAAGAGTATAACTTTTCCAATTTTTGCTGCAATCCCCCAATATTCACTAGTTTTATTCCTAACTAGTCAGCAAAGACTATCCTTCTTCTATATAAAAAAAATTTAAAAAGTTTAAATACCGAATTTATAATAACAGTTATTTCAATCTCAATCTACTAATCCTTGATCATGGAAATAAAACTTTTCGAAAGATTGGAAGAAAAAAACAGTAAGAAGAGTTTTCTTTAATCACCTTGTCGTTACCCAAATATTTCTGTTTATATATATATATATATATATATATATATATATATATATATATATATATATATATTGATATGGTCTAATATTGTGTGAGATGTTTTTTTTAATTGTGTAATTTTATTAGAATTGCTGTACGTTGCAGCGGCAATTATTGTATACGTAGCTTAAACAGCGTATTTTTATTATATTGCAAAGAAGGCTTAAAACGGCATATATTATGTATATCAAAAGTTGACGGTGGTTGTCAAAAATGTCCCGGCTATCAGATTGTAATTAATTTATAGATAAATTCAACATAAAATAGCGGAATCACTCTTACCTCAGGGTGGGTTCAATGCGCTATTGAAAATTAAAATTTTATATAAATTTCTTTGTTCTGTTTGATCTATCTAGTAATATAATGTGACTGTTTGTTCAAGACTATAAAGGCTATTCAATTTCTTTTTTGACATTCACAATGTATAAATGACTTGTATGTCACCAATAATACACAATTGTCACTTTTTAAAATAAAATTTCTAAATTTGATAAATATGTTTAATTTTTATCAACGTTCTTGAATGGTTTGAATGTTATAAATGTGAGTAACAAATTTACAAGTATTTACAATTACAAATCAAATAAATTTTAAAATTTAGTTTTCCTTTTTTTACAACAATAAAGAACCAACTCGTATCTTCCCAGATATAAACTAAATGAACAACCTACAAACCATAACGCCTTATCTCTGGTACCAAAAGTTTTATAAATAATTTTTGAAAGAGTTCAATCAACTTCAAAAATTTCACTTGACTTGTCAAATATCCGAAATGTCCTTATTTTATTGTATCTTCAAATTATTTAATATTCTATGCGAATTGAAAAGTTTAGATGCATCTATAATTCAATTTATTTTTAAGGCCTGAATCTTTCAATTAAATAATAATTCTGGAGTGGACTCACCAGTATTCGATGATAACAGTCAGCTCGTACAATTCTAAAAACTTTAGAATTCCGGATCTTACACCTCTGCTTCAATCTTGACAAAGTTTTTTTTTCACTCACGCACATAATTTAAATGGGTTACCGAATAATGCTTTCTATTATTAATCACTGTTGAAATTATTATAATACAATATTTTTGAATAGATCTAAAATTATATGTTACTCTTTGGAGAGCTCCTAATTAGAAGTTCCCTCTTCGGAGAATTCAACGTTACTGAATATTTTTTTCAATAAACAACCCAAATTATATTGTGGTTACCAAACTTTCTCTTTTTTCAAAAAAAAAAACTAAATTTTTATCTCCTTACTATAAATAGATTTGGATTTCTTTTCTTAACTGAATACCTTAAAATGACTATTTATTTCTCTAACCTTGAATATCTTTTGAATTGTCATCGGAATGTCATCAGAAATTAAATAGTATCAAATTTTATGTATACAGGGTTTTTCAATTATATTGAGTACATAGACAAAACAGGGTTTTCCAAAAGTATTGCATAAGAATATATTAAGTGAATTCTTTAATATTTGAAATAGGAGTACTGTATTAAATTTTATTGTAGTTTATTTTATATGAATTTAATTATATGTTATATCTTTGATTTCAATAAGGTTTTTTTTAATTTACCCCAGTATATTTAAAAAAATAAAAATTATTTGGGTTCAATAATGTCACTTACCTTTATATCTCTTTTAATTATTAAATTTTTTTAAATGAGCACTCAGCTTCTCAGGATGTTGAGTTCATAAGATTAAATATTCATATGATTCCTTTAACAATAAGCGCCAGATCTTAATATTAAATTTTGATAAAAAAAAATTTGTGATCTAAAATATTTGTATTCAATAAATTTTAAATTTTTCTCTTAAATACTTTGAATTCTTATTATATCGGTGTCATGTATATATGTACAAGGTACATTATAAAGTTTAAATGAATTTCTTTAGTTTGATTTAGTTTAAATTTGACTCTCGAATAGTTTTCCTTTCAATAATCTTATACTCGTTAATATCTTAAATTGTAATTGACTCGTGTTAGATATATATACAGTGTGTAGCATTATTTTTCCACATTAATATATATATATATATATATATATATATATATATAATGTACAATAATGCGCGGCATTTAAGTAACAAGCAACAAAAAGATTCATGGGTCGAGCACTCAGAAAGAAAAAGGGACTACTGAAGAGAGTGGTAACCGCTAACCGCAGACATGCATGTTTCTGGCTCATTAGCCGTCCTCAGTACGGTATAAACAAGTAAGGGTGTAAAACATCCATGTTTCGTTTAGCAATTTGAAATGGTTGTAGCTGACTGTATGGCAAACCTGCCAAAAAATGCTTAATTATTTTTCCAATATCTAATGAAATGTATGACATTTTGTAATGATAATGTACACGTGACTTCCTTATGGTAAGAGAAAAAAATATCGAAACGTATGCGCTTCACAAACATTTTAGTTTTGACCTTCGAAATCCTCAAATTTTCAACTTGAAAGTCCGTATTATTGCTATGTATGGTTCTAAACATTGGCACCAATAATACACTCATTACATTTTCGGAAATGCGGGTTCCAAATAATTATTGATCATTTTGGTAATCACTGATGATGACCAGAAGAATAGTAGAGCAGGCTAGAACGCGTTATAATGATTTAGAGATTCAATTAACAGATCGTTCATCCCTATCAATTATCAACCATTCAGTAGTTGGATGTAGATTATCCTAAATGAATAGAATTTGTTAATTGATTGTTATCGAAAAAAACTTAAAATGCAAATTTTTTTGAATTATATTTTGTTTACCGACGAAGTTTCCCCAATAGAAATGGCAATACGAATCAACATAACGCGCATGGTAGGACGAAAACACAACTTACACATAAAAAATCACCGATCACGAATGGTTAAAGTAAAAATTTGGGCAGAAATTATAGTTACTAATTTTGCCTCTAATAGGCCATACACGTATCATCCCAAATTATAAAAAATGTATGCGTCAGTCGAAAACTAACAACTTTAGAAGTGAAATAGTTTATTTTCCGCTAAAACTATAAATGAATGTAGGTACAAAGAAAATTCTCAAACATCTACAAAATAAAAGAAAGTCTTTAAAAAAATTATTTCTAAAAGAAAACCAGTAGTTTTTCGAAAAAAACATCATTTAAGAAAAGTATCAGTTATATTTCTTTACAATATTATTTATATATTAAAAAAAGACGACTGTCGAAATCCGGGATCGAACCAGGAACCTTCAGAACTTCATTCTAACGCTCTCCCGCCTAGCTATTTCGTTTGTTAGAAAAATCACGTCGATTGGGTTAACCAGGGGGAAGAACAGCATTGCGTCTCTCTCACTCAGCTTAAGTAAATAATAATTTGAAAAGGACAAAAGGAGTTGAAAAAATTTTGTTAGTTTTACGAGTTTACCCCCAAGACAAATTTCCTATAGTATCGCATAAAAAGTTTCACTTCAAAAACTGTAGAGGAAAATATGTTGTATGAAATCAACTAAACTATGTCGAACGCGGTTTTTGAATTCTCTGTGCTGTTATAACGTGTATACTCATGTTGAGTGCGTCTTTAACCACCCAAGTAGCATGTGATTATGAGTTACTGCAGTATTACGTTACTTTGAACAATATCTAAGTTTCCAGTCTTTATTGTGTTTACAATGACCGATAAATTAATATCGAATTTCAGTGAATTTTGGTATAGGGAGAAATAAGTTGTTTTTAAAAAACATGAGATTTTCGATGTGATATTTGAGTCCTACTCGGTTTCAGAACACTTTATTTTTCGGAAGCAGTTATCACTTATTTCAGAAAGAGGTAGATAACATATGGAGCTTCAAGAATTTTATGATCTTTTATGGGATGATTCAGATGACCAATCCATCTCGAAGTAGAGGGAAAATATTCTGATTTAGATATGTTCATGCTAGATACACAACGTTATAAAGAAATTGTTGAAGTAGAAACAGCATTCCGAAAATAATGAGAAAACTGCTTCAACAGCCGATATGAATGCGATCTGGAAACCTCCCAATTTTGTTTCTCGAAAAACGGTAGGCATCTACTGTTAACACTCCAGTTGTTTCGATTATTGCAGTGAATTGTTGGAACTAATTGGACGTTTTCTTTAAAAAAAAGTTTGCTAATGTTCGTATTACAGTGTTCTGACGAACACGTAATTATTTTGAGAAAGAAATGCTAAAAGCAGAACCGTAACGTTAACTTTGGGGGTCCTTGGGCAAGACTGGTCGGCGTGACCCCCCACAATACCTTACCTGCGCGCGCGCGCCTCTATATTTATAACCCTATAAAAATATATGCTGTTATTTCCTTTACAATTTTTCATATAAATAGTTTTTAATAATCTGCCTAATCATGACAAATCTATTAACTAAATAGTAAAAGAAATTTAATGAAGGTAATATTAGAAAGAACATTACATAGTTTCATTTCATAATTAATCATTTATTTTTTTCTAATACTATACAAAACAAATATGACACTTTTTAAAAGAATAAAAAAATGATTTTTTAAAAGATTAAAAAATATTCAGAAATTAAAAGATTATGCACTTGGTAATTATTTGACTACTGGAACATTTGTTTCCTTCTTTCTGCCGTAAAGCGTGCAAAGTCATCAAAATTAATTTTTAGAGCTCGGCCATTAGTAAAGCTAAGCTACTTAGTCTGTATTGTGCCATTGTACTTCTTAAATAGTTTTTTGCTTTTGCAACAGTTACGGGCACTGTTAAGTACATAATGCACACTGTGCACACGTCAGAACTCGAAGAAAGCGAACTATGCTCAACAATTAAAAGTTCCGGAAGTTCTTAACAGTTTTTAATTTCACAAGCCTCTTTTGAAATGACTGTTTAACACTGCTCAACTGCGAAGGAAAACTGTGAGAAATATCATTTGAAAACTTTTCATCAAATCAGTGGTTTTCTTGTGAATTTCATCTTCTGCAGCGTTTGCCAAATAGTCTGGTTCAATCACTTGGTAATCCAAAACTTATTTCACACCTTGGAAGCGGTGGTCTAGCTGGGTGAAGAGAGTGTCAATCATAGGATTGAACACTGTTACTCAGAACCAAGATTCTGGGTTAACTAACCGTTCATCTTGACATAGTACATCAAAATGCTTTTTGACTTTTTTAACTCTCTTTGAAGTTTTGGGTTATGCCCCACACTTTACAGATTTCCATGGCTTTTGCCAAGAATCCTACTAAATTCCCTCTCATCTCTGTAACCTTTAGCCACGCCTCTCCCAGCAGCTCGTTTGCTGAAGCGATGTCCAAAGTTTCGAATTGTAGGGCCGTGGATACGATGTTCAGCGCACCAAGAACCTCACACTGCACGACAGAGCAAAATAAAGTCAAAAGTTTCAAGTTTGTTTTTTTTAACTGTTGCGCTTCGTTTCTCTCTTTACTTTTTTTGAGGTCAAGACAATGCGAGTGAGGCTTCTTATGACATCACCAAACCTGTTTTAATGCATAAACTGCATCGTGCTTGCCAGGCCGTCGGGTTGGATTCAAAGATTTCAGCGTTACGTTTGCACTGCCAATCTGGTTTTCACTGTCGTACATTGATTTTAGATCTTCCGATTTAAATATTAATTGAGCACATAATTCAGTCCCCAAGTTTTTTTACAACTATATTATAAATTTTTCGGCGATGTTTAACATATAAAAATTACGTTTCTCGCAAGTAGTACACGTTTATAGTCCTCCATAGGATGCCCCGGTAGTTGTTACGGCACTGGCTAAAACAATTACACCATCTTATCAGTTTGAAATTATGGTTGTTGTACGTTAAATCACAATTCTCTATCGCCATTTAAAAATTAGCAGGATCCCACCTATTTTCTATGAATAAGGTTGAATATAGGGATGAAATTGTCACGTTGAACAATGTATATTTCGTTTTTTTCATATGTACAGTGTATCCAATTTTGGGCATTTTCGCGGGGTATCTCCCTTATCTTTGAAGATAAAAAATTGCGGTTTTCGCGACAGTTTGATACTTTTTTATGAAATTAAAAATAGCGCAAGCAGAAATTTTAGACCTTTTGGTTTTTGAGATACAGGGTGGTATTGAAAAGTGTCACACAGAATTTTTTCGTAGCAGCGACGTAGTTAGTTTTTTCCTAAAACAGTTTGTTTTTTCGTTACGAAGCTAACATGTTTTTTTAAATGGAACACCCTGTATATTATTTTCTATATTCATGAGACATGAAGAGAGTTTTTCAAAAATATATAATTGTATTAATTTATTTTCAAAAACAAGCTCAAAATTTAAGATTTTCAAATTTCTTTATTTGTGTGTGATACGAGGGGTGTCTGAAAAGTGGCACTTTTCCATTCCACCCTGTATTTCAAAAACCAAAAGGGCTATCAAAATTCTGCTTGCGCCATTGTTAATTTCATTAAAAAGTAGAAAACTATCGCGAAAACCGCACTTCTCTATATTTAATGAGATAAGAGAGATACCCCGCAAAAGTGTGATACACTGTACAATAATTGCATTTATTTGATATAGCAGTTCAGTACTGTATACGTGACATTAAGAGACGCACTGAATATATTTTCGTTTTCCATTTTAAGGTATTACTTATAATTATGTTTTTGTTAAGACCGATAGTTTACATAACTGCTACTAACCATCCATTATCTTATAGCACTTTGGAACACTAAATGTCAAGGACATCTTCAAATTAAATATATAATATTTTAAACCGATTACCCGTTTCATGCTGTTTTACGTCGTTTTAATGTTGTTTCCTATTATTTACAACACAATAATATTTAGGGCTAGTTTCACCACCTTCTGATAAGTGTCGAATAGCTTATTCACAAATTTAGTTTTTGTCACTTGACATAAAGAGCTCATTTGACCCCCTCCTAAAGATATTTTCAACAAAAACATATATGGTCGTAATGCACTCCTAATGCACCATGAATGATTTCCTTTGCACCACATTCCCGGAGAGACTACAGCTATTTGTTCTTGTCTTCTCCCCCTGATTAGTTAAACCAAAGTAAAGTTGCCAACCCTAAACGACCATTTCCGAAAAAGGACTAAAACGTAGATACTGTTACGAATGTGTATGTCGCAGGCTTATTATAAAATCAGTCGCATTATAATACGTCTAGGCTTTTTCTATACGACTAGGCGTATCGTAATACTACCGAAATTATTAAAAATCTCACGATTTGACTGATAATTTCAGGAGCCTGCCGCTTGTTAGTCTTTATATTGTTAAAATGAGTGACCGCGCGAGTGTCTTAGAATCCGACTAAATGAAATCCGTCGTATTATAATACGACTGACGGCGTGCTAGGCGAATTGTAACCATCATTAGAGAGTTTTCGAAGCCGCTTAAAAAACACTCCGATTAACGCTATTTGACAACTTTGACATACGGTATGTCACTTAGCGTATACCGCTCCCGTACACCACCGGTATCTAACGGACGGTAGACATAGCGGTTGCATTAACGAAAGGGCTATGGAAAGACGAAAAAGCTAACCTCAATTCAATGAGTGATGTCTGTATCTGTTTTTTTCACTAAAATTTCAACAATCAACTTTGCGAATTGCGGTAGCACATATTATTAATAATTATCATGCTATCAATTAATAGTAGTGTCTGGAACAATCTGAAAAGAAGTAGGATTCGGTTCTCTGAGGAAGACAATCAGATTTTGCTAACTGAAATTTTGGCAATCAACCCTTATGCAGATTCCTCAAAATGGGTCATAATTCACTCAAATTTCTGCAAATTTACTGGGAAAATACTATCAGTGCGAGGAGTGAAGGAGGAACATGTGCAATATATTATTAAAAATTTTGAAAAGAGGGAAAAGGAGAATCGTGCTCGGCGAGTAAAGATCTTAGTGCAAAAGGTAAAAACTTCAAAATAGTGTCCACACATTTCAAAGTTTACTAAAAGCTGAATTTGGCTACAGCAAACCGCATGTAGTACCGTCTTATGGTAATTGGTTTGAATTCAAAATTTCCGTATTTACTATCCATTAGAACAAGTAATATTACTTCATCAGTTGTATATAAAGATATTTCGAACAAATATTTTTTGAATCAGTTCACATTATATATATTACTGGTTATTTTTTTATTTCAGGAGTAGAAGAACCCTATAATGCCTTAGATCACTTGCTACAAGAAGTGTTGGACCTTATCAATAACATTCTGAAGGAAAAGGACAAGTTGAAGGAAGAAAGTAAATCATCAGAAAAGGGAAAAATGTTGAGGGACAATTTTGCACAAAAAGTCTTTGAAAGGCCGTCTGAGCAAATGGGTCATGGGCATGAATGCTCAGGTAAACCTGATAATGTGGCTAATGAGTCAACAGCATTTGGGGAGAACTCTACTATTGAGGTTTTATATGGTAAGTAGATACATTGGTATTTGTATTTTGCATGGGTAAAATATTTGAATGTTGAATTAAGCACCTCTATTGCAGTTTTACAGAGGAAGATGATCAATTTGTCAGTATAGAACCACAAATTCAACATGAACCTGATACACAGGGACAGTCACAAAATATACATGAATCTGAACAGTTGCAGATTCCACATAAAGAAGCACAAATTGAAGGTATGCAAACGTTTTGTTATCTCATAATTAATTCTTATTTTTTTTTTTGTAATTTAAGGACCTAGCAGAAAAAGAAGACGCAGAACAGGTAAAAACAACATGAAGAAAACCACTTTAAGAGTATCTAGAGGAAAAAAACTGTCAAAAAAATAGATTAAGGATACGAGAACTAGACATAGAGGAACGCAAACAAAAACTTTAAGAGCAGAGACTTGAAATTGATCGAGAGAGGCTTGAATTTGAAGTAGGAAAGTTTAGTATGGAAATGGAGGAAAGAACATATTTGATAAAACTAATGCAAAGCCAACAAGAACTTATAAGTAGTTTAATGACACAAAATCCTGCACGTTTTGTAGAATAATATTTTCACAGCGATTTGTAAACTTTGGTTTTTGATGACTTATTTTGTTTGGAATCTTTAAATAAAACTATGTATGCATTTATTATATTTTATTCAATTCAGATGTTTTGTCTGATATTTATACAATTCATCTGGTATAAAAAATCTTGAGGTAGAATAGGTAAATGGACAATGGTCTCGACCGAGTATATTGCTGGAATTCTACAAGACTTGATTAAGTAGGTATTAAAAAATATCTAAAGAAATTTGTCGATTTCCCAGATGGTGTAATGATTACTATAACTAACCAAGCAAATATGTGAAACCCAAGAGCAGCTGGAAATTTAGTGAAAATTGAAGGTGATAGTTAGATATTTTGGCATGTCACTGAAGGTATGCTTCTAATGATACAGGATTTATACCAAAACTTTGTGCTATCTCATTACTATACAAAATGGAATGACAATTCGTTAATATCACAGCAGTCTTAAATATGGCTACCACTTCCTGTAAAAGCAACTTTTGATTCTTCTTGAAATCTACAAAAGCGAATTCTGAGACCACTTTTCTAAAACCCCATTCGACAGCTATTCGCACCTTACTCATACGTCTATTGAACTCTTGCTGTTCTTGGGTAATATTAGCCCTGTTTGGAAATTGACACAACATCAGCTCTCGGATACCATATGCTTTGTCACCATATATAACATAATTTACACCATCTGGGAATCGTGCACATTGCTCTAACTCCGCATATAGATTAGGTTCCCGTAGAGTACCAGCATCATGTTTTCGGCCTTCATATCCTCCCTTGAGACTTACAATGATATCATCTGGACAAAGAACAGCTTGATATTTCACACAATGATGTCGCTCATGTCCAAAATAGTATGCTTCTTGATTGAATGTTGGCCTACATATACCTCGGGTAGTTCCATCTATAAAGCCCCAACAGTTTGTAATGGGCGCTCCCTTATTCTCAATTGCGTCTGCATAAAGTTGAAATCTTTCTCGAGTGAGCCATCCAAGGTTTGATAAATTGGACAGAAGATGTCCAAAATTATTGTAGATATGATTGGTCACATAGTCGATTATTTTTGACATTGCTGGAGCCGATTTTCCAAACAAAGGTTCTAAATCATCTATTCGGATAAGCCAGCCGCCTCAATAAAATGCAAATTCCCTCTTGACCCGTCGTTTTATGTCCACTACTTGTAGATATTTCATTCGGTAACCGAAGTGCTTGTACTAGTTGAGGAATATCATTTTTTTCAAAACGAAAATAATTCCTAAATTCCTACACTCCTCCTCGGACAGATGAGCCAAATTAAAAGTTCCATACATGTTGACTCTGTTAACTCTGGGGTTTTCGTTTAGAACTTCTAGTAAAAGCACATCATCTATGTCACTATCTGAATCGGCATCAAACGCAACAATTTCCTCATTTAACATTTTTTTTTTAACTTTGAAACGCCTTTTGCGAGCAGCAACAAATCAAATAATATTGTAACAAACAAAAACTTCTGTTACGGTTACCGTTGGGACGCAGGAGGTTCAAAAACTATATATTTATATGTCAAAATAGTCGTGCGGTTAGATTTATGTTAGCCGCTATCGGCTCAGTATATGTACGTTTTCGAAAACTCTCTATTATTGTTGTTGGTGAGCTTTACTGAGTGTTTTATTTTGTGTAATATTTGGCAAAATATTTATATTTAAAAGAGTGCTGAGTTGGACAATGTATTTGTACATAAAGACGATTATTATAAAGAACTAGAAACGTTTTATAACGGTAAGAAAACCAAAAACATAAACATAACCTCTAAGTAATAAAAACCTAGCACTAAAATGTGCGAGTAAAGTGCAAATTGGAGGAAATACCAAAAAATATTCACGTGGGTGACGTTCAATATATTTTCAGGGGTTGTGTTACATTCAGAGGACCCGATTTAGCTCTTGGTCACTTCGTTACCTTCGCACATAGGCCCAACAGTATGCAGGAAATGTATAATGATAGTCATCAAAAAAGTGAAAAATGTTCAACGTATCAAGAAGTAAGAATACAAATAATTCTATATAGCATTTAAATTTAGTCGTATATCAAGTTAAGTCACTACCCGTTATATATTTTCCACAATGTTGCAAATGTAAAATTTAAAAAATCCTACTTTTCAAATCGGCAAAAATTAAAACTATGCAGAAAGTTCTTAAATAAGATGTAGAGTCTAAAGAGTTTGCAATATTCTGTGCTATAGTTTCTGAGAACCAAGTCGTGCCCTTTATTATGCGTAGAAAATTTAGGGTCCATTAGCTAACGTGTAAAATTTTTTAAACACAATTTCACCGGGGTTAATGTCTTGTTAATACTTTTTTACTGCTTCTAATAATTTAGTTTATACTTATTTAGTTTTAGAAATATTCAATGGTCATCAGCCACACTTTATCATAGAACATTTTTTCTTAGGCGTTAAGGCTTTGTTAGTGTCTCTCAATGGTATAAAAAATTTTAATGCTTTGAAAGCTTCAAAGAAAATTTATCATCAAGGTCAAGATCTTTAGTATTTCGGTAGTGCTTCTTACTGCTTCCCATTGTGTCTACTTTATTGCTCTTTTTAAATTATCGCCATTTTTTATGCTCGTTAACTGAACGTGAAGCTCTAGAAAATTTAGAAATTCAATATATCAACCGCTGACGTCACGGACCGCAAAATTTAATCTGTTCGCTAAATTATTTTTGAAGTATCGGATCAGCGATTTACCCTCCGGCTGATATAGATAACCTGTAGTAAATACTTTGAATGTAAATACATGATATTTTTTCAAAATGTTACTTATTTTTGGAGAATTTATTTCAATAAAAAGGTTATAACTATTTCTTTAATATACTAAGTTGTTTGTTTATTCCTCTCATTGGTAACTTCAGGTACGGCGTCATTGGAAACTGCGAGAACAATATACATATGTAAGCAAATACATGAGATCCTCCCCACCATACGATTTAATTTTTTTTGGATATTTGTAGAGTTCAATTGAATAACTTTAAAGAGAGATGAAACCCCTAGAAACCAGCATGATTTGCAAGATATATTTAGGCGTTGTTTGCCTATCAGTCGAAATTCTGACTTCTCATAGCAGTGCAAAAGGTCACGTTACACGCATATTAGGTTTACGACCCTTTTCCTGCTAGCATACGATAACTACTCACTCAATAAAAAAAAAGGATTTTTTTCAAACGACCGACGAACAGACATTTTCTGACCTCTAGATAACTTTTGGGTTCTTTTTCGCCAAGATTTGTCATATTTTTGCCAATTTTCCAATTTTTTTGGCTTAGGAGAAGGAATATACTTTTTATATTTGGGGGAAAGGAATATTTTGTTTTTGTTGGTGGTGCATAATAATGTATAAGAAGCGGATATCGCTGCCATATATATATATATATATATATATATATATATATATATATAAATATATATATTTTTAGGAAATTGTCATTGAGGGGGGGGCAACAACATTACTTTAAATAATAAGGTTTAACTAACTTAGGGAAGGGGGAATTTAATTTTTGTTGGTGGTGCATATGAGTACATTAGGAGTGTACTTCACTGCCCTATACTTTTTTCGGAAATTGTCGTTGGTGGGAGGGGGGGGGCAACTTTACTATGTATAATGAGGTTTAACTAATTAGTAGGGGAAGGGATTTTGTTTTTGTTGGTGGTGCATAGGAGTGCATTTGAAGAGGTTTCCGTTGCCATTTATATTTGTTTGAAAAATTTTGTTTTTCTTGGTGGTGCATATGAGTGCAGTAGAAGTGGATTCGACTGCAGTATATCTATTTTGCTAATTGTCATTGGGGGGGGGGGGCAACTTTACTCTGAATATTGCGATACTACTAACTGAGGGGAGGCGTGCAAAGGATTTTTTTGATAAAGCATTATGGTCCATTACAAGCGCTTGATGATGCAAAGTACAGAATTTGTAAATTCCGATTGGGGGTGGGGGGGCTGGCGTTTATTTGCCACCTCGCCCCATAAACAAACAGCTGTGCGTAACGACAATATATGTTTTTGTTGAAAAGATCTATTGAGCTAACATAAAGTAGTAAAATGAACAAACTTCCGTTTAAGCTATCCGATACTTATCAGAAGGTGGTGAAACTGGCCCTTAATGCAACAGTTTTATTGTTATTGAATTCATAATCAATTTGTACCATTGTTAACGATTGTTTCGACATGAAGCGGGTTGCCATTAAACTAGTAACAATGCAGCCTACTGAATATGCACGGCGAAGTGAGTTCATGGAATGAATTGTTGAACATTTAATCCTTGATGGTTTTGTTGATGGTCAAAATTGTCTCACTTCAATGTGATTGTAGAAAAACGTATGCTTCCCTAACGTATCACTGTGGAGCGAATTTCAGGCTGGATGCATCATTGAACCACACACTATTTCGAAAACGTGGCTGTGAATATTACTGGAGCTCGATACGACATGATAACATAGTGTACTTTCTATTTTCAGTGACAAAAAGTAACATCTAAATCGTCTGATTTAACAGTTTTGGATTTCTTTATTGGTGTAGTTAAAGGTAATCCACAGAACAGGCTCCCCTGGAAAATTGACTACCACATACTTTATAGTTCGTGAGAAGCATCGTTTTTACGAGTCAATCACACTGTTTTTCTGCGACTTTTCTCGATTCCTCCGCTTTTCGATTTATTATGATTCAAACATTCTCAATAAATATCTTGAACGAACCACATATTAGAAAATAACAGCTTTTTCAGGCGATAATAAGAAGACATTTGTAGCCAAATCAGAACTTTATTGCAGATAAACCATGAATTTGACATTCTGTCCGATCAAATAGTTGGTTGAGATTGAATTGTCATGATCATATTGATATTTTAGTGACAATAGGCATTATGGCAGATTTTGAAATCCCCTTCTACAATGTAGGTACAAGTCTGCTATTTCCGAAAAATACATTATTTCAGCAATAAACTAATTTTTATCGAAAATTATTGCATTTCATTCTATCTACTTTGAATTATGTGCGAAAACGCATGTGACGTCACGCCACAGTAAATATTGCATGTGTTTATGCTTAACGAAGAACGTCAACAATGCATTTTGTGTGTCTCAAAAATATGAATAGAAAAAAGAAGATATGACATTACAAATATAAAAGTGGCGTTCAATTTGCAGGCTCGAGCAACCTACACTGCTCAGGCTGAATACTCGATAGCGACACGAGAAATTTAAATAGGACGCTTGCGTGTGCACCATATAATCTCAAAATAGCTATTTGTATAACAATGGAGGAAAAGGCACTTTACACCCATGTTATACATATGATTTTTCCGCCTGCCTCAAATAACAAGACATTTTCAATAATTTATTTCTGAAACTAACAAACAAAATTAATAAATAGTACTTATTTTACGAAACTTGGCTAGGCATCGAGGATGGACTTTTATAAAATGCTTGGCTAGGCATCGGGGGTGTACGTTTTTATTTGTACTTCAAATCCCTTAGGATTTTAACTGTTCGTTTATATCCCTTGGGTCTAACATAGTTTCTAACATGTGAGACTAAAGTGACCACTTTAGTCTCGAAATTGCAAAAAATATTTCATTGATAACGTACTATGACGTCACTTTTACTTTTCCTCCCTAGGAAGGAAAAGTACGACTTTTCTCCCTACAATGAGGCCAGGAAATGTATACTTTGGATAGAGGTAGGCGGAAAAATAGTTTCTTTCGTTACTTTTTTTAAATTTGTGATTTTTGGTTTCTTGTTTCTTATGCCTCTGACATGAATGATATTATTGAAAAAATGGTAATCAATACTGCTATAATAACAGAAATCACAATCGAAGTATAACCTCAATGTGCATATGTGAATGAAACATTAATAAAATTGTTGGTGCTCGAAGGGAAATAGCAGAAGAAAGTTATTGTGTTTGGGTAAGCTTGTGGGCTTCAAGTATAGGTCAAAAGAACGCGAGCGTTACGCTCGAGTGTTTAAATCGGACGCTCTAATATGTAAATATACTGATAAGCTAATCTTCAAAATAACTTATGACATAAATTTTAAAATGGCTTATGTGAATTACATTAATAATAATGCACTTACAAGGAAGTTTTCACATTTCAAAATTCGCACGAGCAAACGGAAGCGATTGATATTTTCTGAGGCGTGATGTCATGCGCTGTTTCGGTTAACATGCCCGATTGCAGTATTTTACACTTTTATTTGCTTGAAAATACTATTAATCTAAATATTTATTAACCAGGTCATTTTTCAGAATTCTTTCATCACAAATTTTTCTCTAAAACCACTTACTTTTTGATTCGTTAATACTGTCATCATGCCTATTCATTTTACAAATTTTTATTTTACCGAATACTTCTGTAATGTTCAGTGCAGGTCCTTTTACGTTGATTTAACAGTTATAAACATGTCCAGATATAGTGGCAAACCACGCGACAATTTTCTTCGAAATGCTTCGTGTGGTAACAACTTTGATCCTATTGATATTTTTGTTTATATTTTCTTTGTGCTTATGCGAATTTTTTTTTTGGAGAATCCTTTTTTAGGCGATTGTTAAATTATGTGAGATGACACAACAACAGTTTTTTGTTTGAGCTTTAAATTTTCATGCAATATAATTTATTGATGTTCGACATATTAATACCCCATGAAACATCACGGTAAGGCACGTGAGGATCTTGCAACATCAGTACACGTGCAACATGTTTTTGGTTCAACCTTCTCGAAATTCGACCATGAGCGAACTACAGTCACGATTTAATTCTACATATCTCAGATATACGGAGGATATTAATTTGGCTTACAATCAATTAAGATCATAGATACCCTGTTACCGAGATAAATTTTAAGAAAGACCCCTCACTTCAAGGGAATGAAATATGAAATTAAATGAAGCGATGATATCCTTATCGAAAAACAGTTTATGAAAAGAGGAGGAAAAGGCGTCCAACATGTCAAAGATCAAGTCAGGACCGAAAGGTGAAGGCTGGATATTATCGTGGAGATACATATCAAACCACTGATTCATCATTCTAATGAAGACTTTGGTAGTAAAATTTTTTACTAATATTTTTTTCAAAATAACGTGAGACTAAAAATATAAATAGTTGTTTGTACCTAACACGCCCCCATTTATTTATAATCGAATTTATACCGCTTAGCTGATTCACTGGTATGAATTAGGTAAATTGTGTAATACTTCTGATCTGACTTTTTAAAAATCCACCAGAGCTATTAATTTATAAAGTAAAATATTATAGCTTTAAATTATTTTTTCTAATTCTACCCTTATAATAGGGTTTTGGGAAGAGCCCGCATTTTATTATAACATGTGTAGAGAACAATTCGGGTACTCTTGCTTAGGTACTTACCAATGGCGCCTTGTCCATAAGGGCTGCAGGTGGGGTTGCCAACTATACTGTTAAAAACAGTATTATACTGGCTATAATGGCTTAATACTTTTTACTGTTGAACAAAAATAAAGCATACAAAATACTGTTTTCAGCAAGTATCACTCGTATTCATGAATCTGTTTGAAAAGTAAAAGTTCATCACCACGTTTTAATTACGCGCAGGCGAGTTTTGAAACGCACCGGTCCTGTCAATGTCTAATTTAGTGCGTGTGTGCACGGGCAAACATAACCTTTTTTCGTTAAGTGGTTAAGCGGTTCGGTAGCTCTTTGTTAATTGGTAATTGTGTTGTATTTTATTAATGCAAATAAAATGGAAAGTGAGTACGATTCACCTCCTTCGACGTCGAGGAAGAAAGCCAAAGTACTTAAGGTTAAACAAAAATATAAACAAGAATAGGAATGCAAATATGACTGGTTAACGTGTGATACTCAGTGTGAATTTAATGATTACTGCAAAATGTGCGCTTTAAGCTTTAATATTTCTCATGCAGGTGTTGGGCAGGTTTGTACTTACTGGTACTGTTTTTTATATCATATGTGTGCTGTGGCTTTTGCATAAATATTACTACTCAAGTAAAAAAAAATGTTTTAATGTGTTTTGTTATCTTTTATAAGTTAACCAACACATGGAAAACCAAAAACAGTAAGCAAAAACGGAAATGAGAAAGTCCAATGGATTATTGCAAAAGTTTTTTCATAAAAATTCTGTTCCTGGATCAGCCTTGACTTCCATTTCTAATCATGACACTAAAATTTCAGCAGCCGAGTTAGCGACAACATATCATACTGTGAAGCACAATTTATCGTACGATAGCCAAGACTGTAATATCAAATTAAATAAAATTATTTATGAAATTTACAAAATATATCCAGGATATCCCCATAGGGCTAAAATATGTAAGCTTTGATATTTGTAAAATCATATCTTCTTTTTTTTCTATCAATATACAGTAGAAACGATCAGTATTTTCCGACACGTGACTATTACGTCATCAACCATATGCAACTGAATCAAAACAATGTAACAAATGCTTGTATCGAGTTTCGTTCTTTTTCTGTTATTAGTGTCAAAAATAAAATGAAAATATGGTTATGGGTGCAAGTTCTAAGGATGCGTAAAATTAGTATAGTTTTTTTAAATTTATTTAGGTTTTCCGTTGTAATAAAGTAAATAGAAGTAAGTGAACATTTGAAATGTCATTACCAGGTATAATTCGTCATAGTTGTAATGCAAAAAATTGTAAATAGTAAATATTTTTGGCCACTACGCAATTTGGGTTTAAGAACAAAACATTTTTCCAATTTTCATCCGACATTAATCAAAGGTTGTGTGAAGATCATTTTGATGATGATCCACTTACAAGTACATGTCGCAAAAGACTTAAATTTGCTTTACCTTTTCAATCCTTACATAATACACCACCACACGGTAATAATATCCAAGCTTTTTAAATACAGTATTTTCTGTAAAAAGAAACCTTATTTGTTGTGACATTGATAGTCGAGAACTACAACACAAATTGTGAAGCAGATGATGTAATTTATTAGATAACTTAAACTTTTTAAAATTTTCATAATTAACCAAAACCATCCACTTCTAAAACTATTATTGAATTGGAAAAAATTGAATTCCAGTTTTTAGATACATAATATTATTCAAATGTTGACACTCAAACAATAAGCTATGTTTCTGGTTTCGTACAACTTTTAATTGCGAAGAATGTAAGGCTAATTTGCCTTCATAGAAAAAGATGATGAAACACGTCTGATTTATGTACAAAGAAAAGTCGTAAAACTTCTTTCCATTCTGCATGACAATGTTTATCATTTTTTACCACTTTTAGTTTATGTACAAAATATTACTGAAAAAAATTAACACTTTACAAAAGGTCATATAAATTTTGATTGATTCACCTGTCTAGAACATAAATCATACGTATTTTCTCAACTCATAAAAGTTTGTGTTCCCTTATTAATTAAAAAATATAATGATGGTAAGAGGACTAACAAACAAAAATATTTTTTGTAACTTAAAACATACTACTTTTAATTTATTTTTTGTTTCAGACCTGTTCCTGTCTTCATGGATGTGGAGGATCTAGTTTTTAACTTCTTTTTATTAAAATGTTTGTTGGTTTTGATGTCAATAATTTTAAAATAACTTAATGTGCACTTTGATGTGATATTGGATTAATTTTCTTAAATATAATGTAATTTTAGTAGAAATATGTAATTGTGATTAATAATTTTTTTATATTATGTGCAGATTAATAAAAAATTTAAATGTTTGCTGTTTTCTTATTTATCTAAATCATTTGTCTCAAAATTGTTTATTATAATTATTTCATTACAAAAAATGAAATATAATTTTATTTTTTGGAATGAAATAATTATATAATAAACACTTTTAAGACAAACTGTAAAATTTACCTACTCATAATCCAAACTACCTAATTTAAATATCCCGCCTGTAAGAATTAGTTCTGCATCCCACAAGGGGTGCGCTCAGATCGACGCGATATCAGCTGTTTGTACGGGAACGAACTTATTACTTTATCTATGATATAATGATTAAACATCAAGTAGGCATCAAATGAAATGTAACCTCTGTCATTCTGACGATGATAATTAGGATATTTGGTATCGAAACAATTGTCAAATTTCTTAGAATTTTAAACATTTTATCAATATATTGTGGAATTATCTAGAAACAGTACATTTAAAACTGTAAAATTATTTATGTGGACTCGAAAACAGCCACATGGAGGCATTAGTGACAGATGTTCTTGGCCCGCACTCTTTGCAATCTGTTATTGAGCAGTTAAGTCAAGAAAATGTATTCTATTGTTTACAAACTAATGCTGTCGGGGAGCGAAGACGGGTAGTAAGCTAAGTGGACTGTATTATTTTGTGTCGTTTTCGAGTTCCTAAATTTGTTTTAACTGCAGACATCAGACAAATGTTCCGCCAGATTAAAACTAACCCTAATCAAAATTTCTTACAAAATATATTGTGGAGAAATTCTCCAAAAGAGTCTCTCCAATGCATCGAACTGCAAACGGTTTCCTTTGGGCAAACCTTTGCCCCTTTTTTAGCTTGTCGGGTCATCAAAGATATTGCCGACAAAAACACTCATCTCTCTTTAGCTTCAGAAGCCTTATTATCTCAAACATATATTGACGATATTCTTTCGGGTGCACAAACCCTCTCCGACTTGAAAACTCTTTATATGCAGCTTAACACAGCTTTAAATAACTGGTTTCAAATTGCATAAATGGCAATCCAACTCTACAGAATTTTTAAAAGATATCGCTAATACTAATGCATCAGAAAAAGATTTGAATTTAAATGAATCCGCATGCAAAATTTTAGGTCTTAAGTGGAATCCCTCGCTTGATGAATTTAGAATTTCAGTACCCTCAGTGTTAGATATCCACCCTCTTACGAAAAGAAAAGTTTTATCAGTAATTAGCTCATGTTTCGACCCATTAGGTTTGGTAAACCCTATCATTGTAGCAGGTAAGGTTTTGATGCAGAAAATTTGGATGTCCCACCTTGACTGGGATATGCAAATCCTAGATGCATCCCTTTTAGAATTGTGGCAAGAATTTGTAAAAAATGTATTGCAATTAAAAAATTTGACTATCTCTAGGAATTTTTTCTTGAACAAAGAAATCTCCAACGTCGAGTTACACGGGTTCGCGGACGCCAGCACATTGACATACGGAGCCGTTGTATATCTAAGGGTTCAATATTCAGATTTCACTATTTCTTGCTCTCTTGTCTCGGCAAAGTCTCGTGTGGCGCCTCTTAAGAAAACTATCACAATACCCCGGCTAGAACTTTGTGCTATGCTTCTACTCTCGAAATTAGTTATAAAAATCTCACAAATTTTTGAGAATAAAATTTCGTTCAATTCTATTAACCTTTTGACCGACTCCTTGATTGCTCTTTGTTGGATCGGAAGCCATTCAAGTAGGTGGACCACGTTTGTGTCCAACCGCGTATCCCAAATACATTCTCTTTCGCAAAAATTTCAGTGGCGTCACATTTCCTCTCAGAATAATGCAGCAGATCCCTTGTCTAGAGGAATGTTCAATTGTAAAGTCTGGAACACATGGTTCCATGGGCCAGAATTTTTACGAAACCCCAATTTAAATCTATCGCTTTTTGAAGCTACCCCCAACATTGTAAGCCATCCCCCAGAAGAAAAGAAAATTGCTCTCACTATAGATACACAACAAATGAGTTTTTGGTCATCTCTTTTTTCGAAATTTTCTAATTTCTCAAAATTACAAAGGACAGTGGCGTACTTATTGCGCTTTTCGCACAATTTGAAGAATTCTGATAGGAAAATCGGACCGCTCTCGGTGTCTGAGCTGTCCTCGGCCCTTGAACTTATAATTAAAATTATTCAAAAAGAGCACTTCTACACTGAAATGAATGCCCTCTTGACAGATCGTCCCCTGAATAATAGTAAAATTCTTTCTTTTAAACCCTTTGTTGATAAGAGCGGTTTTATTCGTGTAGGAGGTAGGCTCACATATGCAGACATTCCTGAATCACACAAGTACCCCATTTTGCTTCCCTCTCAGACTCATGTGGTTTCACTAATGCTTCGCCAAGAACATGTTAGGTTAGGCCATGCAGGCGCACAAAATACACTCTCGAATGTCAGATTACGATTTTGGCCTTTAAATGGACTCAGAGAAGTTAAACGTATAATACACTCTTGTGTTACTTGTCATCGCTTTAACGCAATAGTAGCCGAACAAATCATGGCGGATCTCCCTAAGGATCGCGTCTGCGCAGCTCGTCCCTTCCAGAAAGTGGGCGTGGATTTCGCGGGACCCTTCATAATAAAATCCTCTAGGTTGCGGAAATCCCCACTTATTAAAGGTTATGTGGCTCTTTTCATTTGTATGGTCACCAAGGCGGTGCACATTGAATTTGTAACCGGTTTATCCTCGGAAGCCTTTTTAGCTACCCTAAAAAGATTTATTTCCAGACGTGGAAACCCCACTCGAATTTTCAGTGATAATGGCACGAATTTTCTCGGCGCACGCAACAGTTTGAGAGAGCTTTATGATTTTTTTCAGTCTCAAAGTAATTACGACACGATTCGTGAGTTTTTGTCCCAAAATGAAACTGAATGGAGTTTCATACCACCTCGCTCACCCCATTGGGGGGATTGTGGGAGGCTGCGGTCAAAAGCACTAAGTATCACCTCGTACGAATTTTGGGTGATACTAGGGTCACTTACGAAGAGTTTTCCACGATTCTTGCTCAAGTGGAGGTAATCTTAAACTCCAGGCCTTTGTGTGCTCTTTCTAACGACCCATCGGATCTTCAATCGCTTACTCCAGGGCATTTTTTGATAGGAGCCCCTTTAACTGCATTCCCCGAAAAAGATTTAACTCAAACCCCAGATAACAAACTCTCATTTTGGAAACTCTGCTCCAAAATGCAGCAAGGTTTTTGGAAACGGTGGACGGTAGACTATCTCCACAGATTACAGCAAAGACCTAAATGGTCACGTCCCTCAGCCAACCTAGAAGTTGATCAAGTGGTATTAATCAAAGGTGAAGATACACCCCCCTTAAAGTGGCCCTTAGCTCGTATTGTTGAGGTAATAAAAGGCAAAGATGGTAAGGTGCGGGTAGCACGTCTTAAAACTCATGATGGTGAGGTGACTAGACCTATTGCCAAGTTATGTCCTCTCCCATCTGCCTCTAAGGTAGATAATACTGCGTGAATTCACACTGGTGGAATTCACCGACTTTACACACAGTTTAACACACTTTTATTTCATATCATTTTTTTATTTATTTTTTGTTGTTTAGACTTTTGATAATAAATAAATACTTGTTGTTGTTAGGTTAAGTAATGACCTTAAATTTTGGTTTGATCTCTTAGAGAGTCCTTTCACTCTGTCGCACGGGCAGGGTGTTGGAATTTACACTAATTCCAACTGTTCTAATTATATATTTCGAGACACCCTGTACATATGTATTGGCGTAGATGTCGCTGGGTGTCTAGCAGTAACAAATCTCTGCGCGCGCGATTTCATTTTAAAAGAGAACAGTAGTAACTTTCGTCGGAAGCACACCGAATGTATGTGTATCTACACGCTGTGACAACCCGATGTTCAAATTGAGTGTTTAGTTCAGTTTTTAGTCGCTCTACATCCAATCACAATTGCATCACTCGCACGTTGTTAATTCTCCCTGCTCTGTATTAAAACGTTCATCAGGTTTATGATATATTTTTTATTTTAGTGTGATAATTATTTCATGTTAATCGCCAAAATCACAGTGTTGCCAAATAATGGCAAGAACAATTTTTGTGGATAATTTTTCACATATTTATTTATTTTGTCTTATATGGTCTTTCTACTTTCTAAGTTGTATCATTAAAGATCAGTTGAAATTAAACTGACTTTTTATTGGTATTGTTCAACCTTTCGTGGTCAGCGGAGACAGGATAGTGCACTTAAACGTCAACAACCACCTAACCAAAAAATAATACAGTCCACTTAGCTTACTACCCGTCTTCGCTCCCCGACAAATGCATCTAACAAAAAAACATCAAATTGTTTCCTCTTGTAGTTCAATATTTTACCCCAGAAGAAGGAATTCAACAAAGTTACTGGATTTTTATGAAAATGCAAATGAATCAGCAAATGGGATGTTTTCAGCAATCAAAAACTCCTTAGAGTCCTATCAACTTTCTTTCAGCCTGGTCTAAGCGATGACAATACTAATGCTAATTTAGGTCACAATCATTCATTATACACAAACATATTGGAGCTTGTGACAGACTTAATTAAAGAAAATGGTCACGCCCATATTGTGCACAATTCATGCTTCATGAATGTTTTAATATGTGATATTGAGAACATTATATTAAAAATCTCTAGCCATTTTTCTATTTCTGCATGCAGGCGGGAAGAATTGAAAAAATGTGTAGCGCTTGCTGAAGTAAAGTTTCATTAAATTAAACGACACATAGGCACTCGTTGGTTATCTCTTCTACCAGCAATAGATACAATTTTACTTAACTGGAGACCAGTTTGTAATTACTTTGTTGAGCACTTTAAAAACTGAGTTGAAGCAAAGGAGAAATGATAAGTATTTTGGCCATGAAACAAGTAAAGTCCTAAAAACTATTGAGGAGTCCACTCAAGAACGTTTTAATAGAATTATTAATAACTTTATACTTTTTATTGATAAGGCAATTTTATATCTAGAGAAATGGTTCGATTTTAATCCTATTAATTGGCTTTCTTTAATCAACTGTTTATACTTAAAGTCTTAGGTAGGTACGGTTGTTCAGTTGAGGTTTAACTCGCTGATTAAGTGAACCGAGTTCAATAGTAACTATGGATTAGAGCATCATACAATTTTCAAAGGAAAACTAATCAATGATTACTTAATTCATTGTTTTCATATGTTGGCAACACATATACCAGCGTTCGGATTATATTCGGACTGTTCCGCGCGGAAGGAATGCAGAACTAAAATTAACCTTACGTTTTCAATAGTTTGAATTTCTGATCATTCTGAATCTGATATCATTCATATAATGGATCCCACTATAAAGAAAAAGCGAACGGATCATTTCAACGAAGGCGAAGAAAAAATTCTCATTTCATTGTTGAAAAAATCTCAACACATTGTGGAGTCAAAGAAAACCGATGCAATCACCAATTCGGAAAAACTCAAGACATGGGAAATAATATGCAATGAATATAACACTATCTCTTCTGGTTGCAAAACAAAAGAAATCAAAACAAAACAGAAATTCGCTACTGTAAAGAGACTTGTTGAACGTACAGGAGGAGTTTGTCTCTTGTTTGTTATGTTATATAAGTATGCATAATTATACACCTGATGTTTGTATCAGTTGGAAGTTGGATACATTAAAGTATTTATTCAAGTCCCTTTTAAGCGAATTTTTTTGTTCATAACTATTCATTTTCTATATATGTTGTGAAGTTTAGTATTTGTTTAGTATATTTAATACTACCAAAACTGCCATCTATGGATGTCAGTAAAACTAAGCGCCATGTACACGTCTCAAGTTTAGAAAGATTAAAATTTCCATTTAATTAACAATTAAAGTACCTAAACAAGTTTAAATCACAAAAATTTTTAAAATCACGTAAAATACCATGTCGTATATTAAATTTATCCACCTTTTTCTATTTTCAATTGATACTTACAAAGAAACATTCTTCCAAATAATTCTCAATTTATTGACTGAAATTTATTCAGATGAAATTTTTATATATACATAGTTATTTTCCAACTAATTTTAAGCTGATTTAAAAAATCATTTGGCAAGAAAAAACATTTATAAGACTTGGCCCAATTTTTGGTATAAGGCTGCAAAAATTGGGCCAAGTCTTATAAATTTTTTTTCTTGACAAATGATTTTTTAGATCAGCTTTAAATTAGTTGGAAAATAACTATGTATATACAAAAATTTTATCTGAATAAATTTCAGTCAATAAATTGAGAATTATTTGGAAGAATGTTTCTTTGTAAGTATCAATTGCAAATAGAAAAAGGTGGATAAATTTAATATACGACATGGTATTTTACGTGATTTCAAAATTTTTTGTGATTTAAACTTGTTTAGGTACTTTAATTGTTAATTAAATGGAAATTTTATTCTTTCTAAACTTGAGACGTGTACATGGCGCAAAGTTTTACTGACATCCATAGAAGGCAGTTTTGGTAGTATTTCAATTATTTTTGTAGTTTAATATTTTAATTCGTTCTATTATTCATTTAGTGATTCGTTTTCTCTACATGTGACAAGAATATATTCCTTAATCGAACATATTTTTTTCTAAGACTAGACTATCTACAAAATATTATATATACCTATATATATATATACACACACACACACACACATATATATATATATATATATATATATATATATATATATATATATATATATATATATATATATATATATATTTGTTGTAGTATGAATGGAGGCGTACATTGTGACCCAGTGTAATGTAGAAATAAAGAAACTAAGATGAAATTTTTTATATACAATAGTAATAATGACCATATCTGTCAATTGTAGTTAAATTTTCAGCAATTTTTTTAGAATTCCAAAAGTTGAGATTATTTTAATAAACTTTATAAAAATAAATTTAGATAAAAACATATAAAGTCATATTATAATAATAATAAAACAAATAATCAAATATAAATGACAATGAAATAAGTTAACTTAACGCAATATGTAACCCTAGACATAACCAAAATTTAATGGAGGAATATTAAGGACAAACTAATAACTTGAGAAATCAACGATATAGCTACAGTATCTAAATCATAAAAAAGAAAACAATTGTGAATTTTGTAATGGAAGATTCAATATTATTTATATAATACATATAAGTTTTAAAGATCTATTTTCATATAGGGAAGTACAAAAACCAGAAATGTCATATTATGTTGACATGCGTACCAACAAATCTGATTGAATACATGAGGGATGAATAAATAAAATTTGAAAATCATTAAGAAACTATATATGATAATTGAATGAACAAATAGTAGAATAAAAATGGAATAATTACATATATGATATATAATTGTTCATGTTGCCAAAATTATATAATTATAATTTAAGTTTCCAGCAATCACAGGACTTTTGAAAATTAAAATAATTAACAAGACAATTTACAGAACTGATTGCGACATATTATGAAATTATAAACACTATAAAGTATAAATAATATAAAACAACAGGACATTTATGTGAATAATAGAGTGGTTTTGGACAAATAAGAATGACAATCAATCGTTTTAAAAAATTGTATATCTAGTAGTTTATGAACATCCGTTTGAAGCAAGTTTGTTGATAAAAAAACAATTGAGTGTGGCGAGGAAGGTAGAAGCATAAGCAACTCCATGTCGGGGCTCTTCAAATTTTTTGCGAAAAATTATTAAAATTAAGTATTTCGACCATTCTACAAAGTAGTTTTACAACCAGAGATCCTACCAACAAATGAAAACAAATTCCCAATCCAAAACGAGTCTTCTCTAAGTAATATGAGAAATTTGGTGATCTACAGCAGTGAGAAAGGACGCTAAAAGGTGCGGACATTTTGAGACAATCGTTTTCTCAAATAACAGGTTAGTGAATTTATTTCTTTGGGTTCCAAAGACGAACAATAAATATAAATGATCATTCAATTAATTAATAAAATAAATATTAAAGGCCATAAATAAACAATACAAAGAACAATTTTGAAAAATAATTAATATATCGTTCAATTTTATAGAGTATAACAATGATTACTCACCTGTTTTTCAATCTATACATGTAGTTTATAAGAGATTTCTAAAAATACTTTTATAGTTTATGGTTGGTTATTTCATATATGTAATTAATCTGTTTCGTTGTTTATCACCATAGAATCTTTTAATCTTGTTTTATACAAGTTAAAATAACCCACAGCCACACAAATCAATCATATATATTTCAATTTTCTCAACGTTTAGCGTTATTTAATACTGTGAGATGTGTAGCAAAAGACTGCTCTGCGCAAGCGTTGTATATTTTTGAAGGTTGGCTATTAATTTCAGTATGCGATAGGAGCACACCATAGGCATCGCATAATTTTATTTCTATAATTAAATAAAAATGTGATACTAAATAAATAATTAATTATAAGTTTCAATCGGAACATTCTTATCCATATTTTCTTTGAAACAATTTATTCATTAATTAAATATATAAAAGCATATGGTGCTTTTTCAATTTATTTCAATCGCCCATGAATCCAACTAAGATTAGGAGTATATATTTTCATGCCCAAATATCAAAATTGATCAGCAGCCGAAGGTAAAATAAATAAGGTAAGTTCGATAAACAAATAATAAGGTATAAATAGTAAAGTAATTATAAATAAACAATAAATAAAAATAAACAAATAAATAAATATGATTATTAATTCAATTGTCGGCCCAACGTAGGGCTATAATAAAAGAATTTGATATAATGGCCCCAACGTGGGGCAAATAATAAAAAAGAAAAACCATATATATATATATATATATATATATATATATATATATATTATAACGTATAAATAAAGATAGAAACACTGGTATAAACAGATTAGTTGGAAACTGATTAGAAATTAAAACATTAGACTATATTTTGTTAGAATCATAAATATGAGACATTAAAAATGCTCATATTAACTAAATAAAGTAATACAACTTATGTATATAATTAATAATTTGAGAAGAATCACATAGAATTGACAAAAGAAACATTACCTTGATCATATAACAAAAGCCATAGAGTAAATATCGTCCATCGTATTAAATACCTCATGTCAGAAATAATGATGAACATATAATCTAGAAAAGAAACATGAATTAATAAATATTCGAAATAAAAAAGGATATTGTTCAATATTATAACACATTGTTTACTAAAAACATATGGGTTAGAATATTTAACGATGTAATACCAACACGCTTAGCGACATACGCTAGCGACACACGCTAGCGACAAAATATAGATGTCAATATGTATCAGCGACAAACGTTGAAAGTAGAGTAATTCCATAGATGACATGAATAGGAATTAATTAATGTATTTAATCCAATATAATGAACATTAAGAATTAGATTAAGGAATATTAATAAATGTTTTAAAAGAATTTATGTTGATGACTAAACACAATTGATAATTATAATAAGAAATTAAACTGAACATTGATATTAAAGACTATTGTATATCGCTTGAGAAAAACTATTCGTCACATACTAACAAGATGAACTTCAATATTGAATAAACAATTTTAGTGAGATTAATTTTTGTATGTAGGTAAAGATATTAGAATGTTAAGTGAAATCATAATTTTGAGTGCGTTAAAAAAGAAAAACGGTGATTGGTTTATGTGACATGACAGAAGGAACTTTCAAACAACAACAAGTGTAACAAACATTTTTATGGAGATAGTGAGCTGAATTTAAACAAAAGACTAATTGTGGATTGTTGAAAAAAGTTGAAGAAAAAGGGTCGGTGGCTTGGCTTCGTTTCTGGAAGGTTGGGTTTTGGAAGTGCTCCAGAAATTTTAAGAAATTATCCTCAAATGAGGATAAAAACATAACAAACCATTGATAAAACATTCACATGTACTTACCCAATGATTGTAGCTGATTTTCCAGAGTGAAAATCATAATTTCACATAACTATTCAACTTTAAAACTTCGGAAGCTGTTTTTCCCGAATCCCGAGAGGCAGATCCTGGTTCCTGAACACAAGGTCAGTGTATTGTTGTACAACAAGAGTTATATAAAACTCAATAACTTCAATCAAATGTTTTCTTTAAAATCTCATGAGTAAAATAGACTTTTAAATAATGATCGATCTGAAAAAGAATTCAAATTAGAGACTCAATATAGCTATATTCTTAAATAATTTCTCAATGATCAATTGCCAATTTAAATAAATAAAATTTAATACTTACGCATTTTTCAAATAAGAAGCTTAAGAAAGATGCATCCAATTCTTTTATGTAATATTTAGACTCTATGTATATAAATTTCATAACTATTTCTTGTACCATATTATTTGTGTTTCTGTATGTATAAATTTCCAACATAAATTATTTTAACTTGTATATAATTTGAAGTACGTTCTATCACACAGCATATAAGCTCGCTGTGAAACTGAACAGACCGACGCGTATAGCAAATGTTTACTCTAGCGCATCGTCACCTCATATTTTCAAGCATGCGTACAAAACGCCACACGAAAGAATAAATCAATAATTTCATTTGACCCATACATGGGCGGCGCATAAAATTTTTATAAATAAAATTAAATATTGTTTCCAAGTAAAATGTTTCTTTATTTATTTATCAACTGAATTTATTCACAACCTTAAGAACCCAAATAACAAAAGGAATCTCATGCTCTACACATACATTAATTTCAAATGTTCAATCAATTATATTGTTATAACACTCAATTAATTATATATCATTATAATAAAGTCATAAATGGCATCCAAAACATGGACAATTAGACAATTAATATCCAGTTATATCATTAAAAATTTAGGATTCAAATCATAGATAAAAACATATATGTTATAGACAAATTTATTCCAGTAAAACTTATATTTATTCACTAACAAAACAAAAACCTTAATAAAATATATACGTAATAAATATACGTAATAATATATATATATATATATATAAACTTTTTCTATGCTGTTAATAACAACACGGAACGTAAAGAAAATCTATTTATAATTGAGCTTTTGAACCAAATTATAGAAGGAAATGTATTAAACTAACTAAAGACAATGATGTAAACATACGAATTCGTTACGAGAAAGCTACTGTGTGAGTGAAACGCGTCAAGTAGTTGAAATTGAAGATTATTTCAAATATAATGAAGTTTTAAACAAATTATATTGTTTTATTTCATCGTTATATTTATTTATTTATTTAAACGGAAAACCCCCACTACAAAATACAACAGCATACAATATGGTTATGTTTACATTTAACTAACATAACAAGCATATATATATATATATATATATATATATATAATCACTTTAAGAGTACTTTACTAAGGTTCGTTTAAAGACTTGGAATGAGCCATTAAAAAGATCCAATCTATCCTCTCCATTCAAAAATTCTAGAGATCTGTCTATGAATGAATGTCTACCATAATTAGTTCTGTGAAAACTAATGGAAAATAATTTACAATGCCGCAGCGCTCTTTGTGGAACTTCAAGATATATTTATATATCAGGCAGCAAGGATGGACATGATGCAATACCATTTAGTATTTAATAAATCAGAGAAATGTCAAACATAAGCTTTCTTTTATCCAGAGTAAGCAATTTTAGTTCATGTAAAATATGAGAATAGTCATGATCAATGAGATTCAAATTAAATCTATAATTACAATATCTCAAGAATTTGTTTTGTAATCTTTCGAGTAATAACTTATAAACAATATAAATATTGAGGCGTCCTAATAACTGTGCCATATTCCAGTTGAGATCTGACCAACCCAACATAAACAGACCTCACAGCTTCCAGAGATAGATCATCACAATTCCTCAAAGTAAATCCCAACATCATTTGAGACCCAACCACCAATTGATTGGTATGCTCACCAAAACTTAAGTGAGAGTCAAAAAGTATTCCCAAATCCTTAGCCAATTCTTTACTTATCAGCAATTGACCATCTATTGAATACGAGAATGGGATCATAGTTTCCTTTTTCCTAAAAGAGATCTTAAAGCATTTTTCAACATTCAAATCCAACAAGTTTACCCGACACCATTCAGACAGATTATCTAGCTTCCTTTGAATTAAACCAATATCGATGTCATTCCAAACCACTAAGAATAATTTGAGATCATCAGCGAACATTAAAAACTCACACTCATTTATATCATCTTTGAGATCATTAACAGGCTAAACAACAACGGAGAACAGTGCCCCCCCCCCCCCCAGGGACCCCAGCGCTTACACCAATCACTCTTGACAAAAAAATTCCCAATTTTTACCTTCAAACTTCTCCCACTAAGAAAACTAAACACCCAGTTCGCTAATTTGTCTGTAAAACCTAAATTTTTTAATTCCTCAATCAACAAGTGATTAACTCTGTTGAAAGCTTAGGAAAAATCAGTATATATCCCCTCTTTCTAAGGCAGCAGACAGCTTACCATTGTATGTAAGCATATTGGTTACCGTAAATCGACCCCCCCCCCTCCTAAAGTCGTGCTGCGCATTAATTATAATCTCTTAACACTGCCAATTCAAACAGTTATACATCAAACTATCAAAAACATTTGGGACTGAAGACTGTATAGATACACTGCGATAATTTTTAATATCACTTCTTGAACCTGATTTAAATATAGGAGAAACAAAACTTTCCTTCCAACTATCAGGAAACATACCTGAAGATAAAGATAAATGAAATAGCTGACACAAAGGCAGCATTAAGGATATACTACCTTGTTTCGAGACCAAATTTGGAATACCATCAGGACCAATCATTCAACGAAGAGATGCTTTGTTTCAATAAGTTGTTAATATAATTTATCAGATTGTAATACTAGTAATTGTTACATCCTTCATTCTAAAACAAATGTAACTACTCTAACCTTACCTGCTAAATTTTGTATCGGTTATTAACCAAATTTTAGAGGCCTATTCTCTAATCAGTAACAATGTCGTTCATAGACGTTCGGAATTGCATTGAAAGAACCAATGGAATGCTCAAAGGTATGCAATACGATCCTGCATTTGTGTCAAGAATTATATATGCTTGTGTTATGCTCCACAACATTATTATAAAAAGGATTATACCTTCTTCGGCATTTTCCCATATTATGAGTTCCCTGTTATTTCCATCCACAGTTCACTTAAGTTCCAATCTCCTTCTTTTGGAATATACAAATTGATATATATGTAATTTTATAGGAAGATGACAACAATTTTGTGGATGAAGATGATATTGGCCGATTGGACGATGCTCATTTATTAAATAGGGTCAATAATATAGTTTGGTATCAAATTATAAATAATCTCTTTAATTGAGCAAGACTTATTGTATATTTTAATACAATAATTGAGGAACAAGTTTCTTGTGTTATGGCTCTTACATGGTACCATTTATAAGAATCAAAATGAAAAATATCAATTATTAAAATAACAATTCCAGAAAATTTACAATGTCCATTTTAATACGATAATGTACTATAAATTCAAATTAACTCTTTTATAGGAAGAAAATTGAAATTGTTTTATTGAATTTTTTTTTTTGTTATTTTACTAAACATAACGACAATGCAAGTTTTTTAAAACCTTACATAGGACAACTTTTTATTCGAAGTGATAGAGTAGTACTCCCTAAGGCAAAGTAGTAGAAAATAATTTAACTACTTAGGAAGTACTACTCTATCACTTCGAATAAAAAAATTGGTCTGTTGGGTTTTAAAGAACTTGCACTGTATACGATTTTTTCCAATAACACTGATTAAAGTATAGGTGACTCAGGAACCTGGTCCAAGCAAAATTCCTACCTAAAGTATTGTACTAAACATAACATCACAATCCAACAAATATATGAAAATATAGATTTTTTTTTAATAAACTGATTATTCAGTGTATCCCGTTAAATTAACACCATATTAAAAACTATTGATTTTAGAAAAAAAATTATTGCGTTTTAGGATTTAGAACATGTAGTAATGAAGAATAACTTAATAACTGAAATCAATAACAAAAAACTTGACACCCACTTACGGACAGGGGGGCACACTGTGGGCAATTCAAAAATATGAATCCAAGTCCAACAAAAAATCATAATCAGGATACTTGACTCGAAGATTGAATTAATGCAGGTTTAGCATTTTTTCCATTATTACCCTCATTTCTTTGACAGTTTTTGCAATTTATTTCAGGATTATTATTTTTTCACTTTCATCATTACAATTACTTTATTTTAGAGTCTTGCACCCCAGTACTTGACGTTTTTCTTTCTTCGATGGTCTTTTAAGTGACTCTTCAACCGAGTGTTCAACTAGTTGATTCTTAGGAATCCTACTTTGATTTAGAGACTCTTTCTCTGACTCTTCTCTAATTTCTTCATTATTTGGTATGTCTGCAATTTTAAAATTTTAGTGGATATAACCAAATTTAAAAAATCACGTAATTCATACCTAATCCTATTTCATGAATATAGAATATGCTGTTGACTACCACCCAACCTGTAACATCTAGTAATGGTTCTTCAGTATCTCATAAAGGTTTAATAGGATACCCTATGTTTCCTGTTTCTTTTGTGATAATTCTATTCTTTCTTGTCTTTGCTTTAACTTGACACTTCCTGTCGGTGAATGTCTGAAATTGGTAAAAATTATAACAAAAAAAATATGTAATTACTGCTTTTATGGATAATACTAATAAAAAAAGAAAATCAAGTATTGTACATACCCTTTTCTATTCTGCTGAATCCTTAATAGAACCACCTAGCTGTTTCCCTATGTTTTTAATAGTAACAGGGCTTATAGCATCAAAGTTGTTATTCCTAAACGGTTCATTTTTGTATTCAATTCATCCAAATACATTATACATTGTGCCTATATTGTCTTGGTGTTTTAACTTTGTCTTTATCCATAATAAAAATTACGTAAGTGAATAAAAAGCTTATTTAACCAAACATCTATAAACAAATAAATCGGTAATCTTTTGCTACCTAGCATATGTCAAAAATATACCAACCCTTATAAAATTGTAAAAATATTATCGTTATGTTTTGTCTTTAGATTTTAACGCAACGATATTACAGAATCTATTCTGAAAAACCTTAACATAATAATCGTTAAGGCGGGTTTATACAACATTTACATAGTCGTAATCATAATCACAGTCAGAATCATAAACATAATCACAATCACAATTATAAAAGGCGTTTATACAATTTTTAATAGTCACAGTTATAACCATAAAATTCATATAAATGAAATTAGCCAACAGTCAAATCAAAGAAGTATAATATGAACAATGATTGAGGGAGCACCGAAATACCTCCAAAAAAACGGTCAATAAAATTCATTCTTCAACCAAGACGCCTTTTTGTCAACATTACTCATCGTCTGTTGGTTTCGACGCATGCGCATTTCAATTCTCGTCTTAATCATAATCATAAAGTTAAAAGTTAGGAACTTCAAGGTCAGTAAAATTATGCTTATGATTATGATTGTGACAATTGTATAAACGGTCCTATAAGAAATAATTAGTTTAACTCTTATGATTGTGACTGTGATTATGCTTATGACTATGTAAATGTTGTATAAACCCGCCTTTACCGTAACGACAAGTTACAGAATAGACTTGTTTTTTTGCACTAAATACACTTCATTAAAATGTTCCAAATGAGTAAATTATTATTATTTGTGTATGCCTCTTCAATTTGGGTTTGTAAAATTCATTTTTATAGAAGAAATTGATAAACATATTTGAAAAGCTTGTTTATATTTATTTTTGACATAACAAAATGACATTTGTATTGTAACGTCAACTGACGCTGATGTGAGGGACGATACAATTCGATGATTTTAGGAACGGTGCTCGAGAATATCATTTTTAGGAACTATTCGCAAATAGAGCATTCACAGCCTTGCGTATTCATGACGTTGGGAATAACGAGATTCAGGATATCAGGGTGAATGAAATTTAATCATCGACCACCACACCTGCAATTAATGAATCACCGGTAGCGACATTGATTTTTTTAGCGAAATATCGAAACCGCACATGAAAAACCTTAAACTTTAGAAATATTATTACAAAAGTTACAACTTTTATTTTTTAGAACTGAATATCTTTTCAATAAATACATGGAAAATTATCATTGATGCTGCAAATGGAAGATCATATATGAATTATATGGCAAATATATGTATACTTTGCCTGTAGATAATACACTTTTTGATTAATTAAAATAAATAGAATTGCGGGGAGAGGGAAAAGACGAAATTTTCGGTATGAGTGTCTGTCGTCTAGCGCAAAAATATTTAAAAGAGGGCGGAGTCGAGACGTGACATGGCGCGAGTGACGAGCAGTCACTCTTGATACATACACATGTACATGGTGTTTGTATCTGTTTGATGCATTAAAGTATTCGTTAAATAATGCAAATTTTTTATTTATATTATTTATTCATTTATATATTTTAGAACTCTATAACAGTCTTGAAAAATGATTTTGAATCAACAATAAACGGGTTGAATTATTAAGGATGTGGTTTAGGCCATCGTTCGGCAATTGAGCAATGGCATTGCCGTTATTGTCCAGATCATTCTTAATTAACTGTAGAGTATTTTCATCAAGATCTGGAATGGGTGCATGCAATATATTTGCAATATTGTGAAGTACCGCTGTAGCAATAACTATTGCTTCAATTTTATCCAATTTCACTCTCAGCCCCAATGCTAAGACAGGGAAACGGCGTTTCCATATTCCAAAACACTTTTCAATGGGGTTTCGAGTTCGGATTTGAACTTAAATTGAATATATATTCTGTTCGGCCATTGGGTTGTGCCAAAGGAGTTATCAAGTACTTCTTTATGGGATAACCATTATCACCAACTAACAAATAATTTCCATGCACTTCATTATCAGAGGAAATGGATAATTCCGAATAGCTGAAAATCGTGGAATCATGACTAGAACCTGGCCAACGACAAACTACATTTTGTAAATTTACTGAAGCATCACATACACCTTGAACATTCATCGAGAAATAGCCTTTGCGGTTTCGAAAAATTTCTGCATTATTTCCTCCCGGTGATTGTATATTTATGTGTGTGCAGTCAATAGCACCAATACACTGCGGAAATCTGCTCAATTGATAAAATTCAATAGCCTGCTCTCGTCTCTCTTCTTCATTTTCTGGCGTCTTGATATAAATCCTATAGAGCATTGCTAGTGCCTCAGACACTCTATGGATGATCCTACACGCTGTAGATTTATCAACACCTACAAAATCATCAACAACTATCATCGTGCTTCCAGTTCCAGTGGCATAAAACCGTAGAGTTAGTAGAACCATTTCATCTGGTGTCAGGGAATGATTACTATAATAAAAAATACATTCAAATCTGTATAAACAATTAAAAACTGAACCAAATGTTCCGACGTTGTCTAAATACTGGTCTCTTTCTTCTTGGGGCAATAATATCAATAATTTCCAAAAAATCTTCATCGTCAGTTACGTCTTCCATAATTTGTGCAGTAAAAAAAGTACTTTAAAATATTCAAATAACAAAGAACAAATAGCAATGTTTCTCAAGCAAAATGTCATATAATTTATAGGTTAGAATCTGTCAATTATCTCTTTTAAACCACCGAATTTCTGAGATTAATTTGAACCACTGTTAAACTAGGTTTATCGCATGAACCTTTATTGAAAAACTGAAACATAATTGGTAAACCTGGTTTAACCGATATCGCGAGATTATCCTCGATTGAACAACCGGCCCTTAGTAACATTTGATCAGTTTGAAAAAATTATTGATAATTTAAATTTGCACAGACTGAGTATTAGCATGGATGATTTATATTCAGAACTAGTAAACTTTAAAGTCATTTATGAAAAAGTATCAAAAGATAATGATTTTCTTGAAATGAGTACTGGCCAAAAGTGGAGACATTTGTTAGTAAACACTTCTGAAGAATTCTAAAATATTACAAAAATAGTTTCTGTTCCCGCCACCTCAGCATTTACATAAAGAGTTTTTTCTGTGATGAATGCAAAGTGGCGGGATGACGGAAACAGAACATCTGTAACTTTAATAAAGAATGAGCTTCTGATTTATTTTAATGCTTATGAATCGTTCATAAATGACAACAAATTAATTAATTTTGTGAAAAGCACACAGAAATATGTATTTAAAAAGTTAAAAAAATAAAATACTGTTTAATTTTTCAAAATACTGTTTATTTTCTTTATCAGACCTTAATTTACTTTATATTTTGTAAAAAAAGTTGGCAACCCTAGCTGCAGGACCTCCTTCCAAAAGGAATTTGTTTTAAATTATTTTAGTTATTACATTACTATGCAATTATTTTACTAAAGCTACCTAATGATTTAAAAATAAACGTTATCTAATAGCAAACTCAATTATTTGAATCGGAGGACGATTCAATACTGAAGTTCAAACATTCCCACGTTATTTTTTCTAATTATTGTGTGTAATTGAATTCGTTTATCAGACTTAACAAGAACATTAGATATACAACAATAAGGGCCAGTTTCACCACCTTCTGATAAGTGTCTGATAGTTTAAACAGAAATATTGTCCTTCCTAAGTGACAAAGACAAAAGTTGTGAATAAGCTATCCAAAACTTATCAGGTGGTGAAACTGGCACTAAGTAAATAAACAATGTATGAAGGTTAAAATTAGTATGATTCAGAACAAGTGAATAATAAAAAACGTTGTTTATTTTTAACAATGACATCTGAAAAACAATTAACTTACTTTGTAACAACCTTATTCGTACTGCTTGCAGAACAAAATCAGGACTCGTTTGCATAGTTTTTCAACAAAAAAACCATTAAAATCCGAAGAAGTAAAACAAACCTTTCACATAAGCACGTTAACAAACAGCATCAGTTATATCACGGACATTTTCAAGTCAATTTCCTTTAAATCGTTATTAATTATTTATCATATACTATATGTTTATATTGCAAAATAAAATAATTTGTATATAAAGATAGATAGGTTGCGTCAAACAATGGGTGTCAACCTACTTTGTTAATGAACCAACAATTATTGATGAAATCACAAGCATGACTAAAGTTAAATTGTCATAAAAACCGAGTTCTCGCGAGTATAGTGTATAACAAACAATCTATTGGTAATCATTCATCACAACACGATTTTTAATAAGCATACAACCAAGAAAATATCTTAAAATTCAATCAGGATTGGATTCAAGAATTTGATAAAACCGCAAAGGAAGTAGAGTTTAGAATGTATTGTACATTTTGTGAGTAGATGTTAACCTAAATTCAGTTTAAACAAGGAAACCTCAAAAAATTTCATAAATCGAGCCTGTTCTCGAAGATGAAAAATATCGATAAAGACTATGCTATGGTATCCATCATATGACATTCCAACAAAAATTAAAGTTGACTTCAAAGGTTAGATATCAAGAGTAAAAACTCGACGAAGCCCCATACATCCGTTTTCCGATGGCACATCCTATGCCTACGACCTATTGGATCCGAACGTACGAAAGGAGAACGAAATCGTAACTTCAAAAACCCTATTTGTTCTGTAATATGTGCCCAGTGAAATTTATGTTTTCATATTTCAATGCCTGTGTCCCGATTTTAATGTTTTCTAGTAGTTCCTGATGATTAATTATCAAAAATATAATAAAGTTATGTTAAAACCCGTACGATATCGGACAAAAAATTTATTCGTATGAAAATTGGCGCCAAAAATTTCGTCCAATAGGAAATCAGTCTGATCAACGTACAGCCGGAAAACGGATGCATGGGACGCCGGCTTAAGTGGAAACGGTAGCAATAAGTTTTTGAATATACTGTACTGTGAAAAACTATGAAAGCACATATTTTTTAACAAAACCAAAGATTGCACTACTGGAACTAGGTTTTAATACATTTTACAATGGTTTACTCAAAAACAAGAATTATCATCCCATATTCATCATGTTTTAGAAATTTATTGTTTCTGTCGAAGCACGTGTTTGGTGGTATGGTTTTTATTGATATTTGGTGGTTTCACACAAAGGTTTCGGCTACTATGATCGTTATGTTCTGAAAATGGTAAATGCTCACAAATTACGCTTGTATAGCGAAGCGCTATTTGTACATACTTCTCATGGCGATGTCCATGAAAAAGTTCAAGACAAAAAATAAAGTGAGTGAATGCAAACGACGAGTACTCAGTGTGTATGTGTTTATTAATCTCCAGCTAAGCGCTTTCGGCTATAAAGCCATTATCAAAGCTGTCCTATGAAATTACAAAGTTTGTGAAATTTTGAAAAAAAACAATTTAAAAAGTTGAACTTACGTCATTAAAAAAGAGATCCAAACAGGTGTCAAAACCATCCAGTTGATAAAAAAGAAACAATGCACAAAGTTAAAACATTGTTATGATGAAGTCATTAGATTAAAAACATTAAAATTACCCTGGTCACAATCACTATACCATTTACATCAATTCATATGGGAGGCCATCAGTTGTTGGATTCATCTTGCCAGCGTACTTTTCCACCTTCGGCACTAGATTATGTAAACTCCTCCATGAATGTGTTTACAACTAAGTGTTTTTTAATTTATGTTATCTCGCATTTCACACGTTTAGGTTACTACGCTTGTTCCTGACTGGCTGGGGAGTGGATCCAACCCCTAATTCAATTTCAGTATACAACCAAGGGATGAAGGGGATTTTCCTATTCATCTAAAGTAGATGAATGTTGGGAATTGGAATTTGAATAGTTTTTTCAATTTTTTCAATTTTTTGTTTTATCACATCTTTAACTTCATTTTCAAATTTTAAAATAAAAGTAATACACAGGGTTTTCTACGAACTTACAGTTCACTATATGAATTTTTTCATCTTTTCAATCATGCGTTTGATTCAATGTTCATCACACAAATATGTTGTATTGTCATACACTTGTTTTTACGGCACGCTGGCTTATTAGCCATCGTATTTTTAACATCAAACTTGTGACCGGTTTTCATTCCGTTTACATTTCTGAATGGGAATTTCCATCATGTAAATTATAATTTCAACAGGGTAATTTTAATGTTTTTAATCTAATGACTTCATCATAAACAATGTTTTAACTTTGTGCATTGTTTCTTTTTTATCAACTGGATGGTTTTGACACCAGTTTGGATCTCTTTTTTAATGACGTAAGTTCAACTTTTTAAATTGTTTTTTTCAAAATTTCACAAACTTTGTAATTTCATAGGACAGCTTTGATAATGGCTTTATAGCCGAAAGCGCTTAGCTGGAGATTAATAAACACATACACACTGAGTACTCGTCGTTTGCATTCACTCAATTTACAACTAGTGTGTACACCATATCCACAGACAGTTCTAAAAAATAAAGTAGTTTAACCTGCTTTAACTGTGGATCTCAAGGCCATAACTCTAAACTTTGTCCGGGTAAGTCAAAGGATACAAAGTGTTTTAGCTATAACAAATATGGTCACATGTCAAGTAAATATCCGAATAAGAATGTTGCAAAATATACTGCTGGAGGTTCTAGCGTGAAGGTAATAGAAACTAAACCAAGAAACACTGTTAAACTAAAAATTGGAGGAGTAACGATGTCAGCTTTATTTGATAGCGATGATTCTGCAATCAGCAAAGATTTTTATAATGCTAATTTTCAGAACAGTGTTGACTCATGACAGTGTAGAATAAAAATACCAAAGTAAAAACATTGGGATTATTTTTTACTTAAGCAGAGATTAATGATTTTTATCTTAAATTTCATGTAATTCCACAAGCGGCCAATAATTGGAACAATATATTGAAACAAGTTAGTGTTAACATCCGAGGCGACGGTATAGTAATATACAAAAGGACCGAAGAAAATTCTATAATACACATTATGGTAGAAGAGGAAGATAAAGAATCTGAAGTAGACGTATCACGCATAAATAACGCAGAATATTGAGAGGAAGTGAAAAAACTGATAGATTATAAACCCCGCAAAACCAAGATGACGAATATTGAACTGAAGACCGTACTAAAAAGCGAAGAACCAATTTATCAGCGACCTAAAAGATTGTCGGTACTTGAGAAGGAAGAAGTAGATAGACAGATAGAGGAATGGTTGAAAGACGGAATAATAAAACCAAGTTGTTGGGATTTTGCTAGCCCTATAGTTCTGGTGGAAAAGAAGGATGGCCGAACCAGAATTTGTTGCGATTATCGCAAACTAAACAAAAACATAATATGCGATAGATTCCCGCTTCCCCTTGTCGAAGATGTTGCAGATAGCTTACAAAGCGCAAGGATATTTAGCACTATTGATCTAAAGAATAGATTTTTTCATGTGCCCGTAGAAGCCAGCAGTACAAAATATACGTCTTTCGTAACATCGAATGACCAGTACGATTTCATGAAATGTCCATTTGGATAGTGTAATAGTCCAGCGGTGTTCCAGCGATTCATTGCTCATATTTTCAGAGAATTGACTGCGAAAAAGTATGCTATATACTATATGGACGACGTTATCATCTTGAGCGCAAACGAAGAAGACGGGATAGAAAGACTAAAGCTTGTGTTGAAGGTAGCAAAAGAATATGGACTAGAAATAAAAAATAAAAAGTGCCCACTGTTTGAGAAAAACAAAGATAATAAAAATGTTTGAAGAAGAAAGAAACGAAGTACGCAGAAAATGTAAATAACAAATATCGAAAGTGCAGAAAGAAAACAAGAAAGGTTATAATTTGAAGAGAAAAAAAGCAAAAACATATAAGCGAGCGATTTGATTGTCATAAAAAGGGAGGGTGGGAAAAAAAGTATTTTATAGCAAACAATAGGCAGAAAGTGGTCTAAACAATGTAGCAACAGAAATGTGAGAATCAGGCTCGAAAATATTATAACACACTTATCGGGAATTAAGACGTATGCATGAAATGCTAAAACGCCACTTGAATGCTTTTTGCTGATTGTTTATGAACAAATTATAAGTGATATTGTTCTGTATACGAACCAAAAGATAGCAAGTAAATCGAATAAGTGGAAATATTCTCCTCGCTACGGCTAAACATCAGTACCAGAAATCAAGGCAGTGTTTGGTTTATTGTATTTAGCTCGAATATTCAAAAACAATCACTGCTATTTGTACGAACTCTGGAATACCGGACCTGACGTTTTTCTCTGAAAGATGAGTCAAAGGTTTGAATTATTGATTACATGTCTTCGCTTTGATAATAGTGCTAATCGTGAAGAACGTCGTGCTTGGATAAACTGGCACCCATAAGAGCGTTTTTTGAAAAATTCGTCAGCAATTGCAAAGCAGCGTATACTCCATCAAAATATTTAACAATCGATGAAAAGCTCGATTTATTTCGAGGACGGTGTGACTCAAGGCAATAAATGCCAAACAAACAGGTAAAGTACGGTATTAAAGTACATGCTATGGTAGGCGCACGTAACAGTTATTTACTTAATATGGAAGTTTATGTTGGCAGCAGCCTGAAGGTCCATTTAGGGTAAGTAACAGCCCTAACGATATAGATCGCCTAGTGGTTCCAATATCAAAGACTAATCGAAATGTTACATTTCATAATTGATGTACTAGTCTGGCCTTTTTGCTGGCCCTGACTGCTATAGGAACTATAAGAAAAAATAAACCAGATCACCATCATTTTTAAACGTCAAAAATAGAGAACTACTTTCACGTATGTTTGGTTTTCAAGAAGGATATACAATTGTTTCCTACTGCCCTAAAAAAAGGAAAAGAAGTGTGTTAGTTTCGTCATTACGTCACGATAATTCTGTATATGCTGAAACTAAAAGAAACTTCCAGAAATCATATCATTTTACAACAGTACAAGAGGTGGCGTTAATGTAGTTGACCAAATGTCAGCCACTTATAATGTAGCTCGTAGGCACCTGACTACATTATTCTCTCTTTTGAACCCGGGAGGAACTAACTCCCAAATTGTCTGTCGAGAAAACAAAGGTGGTTCAACAATAGCAAAAAGGCTCTTTTTGAAACAAATTAAGACTTGAGTTAGCAAGAGAACATCAGCGAAATAGAATGAATAACCCTAGATTGACCCGCATTTTACGAGGATCAATTTGCAGAATGTTGGGTGAACAGCCAGGACCAGCTGCTAAAAAGCGAAAACCTAATCAACAAGGAAGATGCTCCCAATGCCCTAGAAGTCGCGATCGTAAAACCAGATATGTTTGTGAACGCTGTGAAGCCTTCATCGGCCTTGAGCATTCAATGCCCTATTGTGAAAATTGCGCTGATTCCATAGGAGACCAAATCGGTTATATTGAAAGAACGGATAGTTTTATGTTTTTTGTTTAAATCGTTACATATTAGAATTGATTTTTTTTTGTTTTCAATAGTTTTATGACTAGACTATATTTTTAATACTCATTATAATAATTATTTTTCTTAAGTGATATTTATATATTCAAATCCATAAAAAATTAAACATTTAAGCCAGACCCAAAACTTAAGATAAAATTTTTAAGTCCCTATAAGGTTTTCTTTTTTTTTAAGTAGTTGGGTGGCTTTGGTAGAGACCAATTAGCCAGATTTAATTTGTAACCCGTTTTTACGGACGAGTAATTACACAAAGTTTTCTTGTAAACAATTATGTTAGTGTATTTAAACAAGGTTTCCTTGTAAACAATGAACATTTGCAGATATACGTTCTCTGTGTTAGTATGTTACGTATGTTGTTAGTACTTGTGCATCTATTTCTATTTTTCTTTTGTTTTTTGTTTTTTTTCTCTCGTTTTTCTTCCTCTCTTTTTTTTTCGTTGACGCACTTACAAGATATTTAATCGCAAAATTGCTTAGAATGTTTTATGTTAGTATGAGGTTTTACAATTTCATTTTGCACCTTTTCAGGTGATTGTAAAGACAATATAAAATATTAATGTTGTTGCTGAATACAATTTGGTTTATACTTATAGGTAGTTTTGCTTTAAGATTGGGAAGCATTCTAGTATTACATGGGTTAAATCACCAAGTTCGCCACATGTGCAAGCTGGATTTTCAATTATACCTATTCTCTGTTTATATAGCATCCCTATAAGGTTGTTAAAGTGAAAATATATATACATATGAAGTTGCAAAAATTGGAGACGACGAAGTGCCTATCCGGACGACGTGTGCCGAATATATGAAGCCCTGGATCGACCATGAAAGCGACGAATCCGAGTCGGATTTTGCGCAGGATGGCAGAGTGTAGGATTGACCCAATCCAACAGTCCCCGTTCAAACAGCTCACAATATCAATACTTATTTCCACCGTCTGGCCTGAGTTTTACCGCATGTTCGAGGCCCGGAGGAAAAGCACGACACCGTCCACGAGTTGCATATCGAATCGAATAACTATCGACCGGCAGGCGCGCAACATACTATCCCCCACGTAGTAAAAAACTTGAATATAGGAAATAGGAACAAATAACTCGCGGCGGGTCAAGGGAACGCACTAGTATCTCTATACAGATTACAACGACCTGTAGAACCAGCTAACAAGTGATAAATAATAACAATCAAAGGTAACTTGTCATTAGCTTTGATTTCATAAATATACTGTATTTTTCACGAACTTGTTATTGTTAAAAATGTATCATAACATGGCGTTACTAAAAGAGCAATATATGTTGTCACAGGATGTACAGGTACGATCAGTAGCCAGCATCGCTATTCAAACCCAAAAAATCAATTGGATATGTTTCATGAATTGTTGAAAGTCATAAAAAATGTATGAGTATCTTAGTCTAGCGAACCGCCATTCCAGCTTTATTTCTGCAAGGTAAGTAAGTTAATAAATACTTGAGGTCAATATGTACATACTTTAAAATTAATATGTTGTGACCCTTTAATTAACCTTGTATCTCCATTTCAATTGTACCTGCACAAAACGCATACCATCTATTTATTCAACTATTTTTCTTTCAAGTAGTGACACCAATGCCGACTTACAGGAATTTCCAAGAAAAAAATTTAGAAAGTTTGATGATATTGGAGGTAATAATAATCAAATGAAATGAATATTAATGAAAAATATATTTATATACAGATATAAACCAGCCATCCACATCTAAAAGTTATAGTTTTGCTGAGTCGAATTTGGATGATACTGAAAAGGTGCCGGATAGTTCTGTTATTGTGGAAGTACATAGGGATGTGGAAAATGAACCGCGACTTAAGTCAAACTGCTTACAGAACACCTCAGAAGACATCAATTAGGGTTTCATCTGGAAGTAAGTGATACATGTATCATATATGTACGCACCATAGTTTTTAATTGTGAAAGGCATTGAGTTAAGTTTTTAAGTTTACTATGTCTTCTGAAAGTTAATGGGATAGTTTTCAAGTAATAATGGTAATTTGTTTTTAGGCTTGCTAAGAAGACAGAACATTTTAAATATGGTGCATGTCGAATATAATGGTAATCCACGGGATTTTTAAATAATAAACCATCTACTCCACATATGGTACAAATTCCATCACAAACTAAAATAAAGAAGAAACATCAAGGTAATGGTAAACCAAGTTTACTATCCATAATGCACCTAAATGTCCAAGGAAAAGTTCGCTTTTCCGCACTCAATTTAGTTTAAAAAGTGCCACTTTTCCGCACTATTGCGAAAAGTAAAAATGTCAAAAAAGTATACACATTTGTCACACAGTTACTTCTATATTGATAATACCAAATTCAGGAGAACACGTCATGTTCATTATAACAAAGCGGAAAACTAATTATAATTATTAAAGAATTATTATACAAAAAAAATATACCTACAAATTTGGGACACCCAGTATCATAAATATCAATAACTGCTATTAATAATAACATAACAATTAGCATGCCACGTCAGTGTCAGTTATAACAATTAGCGTATATGTCAAATTTTGCCTTTATCGCCCTGCCAACATACTGTCCATGCTATGCTCACTCCCACTATAAATTTTGTCATGTTTATTTAGTTATACCACCCGTCGCCGGTAGCGCTACATAATCAATGAACTGTCAGATTTTTAAAATCTCGCCATTTCTATAACCTCCATCTCATTTTGATACTTCGATCGCCATTATCAGCCATTGCTTTCGTTTGTATATTATACGGTTATTATTATATTAATTTGTATAAACAGACATTTTTGTGCTTTTCAAGTGATTGTGTATATTAAACATTAACAATATGGTTCAATACTGTATTGTTCCCACTTGTAAAAATACAAGTAAAGACATTAAAATGCATCTCCTTCCTAAACAAACTTAAAAGCAAATGCAGTTCCAAACTTATATATACCAGCACCAACAAGAAGTATGGAGGAATTACCTGAGAAGAACCAGGACATTGTTGAATCCCAAGGTAATGTACAATACTATTGTGGAAATTGACCCATATCATAAGTAAGTCGTAGCAAAAACTGGTTTTAGGAAATGTATTTTAATCTGACAGCGAACAACACAAAAAAGTAATTAATTGTAGTTTCATCAGCTTGCTTCATAATTATGAGGAGCAGCCCAGTAAATATGAAAATTTAGATTTGCTACACTATAATTGAAGTTCTCACTAGGAATCGTTTTCAGTGTGTGCTATTGAATATGTCAAAAATAGACAAAGCCACAAACTTTGTTGTATATTACAAAAGTTAAAAGCGATTTGGCCTATTTATTTTTGTTTTGCTAGAAAAAAATTTCTGATGATGCTTTAAAAAAGTTTCATTTTGACTTAGCAAATATAACTAAAGCTTTTACTATTACAGGTTCAGAGTCATATCCTGCCATCGCCTCCTGCAGCACTCCAACTACCTCGAACACCATTCTTACTACATTAAAGACACCCAGCAAACGTAAAGGTAAATTTTTAGAGTATGTAGAAAGTTTACTGTTTTGACCCTTACTTTGTTGAAACTAACTGTTTCTAAATAATTCCAGACTATATTTTAAAAAGTAATATGTAAAAAGTAAGTCGCAATAATAAATGTAAGTAAAAAATAGTACATATAATATTTTTTCAGATATTAAACAAAGATTGAATTTACTAAGCTATGGAGATTCAAGTAGAGCCATTCAGCTAACGCCCAAAGCTAGAAAATTTTATGGAATTGCCAAAAACATGGTTTCACTAGCCAGAAAAATTGACAGACAAAATTCCGGTGTACGAAAACAACTGTTTGAGATTAAAAAAAGAGTTGAATCTGGTGATTTCATGATGGACAAAGTGAATTATACTACATTGAACTTTTTACAATCCCAAATTGCTATGCAAAGTAAGAAAAGTAGAGGACGGCATTTTAGTATTGAGGACAAGATATTCTCATTATCTTTGTTAAAACAAAGTCCTAGGGCGTATCGTCTTCTTCAGAAAACTTTTGCACTGCCCTCAAGGAAGACATTAATGAAGGTTTTAAGCCAAGTACCATTTGAAATTGGATTGAATTCTCACATTCTTAATGCTCTTAAGGTGTCGGTGTCAAAAATGGATCAAGAAAATAGAATTTGCTCCCTTATCTTTGATGAAATGTCCTTGGAACCATCCTTGGGTTACAATAAGAAAACTGATTCAATTAATGGATTTGAAGATTGTGGTGATGGTAAAAAACAAAAATTTGCAGATCATGCTATGATTTTTATGGCTAGAGGTTTGAGAAAAAAATGGAAACAACCCATTGCTTACTTTTTTTCAGAACATGGAATGTCTTCTCCTCACATAGTACGCAACCTAAAAGAAATAATAAGTTCTCTGCATAACATAGGTTTAAAGGTTGCGGCTACCATATGTGACCAACATTCAACTAACTGCAGAGCTATTAATATGCTTAAAGATGAGACTGAGAGGACCTTTCAATTGGCAGGGATAGAAAATAGGTTGCAAGGATTTTCTATAAATGGTGAAGAAATTGTTCCCTTATATGATGTACCTCATTTATTGAAAGGTGTACGAAACAATTTGCTTGACAAACCAGCCTCATTCACTTGGAAAAATGGTGTACAGACGGCAATGTGGGGAGATATAATTCGTTTGTATGAGTTAGATGTAGGAGATTTTGACACCAAAATGTGTTACAAGCTTACTGATGCCCACATTTACAAGGAAAAAATAAAGAAGATGAAAGTGAAGCATGCATCACAGGTTTTTTCACATAGAGTATCTTCAACAATGAGGGGTCTAGCTACTTTTGGTAAGATATTTTATCCATAGTCTTTGGATGAATATAACATTACCAATATTTTGTTACAGGGAATAATTGTCTTCCAGAATCAAGTATGGGTACTGCAGATTTTTTGTTATTTTTTGACAAACTGTTCGACTCAATGAATGGCTCAACACTTCAACCAGAGCATGGAAAGTTATTAAGATGTGCAGTCTCAAAATCATCAGCACACCTTCCATTTTGGCGTGAGGGCATAAAGGTTTTAAAAACAGTTGAATTTTTAAAACAAGGAGGCAAGGAGAGTATGTGCCGCCAAGCATAAAAAACTGGATTTCAACAATCCAAGGCTTCATATACATCTGGAAAAAACTCAGCAGGGAACAATTTGAATTTCTTTGTCCCAGAAACCTAAATCAAGATCCCGTTGAGAATGTTTTTGGTTGTATTCGAAGTCATGGATTTAGAAATGTCAATCCAACTTGTGAGGCCTTCATCAATTCTTTTAAAAGTCTCTTAGTAAATAATTTTGTTTCATCACACTCTCCTGGGGCTAATTGTGAGGAGGATATGCATGAAGGTGCACTAAATAATTTAAAATGCTTTCTGTATCCCTCTACTGCTGTTTCCGATAAGAACGAGGAAAATATGGCAGTTCCCATTGACATTACAAAAACTTTTGTATTTGAAGAAAATAACTTTACTCAAATACAAAGTCATTCGTATATCGCTGGATACATGGCTAAAAGCATTTTTAAATTAATTGGAGTTTGCAAATCTTGTAGAAATGACCTTGTTTCTGATGTTAGTGAAGTACATCACCAGTTAATTTATTCCAGAGCATATGGTCCAAAAGCTCTATTAAGGCCACATACCAATTTCACCGAAATATTCAGCAAATGCAATCAAGTACTGCACCACTATTTGCCAATTATTTGTCACGAAAAAGATCTGTCTTTAAAATTAAGTGAGAAAATTAATAAATATGTGTCTTTTAATTTTAGTTGCAAGAAGCACAATATAAAAAACATATTTATTCAAAAATTTGTGCATTTTTACATATATTGTTGGATAAAAAATGTGAACAAAATTTTGAAAGGGGATGATAAGAGAAGTATAAATGACAATATAAAAAAATTAGCTTTAGTTAAATGTGAAAAAGAAAAAAAGAAAAAGGCGGCAATTACAAACATTAAAAATTCACAAAATGTATAATTTTCCATTGCTTTTTTTAATTGAGTTTAATATCCTTGAATTCATGCTTTAAATTATTTTTGTTTATAACTGGTTTCATTCTTAAGGCATTTATTGCATTTGTATATTTATAATCATGTAAAAAATATTATAGTTCACGAAAAACAGGGAATTATGGTGGGCCGATCAATTAATACTAATCTGTTACTATTTACAGAAGTTACTTATGAGGTTTTTAAAGAACAATTCCTTTCAATAATTGTACTAGAGTTTTTAATCAATATCGTTGGAATTTTAAGTTGGCAAATTATCACGAAATTAACCGACTTTTATGTAGTGTTAACTGGGCAGCTAAATTTTATTGACATTGACATAAATAGAGCAATTAATCTGTTTTACAATATTATTGATCAGATCGTTCACTTACATGTACCTCAATATCCCAGCTATTATAAAAAATACCCTCATTGGTTCTCTTCTTCTACAATAAAAGTGATTAAAGAAAAAATTAAATTCCACTGTCGATGGAAGAAATACCATAATAATTTAGAATATTTAGCATTCAAAATTTTACGAGGCAGATCAAAATTTTTAATAAATGAAGATTATAAAAAATACTTGACTACTGTAGAAACGAATATTATTCATAATTCTAAATATTTTTGGCAATTTGTAAAAAGCAAAAGAAAAGCAGATAATTTCCCTAATAACTTGCTCACTGCTCAGGGCCCTACTACCGACTTACAGAAAATTTGTGATGTATTTTCAGATTATTTCTCTTCTGTTTTTGTAAGTAGTGATGCTAGTAACTTTGGTAATATGTATACTAACACACCACTGAATATTTCTAACTACACAATTACTCGTGAAACTATTGATACAAAAATTGACAATTTACCCAATAAAGGTCCTGGGCCAGATGAATTACCTACTGATTTTATTAAAAATTGTAAGGAATCGCTAATAGAGCCATTCTTTTTGCTATTTAATAAATCTCTCAGTTCAGGTCAATTTCCTGATACATGGAAAGCAGCCTTTATCACACCAATTCATAAATCTGGAAGCAAGAATAGAGTTGAAAATTATAGACCTATTTCTAAATTAAACATCTTTAGTAAGGTGTTTGAAAGTATCATTTTTGATTTTCTTTATCATGACGTAAGAAACCTACTTAACATTGAACAGCATGGCTTCGTGAAAAAACGTTTGGTAGATACAAATTTATTCCTATACGTTGAATACATACTTAAAAGTCTAAATGATAGGCATAACATTGATTCTGTGTATACTGATTTCAGTAAAGCCTTCGACAAAATAGATCATTCCGTCCTTGTCTCAAAACTTTCTGAAGTCTGCATACATGGTAATTTATTAAGATGGTTTGACTCATATGTTAGAAATAGGTCACAACAAATAATTTTAGGTGCTCTTAAGTCTAAGGCTGTGGTAACTACTTCAGGAGTACCTCAGGGGTCCCATTTAGGTCCTTTACTTTTTAATTTATATATAAATGACATCTCTAGTTGCTTTCAAAGTTTGTTATGTATGCCGAGGATTTGAAAATATATCACTCAATTTCATGTACTTACGACAGAGTTCGATTGCAAGAAGACTTAGACAATTTATCCGGGCTTTTAATCTATTTACTTAACCTCTTTTTTTATATTGATCTAGTATTATTGTCATAGTGTATTTTCCTGATAATTTTTTGTTAAGAGAGAGAGAGAGAGAGAGAGATTTTGTTTCTTTATTATAAGTATACAAACTTATTGTATTGTATTGCATCGTGCTTAGATGTCCCTGTATATAGTACAGATTTTCCCAAAGTATCCTAAGCTGAAGTCCCTTGAAGAGAGACTGTTGTACAAAGAAAATATAATAAAAAACACAAAAAATAAGCTAAAATTTAAGGCCACAGAGTTGCTTTCGAACGGTGAATTTACCTAAATAAAATACTAATATTTTAATTTTGGTTCTTAAAGTCCTGAGAAGAGAAAGCAATCTCGTATTGGTGAAAAACAGAATAGCCAGTCTCGAGAGGCGAAGTCTGGAGAAATGGAAGTCTTCTTTAAGACTATTTGTACTATACAGTAGGCCTGTATATGTGGATAGGCAACGTATTCGTTCTAATTTGAAGATAATTTCACTAGAGCATGGTAGGCAAATTGCGGATGTACTGTTTATTCACAAAATCCTCAATAACAATATAGATTGCCTTGAACTTACAAACTTCATAACACTTCGTATTCCCAGCCACTCAACTAGAAACAATTATACCTTTATCACACATCAGGCACTCACCAATTATTTTCTAAATTCTCCTGCTCACAGAATTACAAATACTTACAATAAATTGTCCAGTATTGTTGAAATGGATATTTTTTACCACAGTGCAGATTTGATTAAAAAACTACTGAAATACTATTTTTAGCAAATTTAATTTTGTTTTATTACCTACTCTTGTTCTCTCTTTTTTCTCATTTTTTTGTATACTTGTATTTACTTTTATTCAATGTAGTTATATGATTATACTTATATTTTATTTTTTAAATTTGTAAAATTATGTGTAACTATTAGTGGATACTTTTATGGGTTTGTCCTGTTTGTATCCCAAATAAATAAATAAATAAACAGCAGTTAAGTGTCATTTACACAGACTTACAGACAGTGTTTGATAAAGTAAATCATGATATATTGTTATAAAAACTTAATAACTATGAATTGTCTTTTATTTTATATTTTGTTATCTATATTTTATATTTATTGCTTCAACTTGAACTTAAAATATAGTTGTCAAATTGTTAAATGACCTACTGCCCTTATAATTAGGGTTAGAACTATTATAAATAAATCTAAATTTGGAATAAGTAAATTGATTTGTTTCCTGTTTTTTCATGAATAAAAATAATGTGTTCAAGCAGTCTTTTATTTTGGAATATTAATTCCACTTTTCATAAAATTCCTTATTAATAGCGTTGTCGATTGATAAAATTGGTGTAAGCTAATGTATTCTCGAGCCCTTTAAAAAGGTGCATGAAAATACATTAGAGCTCACTATTTCTATCTGTTGAAAATAAATAGCAAAAATAGTTATTTCCATATATTTCAAAAAGCCCGCTGGTTCTATATGCAGCGCTAGAGCGGTGGGTTGAATAAGTAAAATAACATTGAATAATTATTCAGTAGAGTGGCCCATCTATTGTATATTATATTATCTTATCTATGATACTGTCAACAATTCGAATAAATTAAAAACGTCAACTTAAAGCAAGACGCGTTTATGATATTTTGTTAAAATCCTTTCATTATTATTATTATATTATCATGGACTCATCCGATGATGAGTTGCCCGAGTCAATACTGAAAGCAACAAGACATGTAGAGTTGCTACCGGAAAAGTCGAAACAGGTACGAAAAATAATATGCAGCTTTTAACAAGTGGTGCGAAAGTCGGCAGGTGGAAGTTTAAAGGAGGATGTGTTTTGGCATATTTTATACATCTAAGCAAAAGCTACCGTCCCAACACATTATGGTCCAGATATTCGATGCTTAAAAATGTTATTAAAATTCAAAACAACGTGGACATCGGTCAATATTGTAATATCACGTCTTATTTGAAGAAACAAAATGTAGGATTTCAACCAAAAAAAGCCAAAATTTTTACCAAAGAAATTTCAAAATTTTTGATGGAAGCACCAGATAAGACATATCTTCTAATAAAAGTAGCAACTATTTTTGGGTTAACCGGCGCATGTCGTCGTGATGAACTCAAAAATCACCACTAATGATATTACGGAGAGGGAGGGCCTTTTGATTGTGAAAATACCAGACTCGAAGAATCACACCAGCAAAAGTTTTGCCATTTCAAATGTTGTAAACGACGGCAGATACTTAGATCTCTACAGAAAATACGCAAATCTGAGAAAACCCAATACTCTTCACAACAGATTTTTCGTAAACTACAGACAAGGAGCCTGTACCGTCCAATGTGTTGGCGTGAATAGCTTCGGTAAATATCCGTCCGAAATTGCAGCTTTTCTGAAACTGCCTAACCCCGAATTATATACGGGCCACAGTTTTCGGTGGTCTTCGGCTACCATATTGGCAGATAGTGGAGAAGGTATTACCAGTATAAAAAGATTGGGAGGTTGGAAATCGACAGCCGTGGCTGAAGAGTATTTAGAAGAATCAACGGAAATGCGGAGAAAAATGTCTAGCAAAATATTATCCACCGACAAAGAACATGTATATGGGGCTACTTCTTCCAACAACAATTTTATCACAACCAGTCTCTCGACACAAGAAATCGAAGCAGCAATAGATTCACCAACCGATCTTATTGAACCAAAAAAACTAATAGCATCAGCGATCAACTTACAGAATGCATCAAATTGCCAATTTATTATTAATATTAATCATAAGTAGTCGAATAGATTGTAGTTACTCTTTATGCTTTAATCAAAATTAATAAAATTTCAATATGTTGTTTCTTTATTTTTACATGTTCCTCACGCTCGTAGAAAAAATAGCGTTCCTAACTCGTACGGAAAAGTGGAACTTTCTGCACTAGTTAGGAAATATACTATAGCACACTTATTTTTTCTGAAACTTCACATATTTTTTATTTAATTTTGTAGTAAATATAAATATTGGGAGTGGGGTAATCCAGTCACCCCGCTTGGCCTCTTCCGCAATAAGGACGGGTCGAAGAGAATCTAGTCCTAGCTTGTCGAAATTGGAACGTGGAGTATTCGCTGATGCATAGAATCGTTTCAGTCTTGTCGGTGACTTCATACAGGCAACATGGCGCGTAAATATTTGTCGGTCGATGAATTACGTGAAATTTTAGAAAACAGTGACAGTGATTGTGCTTATGAGGTAAGCGATGAAGATGAAAGTGACGTAGAAGACAATGTAGAAGAACAAAAAGAGATTGCTGATGAGTGCGATGTGGATTACGATGCTGAAATTGAAACAAATTTAGAGCCTGAAACATTTTACTCCCCCAAATCAGGTTTTGAGTGGCGATCTAGTGCCCCTCCTGCGACAAGAAGACGTGCCCACAATTTTGTAAATTCATGTATTGGTCTCAAAAACGCAAGGTAAATACTTTCCAAATAAATTAGAATTATGATTTACATATTGTATTTTAGTTTGCAGATTACTTCAATAATGGAAACATGTAAACTCTTTATAACTGACAATATGCTGAGCGTTATATGTGAATATACAAATATGCGAGGAAGGCATATATGGAAAAAAGAATGACGGAAATCCGAATCCAACTCAGTGGATAGATGTAACTGTCGACGAGGTGCAAGCATTTATTGGTATCCCGATTGCCAGTGGCCGAAATCGTTCAAGAAAACTTCACATCACAGAAATGTGGACTAAAAATCCTCTTTTCAAGCAACCATATTTTACTGCGGTACTTTCTAGAAATAGATTTAAACTTACTTTAGATGTATTCGCTTTGATGATCCTGAAACTAGACAGCAAAGAAAGGAAGTAAGTAATGACCCATTAGAAGCTATCCGCAGTATTTATGACAAATTTGTAAAGAGAACTGTCTAGACAATTATTCACCTGGTACAAATCTTACTGTCGATGAACGTTTGGCAACATTACGTGGTAAATGTCCTTTCAGAGTGTACATAAAAAGCAAACCTGGACGCTGTGATATAAAAATTTGAGTATGCGCAGATTCCGATACAGTGTACATTTTGAATAGTCAGGTTTATACGGGCATGATAAATAATAAAAGGGAAGTAAATCAGGTGCAAAGGGTAGTACTAAATATGGTCAAACCATACTTTGGAACATGGAGAGGAGTCACTACTGACAATTTTTTTACGTCTATTCCTCTAGCCGAAAACATTTTCAAAAATAAATTAACAATCACTGGAACACTGCCAATATTTGGGTTTACTGATACAATGGCACTAGTTCACATGTTCCTCAGAAAAATAAAGCAGTTTTTTGCTTTCAACGCAGTTAATGCAGAAACGGCTAACGAAGAACGAAATAAAAAACCCATTATAAATCTACACTACAATGCCACTAAGGGTGCTGTAGATGTTGGAGACAAAATGACGAGGGACTACTCTTGTGTTCGAGCTACGAAACGGTGGCCTCAAGAATATTTTTTGAAGTTATTGATATGGCAGAGCTAAATACCTTTTTAATATTTTCCCAAAAATTTCCTAACTGGTATAATGGTAATGGCAAACACAGACATTTTCTACAAATGCTATCTCAACAACTTGCACTCCCCAACGTGAAAAATAGAGAATGAAATAGTGGAGGCATGCAAAAGTCTGTTATTAATGCAATTCGACTATTTCTTAGAGAAAACAAAGAATATCAAGAAGATTTTCACGAAAATGTCATGCCTGTTAGCACAAATACACGATCGAAAAAGCATTCCAGAAAGTCTATTTTAATAGAAAGAAGCGATATTGTAGTATGGAGAAGAAATTACCTAAGGACTATAAAAGAAATGAGAAACCAAAGAAGAAATATATTTTATATAGATGAAACGTGGATCAACGAGGGGGACATATACAAGTCGAAGACAGGCTTTTTTAAATAATTTATCTACTGGTTTAAATCCACCCTCAGGAAAGGGGCGCAGACTGATAATAGTACACATCGGCAGTTCACGGTTTTGTTCAAGGTGGTTTATTGACTTTTGAATCTACTTGTACCGGTGACTACCATGAGGGCATGAATGCTGATGTCTTTAAAGAATAGTTCGAACAAATGATAGATCTCCTTCCTCAGAACTGTATAATAGTAATGGATAATGCAAGTTACCACTCGAGACTTTTAGAAAAATTGACCACAACCAATTCTGTGAAAAAAGAATTGTATTCTTTGCATTCCCATCATAAATAGAAATAAAAAAAAAATGAAATTGCAAAAAATCGTGGGATGACGGTGGTTAGATCACCACTATATCATTGCGAACTAAACTCGATTGAACTGGTATGGGCACAAAAAAAGTTTCATGAAAAAATAATTCTTTTAAAATGAGTGATGTTAAACAGTTGTTTTTGGAGGCTGTAAAAAATGTGAAGCCACTCATTCTAAATATTGGTTGCGACAGTTTATCTTCCGATTCCGATTTGTAAGAAGTAGCTCTACTTATACTGGTAAGTTTTTATATTTAAATTATTATTTATGAATGTAACATTGTTTAAAAGTCAGTTTAAACCCTTATATAACCAGTATGACACAAAGTTCTTAGCATAACTTGTAGAAAAAATTTCACTTTTTTACCTTCAGCTGTTTAGAAGTTATAAGCAGGTTAATTAGGTGAAAATATAAGTGTACACCCGATATATTTATTATATTTATACAAATGTTATTTCATACGAAAATACTCGAGGTATAATTAATATTTTAATTGTCAACTAAAAGAAGTGATACGCCTATGGATTATGAAGCTTTATTAATTTATTACTCTCTCGTACATAAAAATAGACTAATAACACGTTCACGCATATTAATATTTTGCTTTTATATGGCAGAACCCACAATTAATACCAAATATTTAAATGTATTTTTAGATATTGTGTAAAATGTTGAAATTTAGAGGTATATTCTGATCTCTTTGACAACTATAAATAACCTATTAAAGTTTTTGTAGATATAGGGATGTACCAGTTTTGTTAATCCAAACCACAGTACCATTTAATTATGTATAGTCTAAATAGGTACGTTTTTATCAATTTTTTTGTTATGCTTTCAAATTTATTTATCTACATGATATACAAGAAATTACTATGGAACAAAACCAAGGTTTTTATAGCGGAACAATAAATGCATGATAGTAAATGGCCACTTCAATATGAGTTAAAATGTGGAAACTCGAGGCGTGCGAAGTAATGTTTAGAAATAATTAACAATTTACTTTGGTAAGTTTTTAACTCTCTCACTAATTTATACACATGCATCGAGTTTCCACATTTTCACTGATATTGAAGTGGCCGTTTACTCTTATACATTTATGGTTCGACTATAGTAAATAAATCATTGTCCCTGCTATTTAAATTATCAGGCTGAAGGTATATTAGGTTACTTACGGGATAAAATTAGTTCACTCTGAAAATACAAATAATAACCTGTATTTTAATAAATTACAGAAATAATGAAATTAATTTTGAGATTTGTCTGTATTTTCCCTTTAGGGCACCCATGTGAAGAGAAGAAAACATGTACTTAACGAATTTATATTCTGTTAGCAGATGTAGATCAATATTCATTCAGATTAAATCTTAACTGTTGTTAGAATGTAATTAAATTCGGCAAAGCATAAAACAAATCATGGTGTACTAAAACTAAGTCCAGCACTGCATATGATAATGAATTCCTCTCAATTCTCCTTGATTAAATAACCTGCTAGAAATATAAAATTACAGCAGTGTATTAGTTCAGTGGCGCTACTTGTAAAAGGATGGGTTAGCGATAGAAATAGTTAAAAAAAATTGTTTATGGCCTAGAGAATAAACTTTATGAAAGCTCAAGGAATTGGGACTAATTTGTTATTTTGTATTGATTTATTGAAGTATTAATTTTATTCATCTATTTCCCACTATTCAATGTATTGTGTGTGTTAATACTGAATATCATTAGACACTGATTCATTTTTCAACAGGATACTGATCCTAAGCATTTATCTAAACTGGACTAGAACAAGAAAAAATATGAAAAGATTTTAAAAATCATGCAATAGCCATTTCAAGCATCTAACATTTCTCCCATTGAATTTGATGGATTTAGAAAAAGGGTGAAAAATTGATCTACTATGAAGCGAGAACATTTGTGGTAACTATTAGAGAGCAAATAGAAAATAGAACGAGATTATTTTAAGAAAGAATAAAAGAAAAAGGTGGACACCGAAGCTAAAATTCAATTAACCTTTCATATTTTATGTTGAATTTTAATTTTGTTCAATTAAATTGGTTTTTGTTTTTTTTGTTAATTTCATATCAATGCAATTGAATTTAAATGGCTTTATAAAATATAAATCTGTCAGTCTATTGCTTTACATTATCAGTAAATTTAAACATATACATAATTTTTAACTCTCCTTTTAAAGTGGTACCAAATTTAGAGAGTTGATCAATAAATTAAGAAAACTGAACTTTAGTAGCTGAATGACGCCTTCAGACATCATCAGCAAGGAAAGGGTTAAGAAGTATGAAAATAAATATTGCTATATGTTGAATTAAGCAATTAAAACTTGTTTTCTATATATTTTTTATAATAGTCATTTAATTCATAATTTAAATAATTCTTGTATTTATCTATGTACAAATTCATGCTTAATTCAAAACACCTATAAAAGAAGAATAGGCAAGTATCAATTAAATTCTAGTTTCATCTAGCCTGGTTCAAAAGTTGTTAGTGACGAAAAGAGATGCTTCAAAATCATAACAATATATTTCTTAGGCCCAGTATTTTTACCTCCTAACAAATTACTACTGACAAAAGCTGGAATAATGTTTTGGTGATATATAAGTCTGTTTATCTGTCACATAGTAATTTATCTGGACTACAAATAGGGCCTCAAACAGAAAAATTGAAATTAATATTCCTATAATCCATATATTATAATCTTATATGGCGACCACAAAAAATTCTGCTTGGCTAAATTTTACAATTTGTTATTGTATATCTGTTTTGATTTCTATTTTTATGGAATAAATATTTTTAATGTATATACGTTAAAGTTTTATACAAAAAAAGGGATTTAGAAAAAACTTATTACAATTTTATTTCATGAGCACTAGCAAAATGATAGTTGTATTAGTTTTAAATAATAGGATTACAAGTAAGCTGGTTCTCCTACATAGAACACATTTGAAAGAATTAAAAGGATCTGCGGTACTTACTTTAACCTTAATACATCAAAAAATTGATTTTTCTCTGAAATGTAATCACAGTTCATGGAAACAATTTTGGCTAAACAATAATTTTTTGAGTCCAGAGTTCAGTCATTGATTGGAAATATTTGTTTCATATTTCTTTGATACAGAGCTGTAAGTAACAAGGTATTTATCATAAAAGAATCTTTACACTTGAAGTTTGAAGACATCTTTTAATAACAAACAGATTTGAGGATGTTAATCATAAGGGGTACACCTGGGAAAGTGGAAATACGGGGCAAGTGGAAAATACAGGGGTTAAATATATTTAAAATAGTTCCCAGACAGCCATCTGCTTACTAATAGCGATAACAACTCTCCTGCAAACAGTAACTAATTTTCTACCAACGGCAGTCGATACTTATCAGAGAACAAAGTTGTTAGCGAATTGTGCACATGTTACACAACTCTTATATAAAAGATGAATTAATGAAAATATTGTTGAATTCACTGCCTTTATGGAGATATGGTTTTACTGAATATGCTATGTTTTACTAATTTTTTAATAAAATTTGATAGGTTCCACTGACTCCAGAATTTGACCGTAGTCAGGTAGTAGGTAAGTGGAAATTACGACAAAGGGGCCACTGGATATTATAGAACGACCAGAAAATATTTGGAATTAGAAAATAATCAACAAATAATAATAATACTTTTATTTAAACAATTTATAATATGTTCTACAAAACAAATCACTATCTTACTTGCTAATACACGCACCATTCAGATGTAAACATTTTTGAAGTCGACTAGGAATGCCCATTAGATTTGATGCGTGAGCATCAGTAACAACTCACCAAGCTTTAGTAACAGCTGCTAATAATTAAACTTTGATTCGAGGAACTGCCCGTTACACTTTTCACATCAATTTTCAGTAGTCCCCAAAAGTTTTCGATGGGACGTAACTCGGGAGAAGCTGCTGGGCATAATATGGTTGCTTTCCCATTATTTGTCATCCAAGTTCTTGAATATAAGGTAGTATGGCAGCGTGTATTATCGTGTTGCAATCACCAACCCTCTAGAAATAAATTATTCGATGCGTGTACAAGGTTTTCATTCAGAATTGTAGAATTGCGTACACTATCTACTGTACCATCAATAATGCTCAAGTCAGTGACACGGCGTGATGAAATCCCTCTCTAGACCATGATATTTATTGGAAAAAGAAGCCACAAGCAGTTGAGGTAGCTTGCAAAAGAAGTGTGAATGATATCGCCATTTCCCATGGAACCCCCAATGTCAGCAGATTGTCGTATTACCATATTCATGCAAACTAACTTGATATTCTGCATTTTTTACCTTTTTATATATTTGTAGCTCAATTCTTTGTTAATCTTTCACTTGTAAACTTAAAAGTATTTAATTAAATTAATTAGTTGTGTAAATAGTTTTTAAAAAAGAAATTTCGAGTATTAAATATATTTCATGTGGATCCTTTTATTACGGCTGAGTATTTCAAGTTGTTGAAAGAAACTACATCTAATAGCGAAACTGAGCGAATTTACAATATAAACAAAACAAGTTTTTGTATTGATCCCACTAGAATAAAAGTAGTTGGTGCGAAATGTATTGCTGCACATAGAGTAACAGCAGGACCAGACAAAAAAAACTTCTCAATATTAATAGGTGACAACGCAGCAGGCGAAAAATTACCCCCTCTGATAATTTTTAAGGGTAAAACCCTTTGGAGTAGTTGGCTTCCAGAAGAAAAAAGTGAATTTTCTGGAATTTCACATGCTGCAATGCCAAATGGGTGGATGGGGAGCGGAGACATTCCAAAAGTATTTTCACAAAATCTTCTTAAATAACATTCCGAAAGAAAGACCACTTGTTCTAATTTATAATGCACACTTCACATGTTTCAATCGGGCTAACAGAGAAAGCTTTAGAGGAAAATATAGTCATATTAAAACTGCCACCTCATAGTAGTAATTTATTACAACCAATGGATCTATCAGTGTTTAAGCCCTTAATGCAAGCTTATAATGAGGCAATTATAAAATGGCAAAGAAAAAATTATGGTATAAAAATGGCTAAATCTATTTTTACTACCACAATTTCTCAAGTGTGGAAAAGTTTTGGTGAAGAAACTATCAAAAGTGGATTTAGAAAGGCAGGAATCTATCAGTTTTATGATACGGTAATACCAAATGAAAAGTATAAACCAGAGGTGATAAAAAGGTTTCAAATATATCAAAATAAAGAAACTACTTCAACAGTACCATTGGACATCAATGGAAATGCTAATCCCGGGTGTTCCCGTTGAGAAAACATCTTTTGAGAATATATTATTAGGGTACGGACACAAAGAAAGCAGGTTAATCAGTGCCTAGTTTCGGCGCCGAAAATCAGCGCTTACAAGTCATCTCATTAGTACACAATGAACGCCGGTTTTCGGCCAGTTTAAAAGCAACTTCCACACTACAAAGATGTCTGGTTCATCATCAGATGAAGACTTGTTATTAACGGAAAATACATTTCTTAGGATGCAACGCACAAAGCAAAGCATACATCCAGTAAATCGTGAACGAAAACTGGTGAATATCACCATTTATTCCAATCATTGAAGCAACACGAACAACGTTTTTTTCAGTATATGAGATTGACCTTTGGACATTCACCTACATCTTGGAAAAAATTAAAATGCGGCTAACCAAAACGTGGTGTAATTCGCACAAGCAGTCAATCCTTCAAGAAGAAAGACTCGTGGTTACCATTAGGTAAGTAAATTGATTTTTTTTTAAATTTATTAAACAAGTAAAAATATTATTTCTATTTAACCAAAGTCATACATTAAAACAAAAAAGGCAGATAAGATATTGGAAAATCCTAAATATTTAGCAGGTCGTTTGGAGACTCTGGTTCTGCCAACGATGTATTTTCATGAGTTGTGGTGTTATAAAGAACATGTCCATACGTTGAAGGGGCTGAGGCAGAGTATAGTGAGGATGAAGAATATGCGCTGCCAGAAGGGGAAATCGGTGGAGTAGGTACGTAAAGCGCGCTTTGTCCATATGCGTATTCGTCTCCAATTTGCTGGATCCGTCCCCGGAATGATAATTTTTTGTTTGGTGGAATTTTACGAACGTGGGGCAGCAAACTTTTGAAGAAACTGCTGTGGTCATCTTCGTCCACTTCGCGTTGACGTTTATTTGCCTTTTCCTGCAAATCTCGTAATTTTTGGTGCTCAATTTCTATCATTTCTTCATTAAAAGAATTACTATCCCGTTTCCTTTTTATAGCTGTCTTGTACTTATTAATAATTTCAGAAGAGTTCTCTTTATTGTCAGCCTCAAGATATTCAGTTTTACTGGAACTCGGTGCACTAATAGAGTCCTCATTTGTCAATGTCGCTGAGTCTAACTCGGTGTCTTGCATGGACACATTATTATCGGTTTCGGCATTTTCTTCTTCAATCTCGGTAGATTCTATTGTGGCGCAATTTCCACAAGAAGTTCGCGCTTTCACTATGTCTTTCAGAAATAAAAGGGATTGAAAATATGGCCATTTTACCGTGTAATTCGGTGCAGGCTCCCCCGATCGGGTTTTTAGTATTTTTTCAAATTCTACAGAAATCTGTTCTCGCAAGTACTTCCATTTTTTCGTTAGAACCGTTTCTTAAAAACAAACAATATACTAATCAATGATAATAGCTAGGAACTTTAAGGAACAATAATATGAACGTTTGAACGATAGTGGTTTATTGTATTTGTAATTGTAACTTAACAATAGAAGAGCACAAAATTATGTACTTCTACCATGTTTCTAATGATAAAGTCCGCATCATATGGGAATAATTCCATATGATGCGAGCTTTAACAGACACACTTTATATTTTAAGTTAACCAAAGAAATCAAAGCATGGCAAATGTAGGTTTATCATTTCCGTCCTTTTTTTACCCTTTTCAACAAACCGTCTAACGAAAGTTATGATAATATTATTTATTTCAGGTATTTGGTTACAGGCTGTTCATTCAAGACGCTTGCATTTTCGTTTCGAATGGGAGCCTCAACCGTAGGAAAGATCATATCTGAAACTGTAGTAGCATTATGGGAAGAATTACAACCCGAACATATGCCTATTCCAACGACGGACATCTTCCAAAAAATAGCTGAAGATTTTTAAAACACATGGAATTTCCCGCATGTTATCGGCGCCATTGATGGATTATTTGTCCAAAAAAATCTGGGTAGATGTTTTTCAACTATAAAAAATATTTTTCTGTAGTACTTCAAGGAGTGGTTGATGCCAATTACAAACTAATTGCCATAGACGTAGGTGGATATGGAAAGCAGAGTGACGGCGGCACATTCCAATCATCGTTTTCTTATAAACCACTCACTACAAAGCAAATAAAAATTCCAACGGCTTCTTCTCTACCTGGAACAAATGTTAAGGCCCCGTTTCATAGGAGATGAAGCATATCCACTCTTAGATTTTGTGCTTAAACCATATATCGGAACAAAATTATCTATTGAAGAAGAAAGCTTTAATAACAGACTCTCCAGGGCACGTAAAACCATTGAATGTACTTTTGGGATCCTGTATTCAAAGTGGCGAATCCTATCTAAAGCCATCAGAACTAATATAGATGTTGCAGACAATATTATCAAATGTGTTTGTATTTGACAAAACACGATTTTGGATAGGGAAGGTATAGAAAGATACATAACCGATATAGAAATTGTGCCAAGAACACAAAACAATCAGCCTACTGGAAGACCTTTAAATTCGGCAAAAACTATAAGGGATATATTTAAAAACTTCTTCAGTGATAATCATTTAAATTATAGAAATTAACTACTTTGATTCAGGGTTATTGTACATACAAATAAAACTGTTTGTTATTTGTAAACCTAACTAAATGGGTAATCTGATACATAATACATAATACTAATTATTATTATGATTTTATAGAAAATTGTAATAAAGTACACTCACCTTCAATTTCATTAGAAATTTTCAACCATAATTTTTGCACTATATTCCTGTTGCTGTGGGATTTAAGTCGTTTGTCCCACAATGCATTTCTTTGAAAAATCGCAGAAATCAGTAATTCGACATCTATTATCGCACGTCCAGCTCCGAAAGCAAGCGACCAAGAACTACAAATTCATTCCGGTAAAAAGTCGGCGCCGATCCGCACTGGCAACAAGCACCGACCTGCTTTCTTTGTGTGCGGGTGCATTTAAACGTGAATTAAATTATTGGCGCATATAAGTGCTTGTTACCAGCAAGCAGGAAACCTGCTTTCTTTGTGTCCGTACCCTTAGAGTATGTGAAACAATCCTCAAAATGACAACGAAAAAAAATATGCTCTGGAGCAGAGGTTATCACTTCCACCGATTATGTGCAGAAATAAAAAGATAAAACAATTAGAGCAGGCACAAAATATCGTGAAAAAACAGATATCAAAATCAAAATAAAAATTATTCCAAAGAAAACTTCTGACACTGGTGACTACGAAAAACCATTTGAGCATAACTCTAATTTGGAAGATGATTACGAAATGTCCAACTCCTCCAATAGAAACAGAAATTCATAGAGAAGCAGTACCTAGAGATTTCATTTTCATAAAAATTCCAGTTGCAAATAATAACATTTTCCATCATTACGTTGCAAAAGTACTACAATGTTTTGACAAAGAACTTGAAGTCCCCGATATTTCTGTAGCATTTCAAGTTGTATTGGTTCTGCTACAACCGATAAATTCTCAGCAAGGTGCAAAAAGGCAGCAGTTGCTATTTTGATTTTCCATTAAGTTAAATCATTACAATGTTCATTAAAATGCTGTAAAATAAAAAAAATTGAGAGTAATTTCATATTTCTTTCTTTTTATCCAGTTACCCTAATATTATTTTAAACGTAATTATACCAGTAAATACATCTTGGTTTCCACTTATCCCTATTCACTGGGTAAGTGGAACCTACTACACCAACATTCAATTTTCTTTCTTCAAAAACATATTTTTTAAATTAATAATTTTTTACCTAAAAACTTTCATATAATAAGGTTTACTCTAGCCCATGTTATTATATTTTTGTTTCAAACAGATTACTCTAGCTGATTATATCAAACTACAGATAATATATTTATATATGAAAAATATAAGGAATACTAATAAACAAATTCACTATTTCTGAAATTTAGAATACAAACTACATATAAAAAGTAAAATCTCTGCGATGATTTTGATAACCAATTTATGAGAATAACTCAATTTATGTATTATTCACATATATTGTAACATTTTGTATTGTACATATGACATCCCAAAATTATCTATTTATCATTATTATTCATTACGTTACTCATAATCAATACTCTAAAAAGATATACTTACAAACTAAAAATAAACATTAAAATCATATGTGGAGATTCAGGAACGTTATGAATAGTAGAAACAGAATTTACTAGGTGTAACAGTAAATATGTTTTTAATGTCATGTCACCGGAACAATTTTGGAAATCTAGAGTAAAAGCAGGGAAAATAGTTTTGCGAAAACGGTGAACTGACCTATTAATTTAAGATCAAACAACTGTTATGTATAGGTAGTTACCAATTTGTTGCACCCACAGATGGTTGACTTTCAAATTATATAACAATGACTCATAATAAAACAAATTCAATGTGAATCATGCATTTATAAAGTTGCATTGATTAGGAATATACATATTTTTGCAAAAAAGCTGACCTGTAGACTTGGATTCTTCCAGAATTTTTCGAGCATTTTCTGCCATTTTCTCTCACACCACCAAAAATAAACCAGCACTGCAAACTGCAAACACGCGTCAAGACATGACATTACAGGAATAGACAACTGACAATTCTAAGCATGTTCATTGAAAGCTGTCAAATATAAGCATATTTTGAACTCTGATTTCTGTGTAAACTGAGTAATAAATGTGATAATCTTAAAAGCTAACTCCACATTGTTTTTTTATTATGTTTCCGAAGTACAACAGAGAGTTGTGGAAACGTCTTTTGGGAAATCCTTTATTAAAAAAGTCCTTTATTTTGCCATATACGCATTTCATAAATAAAACTTCAATACGTTTATGTAAATAAATTATATCCTATATTTAAACAAAATAGAGGAAAGGAAAATTTTAGTTAAGGCTCATTAATTTTGACAAGTTTGACACACTTTTCACAGTATAAGGGCAAAGAATACACCAACTGTTGTTGGTGTAGTAGAAACAAAGAATACACCAACTGTTGTTGGTGTATTCTTTGATAAGGGTGTAGCCTCATGCAGTCGCTGGTCGGTAGTTTCCAGCGATAAATCTGGTCACGTGACCGTATTTTAAATTTCCCGCGATTTAAAAAAATAGTGAAAAAGCTCAAATTGTTGAGCTTTTGTCGCTAGAGTTGAGCGACATGAAATTCATAGACAAATCAAATAATATGTTTTTCTTCTATTTGCAACTTCTCTGTTAATGTTATATGTAAACAATGGATTCAGGTGAGGTAAATATTTTAAAAGATTATTAATTGGTAAAGTATGAAAATATACGTTTAAACCGATAATTTTGTTTCTTTGTTATACAGTTTTATCGAGAAATGATGTAACTTTTTAACCACATTTTTGTTTGTAAAAGTTTTTAGATGACAGATATTAAATTTTTTTGTTGTGATAATTATGTACTTGTTTTGTTTATTTATATAAATTCATGTTCTTTTATTATTAACAAAAAAAGGACAATTTTTTAATGATTGTGATAATTGAAAGAACTATTCATGTTGACTAGTTTAATAATATAATATTGTTACATCAATAAATGAAACATTTTTATACTGATGATAATGAGAAAAATCGCTGTGTATCCTAGTTTAAATTAAATATATTGTAATCAATTATTTTGTTTCAATTTTCTTTCCTTAAGTGAGTGTGTTTGTGCACATGCGATATTGAACAATGGTGTTTTCTAGAATCTATTAGGTTCATTTGTTTGTGGACTTCTTGGGATCTGGGTTTCTTTCAAATACAGAAATTAATTAGTCATATAAACAAAAAATACATGTTTTAATTTTTTTAGTATCAGTTCCGGAAAACTCAATATAATATTGTATTCCTACAATAAAATACAATAACAATATGCATGCAGCATTCATACAATATTAAGAATTTAACTTCAAATGTGTTCCCATGAATACAAAACCTGTCCATGGGGTAGTGTATGGTTTAATAATATTCCAAAATAATTTAAAATAAAAAAAATTAGAACATTTATATTTATACATATTATCAGGAGATGAGCAAACGTTTAAAATTCAACATAAATTAAAACTTCCTTTTTGAGACAACTCCAAAGTGCTCTGCACATTTCTGCAATTATGCTCGCTGTTGTCGTCTCTACCAGATACTGTGGTACGATATGGATTTGTAACAGTCACCTGTAGTTAAATATCTGTTGAAAAATTGTATTTAATTTAATGACTGTAATCAATGTGGTTAAGCAAGACAAATCTACAATATTACTGTAGAATTATTAGAAGTTGTGCAACAGCAGAAATGGGCTCCCTCACTGCGTTGTTTTGTTATGAGAGGCCCAAATAAAAATAGCTGCACTTCGAATAGACTCTGTGACATCCGCAAATAAATTTCAAATTTACCTGCATACCAGAAGAGTGTAGAAAAAAACTGGTTAAAAAAAGTAATGTTCCATTCGTAATGTATACAATGGGTGAACCCAAAAACGTTTTACGTTTTTCATTTACTACGAGAGCTACCAATATTCTTTTTTGCCGAATTTTCTAAATCCGAGCTCTGATACAAATTTGTTGACACTGACTTTTTGATATTTGTAAGCAAACGACATCTCGTCAATTTCCTACTATCATAGCAGAGTGTCGCTGATTATAGATTAAAAGGCTATTTTATTTTTATTCCGTCCTATTTCATTCACTTGTATCACTGCCACTAGAAATAAACAAAATTAGAAAATCAGTTTTTAGGTTATCTGTCATTAATCTTTGTCTGTCAACTTTCGAGATCGCTACAAGCAGCCATGTTCTCGCTGCTTTCCATCGCGGCGATTTGTGACATGTCGCTACTTTTCTGCGCGGCGATTTGTGCGTTGTAGCGAGTTTTTTGAGACGTGGGAATTTCAAAATTCGGTTACGTGACCAGATTTGTTGCTGAAACCGAGCGACGAGCGATAGCATAAGGTTCCACCTTAAGGTTAATTATTATTAAACCATACACTACCCCATGGACAGGCTTTGTATTTATGGGAACACATTTGAAGTTAGATTCTTAATAGGTATTGTGTGAATGCTGCATGTATATTGTTATTGTATTCTAATAGATTCTAGATAACACCATTGTTCAATATCGCACGTGCACAAACACACTCACTTAAGGAAAGAAAATTGAAACAAAGTAATTGATTACAATATATTTAATTAAAACTAGGATACACATCGATTTTTCTCATTCTCATCAGTATAAAAATGTTTCATTTATTGATGTAACAATATTATATTATTAAACTAGTCAACATGAATAGTTTGTTTCTTCTCAGTTCTTTCAATTATCACAATCATTAAAAAAATGTCCTTTTTTTGTTAATAATAAAAGAACATGAATTTATATAAATAAATAAACAAGTACATAATTATCACAACAAAACATTTAATATATGTCATCTAAAAACTTTTACAAACAAAAATGTGGTTAAAAAGTTACATCATTTCTCGATAAAACTGTATAACAAAGAAACAAAATTATCGGTTTAAACGTATATTTTCATACTTTACCAATTAATAATCTTTTAAAATATTTACCTCACCTGAATCCATTGTTTACATATAACATTAACAAAGAACATACGCTGGAAACATAAATGAGAATGACAGTTCTTTCTAAAATAGTTGATCCTCCAGCTGTAAGTGGCGCTGACTCAAATTGGCAAGTGACAAGTTTCTGTATTTGTCATAATGTTCTCTAACTCCGGGTTCACAGAACTTCGACTGCAGCGTGCGGCATCTCTGTGATTGGTTAATTCTCTATTCCCCTCACTCCCACCACAACACCACGATGCTGCTGCTTGAAGTTGATTTGATTTTAACTTCACGCGTTTGCAGCTTCGTCGCGTCTTAAAAGTGAGGTTAGTATTAGTTGTAGGCAAACTAAAACCAAATGACCGAGCTTGTAACTGCTGAAGCCCCTTTTCGAGTCTAGAAATATAGCAATTTACCAAATATACAACAAACCATGCAACAAATAACAAAACTGTCCAACCTTCACGTTGCAGCGCGCTGCAAAATATTTCCTTCAAGTTTTAAAATCAGCACTATGGTGGGGGTGTGCCACACGCTACAGTCGAAGTTCTGTGAACCCGGAGTAAGGTGTAACCTTATGCTATCGCTCGGTTTCAGCGTCAAATCTGGTCACGTGACCGAATTTTGAAATTCCCGCGTCTCAAAAAAGTCGCTACAACTCGCAAATCGCCGCGAAGAAAAGTAGCGACATGTCACAAATCGCCGCGATGGAAAGCAGCGACAACATGGCTGCTTGTAGCGATCTCGAAAGCTAACAGACAAAGATTAATGACAGATAACCTTAAAACTGATTTTCTAATTTTGTTTATTTCTAGTGGCAGTGATACAAGTGAATGAAATAGGACTGAATAAAAATAATAGGTTTGTTCCAACCTGCATCAGAAACAGTTTCTTACAGTCAGGATTCTGCGCACTAACTCAAATGTGTTCCAACCAGAGTTTCTGACAGTTAGTAAACGATTAGTTTTTCACTAGCGTCTAGCGAGCTGCAAGTCACAGATGATCATTGAATAAAAAGTAGATGATCCTGACCAATTAAAAAATACCGAGGTTAGGATCCGTTGGCGCGAAAGTTTAAAAATAATAGCTGATTTCTTTTGACAAGAATATTAAATTATATCAATTAAAACGCATCGTAATTGGTTGTTCCTAGGCAATTAACTGATATTATTTAATATTTCGGCCGCATTTACTAAATCATAACGACATTGCTACACTGAGATAAAAGAAAAAGTGAGAGAACTGTTTTCCAGTTATTATCTCATCTTAAGAAAATCTGTTAAATTTGAATAAAAAAACTGTTTAACGGTTAAGCGAACTTTTTTGGAATGTTAATTTACTCATTTATGTTTAAGTTATCAAAAAACTTAAACTAATATAGGTATTTCATATTTCAAATTAAAATATAAATCGTTTAGTAGGAGAGCCAAAATAATTTAACTTTTCTATTTTCTCATTGTATCGATCCATTTACTATTATAGCAATATTAACAATAATTGTTGATATAGTAGCAACAAAAAATCGTTTAACAGCAATATCGTTATGACTTAGTGAATTGTGCATATTAACTGAGATTTTAAAAAAATGGAATGGTTAAAAAAATTCTAATTCTTACTTTGATTAAAGTTGAAACGAGAAAAATACTGTTTTATTTTGACCTATATCTGTTGTCATAAGGAAATATGAATATTTAACGGGGCAAAAGAACTACCAAGGTTATTGGATTGTCTTATACATTATAATTTATTTATACATTCTTAGATGCCTAATTTAAAGCTATTTTTTCGACTTCTTCATGACTGGGCTTACAAACACCACTTCTTGATATTTTTTTCTTCTTTGTCGTACACAACAACCTCCTCTGAGTATTTATTTTTTTATTGTGTGGAATATTAATATTTTGCGAAGAAGCAGAATAAACAAGGTGGTGTTTAGACACTAGTGCTGCAATTGTTGGTGGTATGGGGGCAATATCTTTATCTACTATCTCAAGTTCCTCCAATGAAGTTGTATTTGCAAAAACTTGATTTTAATTCATTTTTTTTCTCTTCAAATTCAAATAATTTGAACTATTATTTTTACATAATTCTTTGAGAATGCAGTCCTCTTGAATGAAATTATCTTGGACTACGTGCATATGAAGACTATTTTCGTCATCTAAAAAAATAACATGAAAAGTCGTAAAAACTATGAAAAAAGGAAAAATACGATTAAATTGCACTCTGCAGAAAAGTTCCAATAAGCGGCGTAGATATTTTTTTCTGGGGTGTAATCGAACCTTTACATTTTTTTAGTCAGCTGCAAGAGATTTCCTAATAAATTTTTAGTCAATTTATCACTACTTATAATTTTTTAAGTTAAACTCCCATCTCTGTATGGGGAAATGTCACAATTTTGAATTGTCTAAAGATTTATAATTGGAGAGGTAGCGATTTGTTGCACTCCTTGCATTCAGAATTCATAATCAATAGAGAAAATAGTTTTGCAACAAAAACTGAATAAAATAGTACACAATGATCAAGGAACGTAAATAAAATTTACATATAATCTTGCGCAATGATAAACATTTCTATTCTACATTCCGCAAAACGTTTCAAAAATTATTTAAAAGTCCGATACCATTGTTGCCAATGCCAGTATACTAAAACTTAAAATACCTCAGAATAGCAAAATTTTTACCAATCAAAAATATTCGGAGATATTTGAAAAAGTATAAAATGAATAAATTAGAGAATCGAGAAAAGTTTTAAAATTACCCATAACTTTTTTATTATTGTAAACATTATTTTCAGTCCCCTTAAAATAATCTTCCATCAGATAATGATTTCGATTTGGCAACGCTGCTTCAATCGTCGACAAGGTTATTCTTGTTAATTTCCATTGGTTAGGATCATCCGTGACCCTACAACTCACTAGACGCTAGTTTAGTTTTCTGTTCCAACTGATTTTCAAACCTGTTTGTAAACTATCAGAACGGTTTGTGGATTATTCTCTAGCAATTTGTTTGGGGCATGCGCATTACTGTTTCTTTTAAAAATTTAACCTTTAACCCCGTACCCGACAACGACAAATAGTAAATAGCTTATAAATCCCCCATTGAAAATATGTTTCTATTTGTTTTGAAATATCTTTTAAAAAATAGTAAAGTATGAGCGTCGAAAATTTTAGTGAGATTAGGGACATATCGTTCATGGAAAGTACTGATGACAAAAATTTAGAATTGCTACTAAACGAGCAGATAATTAAAATCCAAAATTATTTAGGTAGATGTGCTATTTCTTACATTGAATGAATTAATATTTATGATATTTTCAGAAGAAATATTGCCCCAGTATTCTGAACAAGTGTTCTTTGTGTTTACTTACACACTTCAAACTCTTTATCAGCTGTTCCAACCTAAAACATAAATTGATCAGGAAACCAGTATCTTACAGACATGCGCTTTGGAAACGATTTGCAAACTGTAAGAAATCTGTTTGTGATTGAAGGTTGGAACAAACCTATTATAGCGTTTTAATCTATAATCAGCGACACTCTGCTATGATAGTAGGAAATTGACGAGATGTCGTTTGCTTACAAATATCAAAAGTGGTTTAATCAGTGTCAACAAATTTGTATCAGAGCTCGGATTCAGAAAATTCGGCAAAAAAGAATATTGGCAGCTCTCGTAGTAAATGAAAAACGTAAAACGTTTTTGGGTTCACCCATTGTATACATTACGAATGGATCATTACTTTTTTTAACCAGTTTTTTCTACACTCTTCTGGGTACGCAGGTAAATTTGAAATGTATTTGCGGATGTCACCGAGTCTATTCGAAGTGCAGCTATTTTTATTTGGGCCTCTCATACCAAAACAACGCAGTGAGGGAGCCCATTTCTGCTGTTGCACAACTTCTAATAATTCTACGGTAATATTTTAGATTTGTCTTGCTTAACCACATTGATTACAGCCATCAAACTAAATACAATTTTTCAACAGATATTTAACTACAGGTGATTGTTTCAAATCCATATCGTACCACAGTATCTGGGTAGAGACGACAACAGCGAACATATTGGAGTTGTCTCAAAAAGGAAGTTTTACTTTTAATTTATGTTAAATTTTAAACGTTTGCTCATCTCCTGATAATATTATGTATAAATATAAATGTTCTAATTTTTTTATTTTAAATTATGTTGGAATATTATTATTAAACCATACACTACCCCATGGACAGGCTTTGTATTTATGGGAACACATTTGAAGTTAAATTCTTAATATTGTATGAATGCTGCATGTATATTGTTATTGTATTCTATTGTAGGAATACATTATTATATTGAGTTGTCAGGAACTGATAATAAAAAAATAAAATAAAATTTTGTATTTTTTGTTTATATGGCTAATTAATTTCTGTATTTGAAAGAAACCCAGATCCCAAGAAATCCACAAACTCAAATGAACCTAATAGATTCTAGAAAACACCATTGTTCAATATCGTACGTGCACAAACACACTCACTTAAGGAAAGAAAATTGAAACAAAATAATTGATTACAATATATTTAATTTAAATTAGGATACACATCGATTTTTTTCATTCTCATCAGTATAAAAATGTTTCATTTATTGATGTAACAATATTATATTATTAAACTAGTCAACATGAATAGTTTGTTTCTTTTCAGTTCTTTCAATTATCACAATCATTAAAAAATTGTCCTTTTTTTGTTAATAATAAAAGAACATGAATTTATATAAATAAACAAAACAAGTACATAATTATCACAACAAAACATTTAATATCTGTCATCTAAAAACTTTTACAAACAAAAATGTGGTTAAAAAGTTACATCATTTCTCGATAAAACTGTATAACAAAGAAACAAAATTATCGGTTCAAAGGTATATTTTCATACTTTACCAATTAATAATCTTTTAAAATATTTACCTCGCCTGAATCCATTGTTTACATATAACATTAACAAAGAAGTTGCAAATAGAGAAACAGTATAATATTATTTGATTTGTCTATGAATTTCATGTCGCTCAGCTCTAGCGACAAAAGCTCAACAATTTCAGCTTTTTCACTATTTTTTTAAATCGCGGGAAATTTAAAATACGGTCACGTGACCAGATTTATCGCTGGAAACTACCGACGAGCGACTGCATGAGGTTACACCCTTATCTATGTTATTTGTTTACAACGACTTCCAAATATTTTTTTATTTGTGTTATTTGAATTGAATAAATTTCCCATAAAAATGGTGTTTGTGGGCTGTGTTAAAGACTGTTTTAACTCTACTAAAAAAGGATTTGAGATGTATCGTTTCCCAAATAATCAGGAAGTAAGTTAACCTTAAAAATTTCCCTAATGTTAATTGTTATATTTTGAATATAAAAATACACATATTTCAAACTAAATTTGTATATATCTAGCTAAAAACGTTGGTTTTATAAAAAATGTTTACATTGTGTACTGTTTTTGAGGATATTTTGTTACAATATTTCAATAAAAGTAATTGAATAAGCTTGAGCGAACGGAATTTATTTTATAATACGCGAGATTAGTGTGACGTCACAATTTGAAACTGTATCCAAACAAAATTTGTTGCCTTAGGAAATCCCATTTGAGTGTAGATTTTTGATTATTTAAGCGTTTCATACGAATTATGTCACCGTTTATTATGGAACCTTCAACGTCAGCAGATTCTCATATCATCATATTCATGCAAACTGTTATTTCTGCATTTTTTTACTTTATTCGAAATATATAATTTGTAGCTCAGTTCTTTGTTAATCTTTAACTTGTAAACTTGAAAATATCTAATAAAAGTAGTTAGTTGTATAAATAAAGTTTTTAAAAAAGTAATTTCGAGTATCGATTATAAATCTGGCGCAGTCAGTAGGATATCTAGAATTGTCGCGTATCGAACGTGTCTAATTTTCGTTTCAACGATTAACTAGATATCGAACCGTTGTAATCTGTGATTGGAGGTGTCGGAAGTGGAGAGGCTCTCTAAAAATCGAGAAACCCATCTATTTGAAGACCATCGAAGCCCTTCAAGACGGAGGACGACGAAAGTTGAGACAAGCATCGTTCAACTTTGCAAGGACTACGAAAACTCAACAGAGAAAGTGTTTCGTCCTTATAGTTACAGCCAAGGGAATGCTCAAGTTTACCTTAATTATCCTGTAAGTAATCAATAGTATACAATTATTTAATTTGTTCATGTCAGTAGATTCTTTAATTAACGATTTAGAAAATTTAAAAATTAATACTTTAAGTGACCTTCAAGTTTCTAATCAATCGACACGAAAAAATAACGTAAAAATGACGGACTTCAAGGCAGAATACTTAAATTGCGTACCAGAGTTCGATGGAAACCCCAACGAACTTTACCGCTATTTATCTGTCTGCGACTCAATTATTAATACTTTTTATATTAGAGACCAACCCAACCATTTCCAAAACGTATATTTAATTAATTCACTAATTTCCAAACTACGAGGAAATGCTAAACTTGTAGTTAACATACAAAATGTGACTTCCTGGACATCTCTTAAAGATACACTTTCTCGAAATTTTGCGGACCAAAGAGATGAATCATGTCTTAATCGTGACCTTGTTATGATGAGACAAGGAAACGGTGAGAGACCCCAGCAGTTTTATGACAGAGTGTTAAATATTTTAAACCTTGTTTGTAGTTATATAGATCTGCACGAACAAACATTAGAAAATAAGATACTTAAAAGGGATTTATACAACAACCTAGCTTTGAAAACATTTTTGTCGGGTCTTAAGGAACCTTTAGGAACCACAATCCGCTGCATGAAACCCAAAACCTTGAGTGAGGCATTACAATACGTTCTAGAAGAAGATAATATGCACTACTTTCAAAATCCACAAAATAGAAATTTACCTAGACAACCAATGCCTCAGTCAAGACAACAATTTAAACCAAATTTTAACAAGCAGTCTTATTTTAATAATCCTAACAATACGTATAATCGGAACAATTTTAATTCACACACACCGAATAATACTTTTATAACAAGAAACTCATTTCCGACAGGGCCTATACCAATTCAAAGTCAACCAATAAGAAATCAACATTTTCCAACTAATTCAGTTTTTAATCAGAATAGGAATGTTAACGTTTTTAAGCCGAACCAACAACAAAACCAAAATTTGCCAAGGGCCACCCCTATGAGTATCTCTACGCGTAATACATTTAATAGAGGAGCGAATATTTCGACGCGAAATAATCAAAATTTCTCTCACCCATTTAACCAAAACCAACAAACACGAAATTTTGTGTCGGAAGAACTATTTAACACAGAATGCCAAGAACCTGGTCCCTTTTTTCAAAATTTTAATCCAAATTTTTCCAGTAACAATGTTTGTAACGAAGATTATAATATAAATGAAAATGAAACACTTGATAATGAAAGTTATGACCTAATTGATTTAAACGAAACAGATGTAAATTTTCAAAACAAGCCTCGCCGGAGAAATCCGACATAATACCACCAATTATATCATTTAATAACACAAATTCCAGTGAATTACCTTATATAATTTTTCCTGAGCATAATCTAAAATTTTTAATTGATACAGGCTCAACTAAATCTTTTTTAGACCCCAACGTAGCTTATAAATTTTACCCAAAACAAATAAATAATGATCCATTTATAGTTTCAACCGTATTTCAAAAATCAGCCCACAAACACAGTGCCACTGTGACAGCTTCAAAAATTTTTGAACTACCAAAACCAACAAATATCAAGTTTTATTTATTCAAATTTCACAATATATTCCATGGACTAATAGGCCTCGATAACCTAAAATTATTACAAGCTAGTTTAAATTTTAAAGAAGGTTTTCTATCGGCACCTTATACAAAAATTCGATTGCTTTATCACCCAACTCAAAACGAATTAAATTTGATAAAAGTATCTCCTCGGTACGAACAAGTAATTAAAGAACCTCTATACCCAATGGTGAAATAATAATTCCTCATCAAAAAATTCACAATTGTGAAATACCCGAATCATTGACAATAGCAAAAGACGGTGAAGCTCTAACAACAATTCTTAATAATTCAATGGACCCAATTACTCTTGACTTTTCCGAACCAATCGCTGTAGAAAATTTTGACAAACAATTCATACAACAATTTGAGCTAAATAATTTTGACGAAATACCAAACCAATGCATAGACTTATCAAAATTCAGAACTGACCACTTAAATTCTGAAGAAAAACTTGTAATATCCAATTTAATAAAAGAATATTCAGATATATTTTATCAAGAAGATTTACCTTTGACTTTTACAAACAGAATAAAACATCAAATTAAAACCACAGACGAAATCCCTGTTTACTCTAGACCATATAGATATCCCTTTATTTATAAGAACGAAGTACAGAAACAAATAAAAAAAATGTTAGACTCAAAAATTATTAGGCCTAGCAACTCACCATGGTCATCTCCTATATGGATTATCCCAAAAAAATTAGACGCTTCAGGAAAACAAAAATGGAGAGTTGTAATAGACTATAGACAATTAAACTCTAAAGCCATTGACGACAAATACCCTCTCCCCAATATTACTGACCTATTGGATAAACTAGGTAGGTGTCAATATTTCACCACTGTTGATTTAGCCAGTGGCTTCCATCAAATCGAGATGGATGAAAAGGACACCGAAAAAACCGCGTTTACCACCGAAAACGGTCATTGGGAATTCTTAAGAATGCCATTTGGACTGAAAGGAGCACCCGCTACCTTTCAAAGGGTAATGGATAATATTCTTCGAGGTATACAAAACGAACAATGTCTTGTATACTTAGATGATATTATCGTATTTTCAACTTCTTTACAAGAACACGTTGAACGCCTTAAAAATGTTTTTCAACGACTAAGAGAATCAAATTTTAAAATCCAGCTAGACAAGTCTGAATTTCTTAGAAAGGAAGTGGCTTATCTAGGACACGTTGTCACTCCGGAAGGCGTAAGCCCGAACCCGGATAAAATTAAAGCAATTAAAGAGTACCCTATACCTTGCAATACTAAACAAATTAAAGGATTCCTAGGACTTTTAGGCTATTATCGTAGGTTTATACCGAATTTTGCAAAAATCACCAAACCACTAACAAAATGTCTAAAGAAGGGAGCTAAAATTGTACACGATCATGAGTTTGTAAAATGTTTTGACAACTGTAAAAACCTTTTAATTAACGAACCAATTTTAAAATACCCAGATTTTTCTAAACCATTTAATTTGACAACCGACGCGAGTAATGTCGCTATAGGCGCAGTATTGTCGCAAGGGCCAATTGGTAAGGATTTACCAATAGCCTATGAATCACGCACCCTAAACGATTCGGAACAAAATTATTCTGTAATTGAAAAAGAACTTTTAGCTATTGTTTGGGCAACCAAATATTTTAGGCCTTATCTATTTGGAAAAGAATTTAATATCATCACCGATCATAAACCCCTAAAATGGCTTTTCTCCCTTAAAGACGAAAACACTAAGTTCACCCGTTGGAAATTAAAATTATCAGAGTATACTTATAACATTATATATAAAAAAGGAACTTTAAACTCTAACGCTGACGCACTTTCGAGAATAGAAATTCACACTAAAGAAACAGACACCTTTTGGAAAGAATTAGACGATATACTTTCAAATATAGATCAGCATAACAAACAACCAACAAATCTCTTCAACTATGACCAACCTAACACTTCCCAAAAAAATGACCTAATTGACCTTTATACTGACAATTTTCCCCTTCCTGAAAATCTAAGTGATAATGGAGACGATATCTCATTATTAGTTCAACCAAACTCAGAACCCGAAAATGACCTACCAGATCAGACCGAAATCCAATCCAATAACGATGACGAAACTATTCATTCCAATATTGAACAAACCCCAACCTTCGAAATTCCAACCATAAATACTGCCGTTAACTATGGCCAAAATCAAATCATAATAAATTCCGTTCTCCACTCCCCAGCTAACCCCAAAATTAAAATTCTTTTTGAAAACAAAAAACGTATTAAAGTACAATTTTCACAAAACAATTTTGAAAAGGATGTTATCGACTTCATAAAGAATTATATTAATCCACAGACACAATACTACATTTACTTTGAAAACCCTGAAATATTCGAACCCTTTCTAGTAATTTTAGAAAAATATTTTAAAAATTCTTCCTTAAACCTTAAAAAATGCATGAAAAAATTAATCGACATAACAAACAAAAACGACTTAAAAGAAGTAATTCAATCTTACCACGAAAGTAAAAGCAACCATAGGGGTATCGACGAAACATACCAACGAATTAAAGAAAAGTATTACTGGCCGTGTATGAAAAACTCCATACAAACATATATAAATGATTGTGAAGTATGCCAACAAAGTAAATATGAAAGAAACCCCATTACAATAAAAATGAACCAAACCCCTACTGCCAACAAACCCTTCCAAATATTATACATAGATACATTCACGATGGAACAGAATAAATTTTTGACAATTATCGACGCTTTTTCTAAATATGCCCAGGCATACCACCTGACTACCTTGTCCAGTACTGAAATAGTTAACAACCTTGTAACCTTCTTTTCTCACCATGGTGTACCCGAACAAATTTTCAGTGACAATGGCACTGAATTTAAAAATTCCGTTATTTCAGAACTCTTAAGTCTTCATAAAATAAAAATTCATTTCTGCTGTCCGGACCACCCTCAATCACAAGGTTCGATCGAAAGATTTCATTCAACCATTATCGAACACATTCGGTTATTAAATACGAGAGGTTTCCTCAAAACACCTATCACAGTAAAAATGATCTATGCAATTCTCGCATATAATAATTCCATACATTCCACCACAAAGTTAAAACCTATTGATGTTATTAATGGCCACCTAAATACTAACGATCCATTCAACCTAGAAATAGATAAAATACTTCTAAACGACTATATAAATGACCACAAAGAAAGGTCCAAAATACTTTATTCAAAATTAAATGAAAATTTGATAAAAGAAAAAGAAAAACGAATCGAAAAAATTAATAAAAACCGCGATGACCCCCAAATATTTGAAAAGGATCAAAATGTTTTCATCAAATTACATAAGAGACAAAAACAAGCAAATAAGTTTAAAAAGTCGACAAAAATTAAAAAGTTAAATCGACAGAAAAAAATAATTACCACTGATTCTCAAAATAAAATTCATATGGATAATCTTAAGCGCCCATTAAAAACTACATATGAATTTTGAACCTAAAATAATTTAAACTATTTCAGATCTATGGCCTTAGGACTTTCCCAAAGAAAAATAACCATGAAAAATATGGAGAACAATTTTGGACTAATCCCATTAAAATTAGGAACCGCAAAAATTAAAGAAAGTAATTTCAATCTCATTCATTATTTTGATTTGAATCCAATCGTTAACGAAGTCAAAAAATTAAATTCTCATTCGAAAGATCTAAAATATCAATTTTCTAAAAACTTAAATTATTCACATGATGTTTCAAACTACCTAAAAATTTTGAGTTTCTCAGAAGAAAAAGTTCAAAATAAATTACTCGAAATAATACCGTTGTCTCATAGATCAAAAAGAGGACTTATTAATGGTTTAGGATCTATTTTTAAAAGTATAACTGGAAATTTAGATGCAAGTGACGGAGAAAGATACGAACAAATAATCAAAGAACTTCAAGGAAACCAAAATCAATTAGCCAATAATATAAAAGTACAAAATTCTCTTTCTATAGCATTAATAAACAAATTTAACTTTACAATAAATCAAATAAGTCATAACGAAAATCTTTTAGAATCAAAATTGAAATTTCAAATTGCATTAATTGTTGAAGGAAGCGTCTATCGAGAAAATGCGATGTTCATTAAAGATACTATTAACCAAATTATTAACATGCTAGAAATAATAATCTCAATATTACAAGATATTGAAACATCAATAACATTTTCGAAGCTAGGAGTCATGCATCCAAGTATAATAAAAACAAATGATTTTTATAATGAATTATATCAACTACAAAAAAGGTTAGAAGATGGTCAGTTACCTATAGAAGTAACCTTGCAAAACTTACTGCTATTTGAAAAAATCATAAAAATCAACTGTTACATATTAAATGGAAAAATAACTTATATATTACAGATTCCAATAACGAATTCTCAGAATTTTGATTATTATCATTTGTACCCTATCCCCATTAGAAAAGAAGGTCAATTTAAAGCAATTATCCCAAATAAAATATATCTAACAAAAAATAACGTTCAATATGCATCTATGAGCAAACCTTGTCTGGGACTGTATCCGTCAACACCACATCTCTGCGAGTACACCGACCTCCAAGATGTTAAAGATGAAAATCCGTGCGAAGTGGAACTACTAAATATAAAAAACACTTCCAATTGCCAACAGTCAAGAATCAGCATCCCCAAAACGTTTTTCCAACATCTGGACAACACCAACCAATGGATTGCAGTTTTTCCATTTCAAGAAACCATTACACTGACATGTCATGATCAAGTCGAAACCATAACAGTCAAAAATACATACCTTATACGAATACCAAAAGGATGCCTAATAAAAACATAAGTCACCAAAATAGTAAACCGAAATGACATCCAAGTCTCAAGTCAACCCATCTTGTTTCCTGAACTAGAAGTCAAAGCTATGGAAATACAAAACGTTCCTACCAGTATTCAACTGCAAGACGTCAACCTAGATGACCTGAACCAAATTAAAACCAAAATTCTCGAAAATGATCCAGAGTTAAAAATTCAGAAAATACACCACACTCCCAGCATATGGACAATTATAATTTATTGTCTATTGGTTATATTAGGAGGATGTATCATTGTTAGAAAACTATCGACCCGATTCAAATCTAAGAAAAAAGAAGTTCAACCAATGGACCTGGAATCTATTCAACTTCCTCGCTAACCCTCAGAGTTGAAATTTCGAAGGGAGGAATTATGTCACCGTTTCTTATGGAACCTTCAACGTCAGCAGATTCTCATATCATCATATTCATGCAAACTGTTATTTCTGCATTTTTTTACTTTATTCGAAATATATAATTTGTAGCTCAGTTCTTTGTTAATCTTTAACTTGTAAACTTAAAAATATCTAATAAAAGTAGTTAGTTGTATAAATAAAGTTTTTAAAAAAGTAATTTCGAGTATCGATTATAAATCTTACGTGTTTTTGAAAGGAATAAATTATTAAAAAGTAAGTAATCGTGTCTACTCAATATAAAAAATTATAGTTTTGATAATCTAAGTTACCTTGCAATCCGTATTTTTGATTTTAAAAGCTATTTTTGAGGTTATATTTACTGGATTATTGGATTTATGTGAAAATATAAGATAAATAATAGTGATTGTTTGTTCTAGTGTCATCAAAACATGTTTCAACATTCTCTTGAAACCTTTTTTAATGATAATATGGGTTTGTTAGTGAAAAATGCTTAATTGAAGTCTGTGGTGATTTGCCAAAAGCTGATATGTCATTTTTTTCAATTTTTAGGTTATATCACCCTGATATGTAATCGAGTCCAAAGTTTTACTACGCCAAAAGCTGATATGTCAATCCAAGAGTCTGAGCATGCGTTACAAATTTACATTAGTCGATATGTCTGTGAACGCAATTTCAGTTTTTGCCAAAACCTGTTATGTCTGACATATCATGTTTGGTCGGCTTTGGGAAGGTGACATAGTGGTGACATATCAAGTTTTGACAAATAGTATTAAGGTTATGTCAGTGCAGCTTCTGTTTATTTTAGTTTAGTTTTTAATATAAAAAGCCAATAAAACAGGTAAGTAGGTTTATTTGTTGTACTTTAAGAAACTAAATACAACGGAGGCAGTGGTTTTTGGAATTCAGTAATTAGAACTAAATTAATTTTTTAATTAAGGGCCGGTTTATTCACATTTAAGTAAATTTGATAATTTTCACGTAGTTATCAGTGATCTACCAATGGGGAATCGTTAATCATAGCAACAACTGGATAAATTTACAAATTTAATAATTAAACGGCGAATTAACTGAGCCTTAGTAAAATTTTAAAAAACTAAAGAAAATCATTCCAGTACTAATATTAATACAGGTTATTGATTGTTTTAGATTTAAACCATGTCACGAGGAAAACGAATGTTAGAAATGGTAAAAATTCAGCTTAATGAAATTAGTGCCAATGAAACTCAGAAAGTCACTGTTGAAAAAATTCCCAGTCTAGCTGATTTAGCTCCTTCCACCGCTATTCTTCTCGAACCAAACATAAATGAATTTCAACCAGAGGAAAACAGAAATAATTTAAATAATTATTATTCTACACCTGAACCAAGCTGCAGTAACAGTCGAGCAGATGAAAATATTGGTTATGATTTACAAAATGATTATGATAGCGAGTCTTGTGACGACGACAGGGATGTCGATTATGTTCCTAAAGATTCATCGGAAGAATCTGAAAATGAACCATCTATTGTAAGAATTGGGCCGAAGACAATCAGATTAGATAATTCTTCAAATCTAAATAGGGAAGAAAACACAAATCAAGCAAATGAAGAAAACAAGATCGAAGCGGCAAACGATCAAGGTAGGAAACGAAAGTCAGTTAACAGAAAATTAATGAAGGAAAAGAAATTAAAAGGAGAAGAGTATTTAACTAGAAAGGGTATTTTGGTACCAGCTAAAAAGTTTACACCTGTCATTAGCTGTTGCAGGAAGAATTGTGCTGATAAACTACCTCCAGAGAGTCAAAAAATAATTTTCGATGACTTTTTAAAAAATGTTACAAACAAAGATCAAGTTTTAAGCGACAGGATTAAATTGTCCGAAAAAAAAATAGAACGAAAAGGAAGAAGTAAAACTGGCATTACGAGAGAGAGACAAATAACAGCGTCTTACTTTGTTACGTTCAGCGATAAGGAAATAAATATTTGCAAGACTATGTTTCAAAAAGTCCATTCAGTCACAAGGGGAAAAGTTGATATTTTAATTCAAAAGCGACGTGCGTGCCAAACTGGATTTATAGACGACAATTTAAGTGGACGGCAGAAACCAGTAAATGCAAGAGAGGAAGAAAGACTAGAAGTAATAAACCATATTAACAGTTTCCCAAAATATCAGAGTCACTACTCAAGAAGCCATACATCAAAATTGTATTTAGCACCTACGCTTAGCATTGCAAAAATGTATGACATGTATGTTAACAAAAGAAAGACTGAAGGAATGGAAAAACCATTGTGTTATTCAATGTATGCAAAAATATTTAATGAACTAGGCTATAAAATAAAAAACCCAAGTATTGACACTTGCAAAACGTGCGACAAGCTCCAAAATGATATTAAATGTGCAGCTACTGAAGAAGAACGAAACAAGAAAGTAGAGGAGAAAGATAAACATCTGGAACTGGCGGAAAAAGCTTACAGTCAAAAAAAAAATGACAAAGAGAGAGCTAGAAATTCCGAAACTGAGCGAGTCATTGTTTTCGACCTTCAACAGAATTTGCCTACGCCGACTTTGACCACAAGTGAAGTATATTATAAAAGACAATTATGGACCTATAACTTTACCATGAGAGATTGTTGTACAGAAATTACAACTTGTTTTATGTGGCACGAAGCTTTGTCAGACCGTGGAGCAGATCAAATTGCCTCTTGTATAGTTCACTTTTTGAAAGATTTGCCCGATAGTGTTAATAAGGTAGTTTTATATTCAGATTCTTGCCCCGGTCAAAATAAAAATAATACTGTGGCAGCTGCACTTTCTTGGTTTCTGCACTTTCTTGGTTTCTGCATCAGTCGAAAAATATAAACATTATTGAACACAAGTTCTTAGAAGTTGGCCACTCCAGACTAGAATGTGACTCCGATCATGCACGTATCGAACGAGCCAAAAAAGCTGCATGTGATACCGAATTAAGGATTCCTCATGATTGGTATCAGTTTGTTCGAACCGTTCGAGGGAAGAAACCTTTCAAGGTTGTTGAAATGCAAAAAGAAGACTTTCTGCTATATTCTTCTTTGTTAAGAAGCGTTTTTGTTAAGCGCGATCACACCGAAGAAGGAGCAAATATACGTTGGCATGATATTAAAGTGTTACGCTTCTCAAAAGAACTGCCACTTGGAGTTATTGAAGTGAAGTATTCGCACGATGAGAATGAGCAGTTTTGTCGGCTTAACATTAAAAGAAGAGGAAACGTTATCCCCGAATTTTTACCACAGGTTTATGATGGTCCCAAACCTATCAATCCAAAGAAGAAAGAGAATCTTGTGTTTCTGTTAAAATACATAGACAGCGTTTACCACCCATTTTATCAGAATCTTACCGTAAATGCAAATGCTGAAGATGCTCTATGAAATTTTGTTGTTATAATACTTAACTTTTGATAATAAAGTATGTTAATATAATACACTGTGGTGTTCCTTTAGATAAACACTTTCACAGTATTAAAAAAAAATTATAAATTTCATAGTAAAAAAGTCATTTCCATTGTTGATATGTCAAAAATGATTTCACGGCAAAAGTTGATATGTCATTCAAAGTCACTTTTTTCAATTTTGAAAAAAGTTTTAATCAAAATCAACGGTCCCCTGTGGTCTACGTATTTTAACATTCTAATAAAAATACTTACATACAGAAAATAGACATTATTTTGAGGGACTTGTTTGCGAAAATAGATTTGTCATTTTCTTAAAAACTTTAAAGTGGCGTCCTGTAAACTTAATAAAATCGACATATCAGCTTTTGGCAAATCACCACAGAAGTGAAGTATCCGAATGAAGAAAAATTAAAACAGCTCACAAAGGACAGGAATTACATAATTCATTTTGATGAAAATAACTTAGTGATAATTGAAAAATATAACTATTATCACCAGATACAAGGTGCATTACAGATTGCATGAGAGGACATGCGCTATTTAATATTATGGATACCCAGTGACATTATTGTGGGAATTGCTCGACATCAATAATGGAAGAAAATTTACGTTTGAATAACATTCTACCTTTACAAATTTGTACTGTTTATATTAACATAATAAAATGTTTTCATAATTATGAATTTTTGTTTGCTTCGTGCTAAGAAAATTAAATTGAGGAAACACTGCAAATTTACATGACTGGAAATATGCCATTTAGTCTGAAAACTCAGAACATCATGTCACAACTTTGCCTCAATCAAATCATATTTGTATGAGGTGCAGAGTTTCTGTTGGTTGCTTTCAAATTTTATTTGACCTGTAGGCTTTTTTCAACTACATGTGTAAACATATTCAATTTTATCTAAAAACAAATAATATAAACAAAAACGTTTCCAAATTTCTTTATTACACAGAGACATATTTACTTGTAATACAATGGTTTACAGTTAATAGAAAGAGGAAAGTAAGGAATTTCAATTTAAAATAGTAAACGTTTAAAAAATCATTTACAGCAACTTATAAAAAATGTAAAGCAAAAGATCTGTAATGACTAATAATAATGTATATGTTATAGGGAGATCGATATATACAGTATAAAATCTTCTACCTTGTTTGCAAAGATTAATCATGTACAACAAAATAATGGGCTAATTTTCTTTTCTCCATCCATAAAATGACAGCTACACAAAAAGTTCCGGGATCTGGTTCTATTGTTCTACAAATATTGTATAAACATTCAAAATAAAATGTAGATACCTTGTCAGCTTCATCCATTTGCTTCTTACTTTTGGATCCTTTGGAAATCTATAAAACTTACAGTTCTCTCTGACATAATGCTTACAGCCTGGTGGCCAGCACAGTACCATGACTCTTTATGTGAAGAAACCTAAAATTAGACAATACAGATAAAAAAAGAATTAAAACAATTGTATTTCATAAGTTTATAATAGCATGTTTAGGTTAGAAAACTCTTTTATTAAAATTATATTGTTATACATACATATATTGGCTGGAATCGAATATATCTCTTAGTAAAAGTCTTAGTGTATATCTAAATGTCTAAATCAGCAGTTATATTCAAAATATGAGGGAATAATCTCTGGTTCAAAATCACACCAATGGTATCTAAATGGCTAGTTTTGTTTGTTTGGATACAAAATTGACATAACCTAAGATTATGACGTCACCACTAATACCGCGTATTGCAATATTTGGTTGTCTGCAATTGGACGTTTGGATATGAAGGAAAAACCTCTTGAAAGAATTCGTGAATCCTATAGAATAGAGTTTGTGGCATATATTTTGGACCAGAAGCTGTTTATGTTGGTAGCAGATATACATCAACAATAAAAGCTGATGCTGTGCCCACTCTATTGGGAAATTCCATTGAAATATGTAAGTTTTTTTAATGAAATATTAAAGATGAATGGTTAACGTATTTTTGTATTATTTTGTGGAAATGAAGGAAAAGTAATTATACATTTATTTTTTAGTTCAAAAACACAATTTAAACCAAGTTGATGAACAACATAATATAAACGCTGTTCCTCTTTTTCTGTTATTTGAAGAAGGCAGTACCAACATAGTGTGTGTTGAATAATATTGTCAACTAAGTCACCTGATGAAAAAGCTTCACCGTTTCTACAGTATTTCCTTGCGTTAGTTGTTTCTTTTCAATTGTATTTGTAATATTTTTTAATGGTTTTTTTTAATTTTTGTAAATTTTATAATATGTAATATACTTGTTATTGTGTTCAAATTGTGTTTTATTGAAGTTTATTGAAATTGTCGAGTGAACTCAAATATGGGTAAATTTGATTCGACAATATTCGAGGTCACTCGATAATTTCATTCGATTTTTAGAATCGGAGCTCTTATTAAATAATTCAAAACGAAAAATTATAGATTCAAAAGAACCACCGTGCCAAATTTAATTGATCCTCCAGCCGTAAGGGGCGCTACCGGTTCTCTGGGACCTCGAGTTTTAACGTAAGACTCCGATCTATCCGTGTATAATATTATCTTATCTATGACAAAGAAGTTGCAAATAGAGAAAAAACGTAATATTATTTGATTTGTCTATGAATTTCATGTCGCTCAGCTCTAGCGACAAAAGCTCAACAATTTGAGCTTTTTCACTATTTTTTTAAATCGCGGTAAATTTAAAATACGGTCACGTGACCGGATTTATCGCTGGAAACGAGCGACTGCATGAGGCTACACCCGTAGAATAGCTAGTTTAGTTCTGTGATTGTTTTGAAACTAACAGCCAAAGACAATACAAATATTATAATAGATCAGTTGTGTCTGATTAGTTTGTCTGTGCTAACAACTATATTAATTTTTATTTCGTTATTCAGTATATCGCAGAGATAACTTATCTCTGGTATATCGTCGGTATGTCTCTGGTGATTCTGCATATACTGTACCAAACTTTGCCAAAAGAACAATCAAACTGTACAGATTAATGAAAAAAATAAAAACTGAATCTTTGATTGGCCCATAAAATAAAAATCATTAGCTCATCATTTAAAGAATACCTATGTTTAATGTAGTAAACATTTGTATAATTAGTAGATAGTGGGTCACTTGACGCACGTTTTAGGAGGGGGGTGTGACGTCACCGGCCACGCCCTCTGACGTAGCTGTCATCTGTCAAATGTGTCATCTGTCACATTCGTCATCTGTCAAATGAGTCATCTGTCAAATGTGTCAACAGTCATGTGTTCTGTACCATATGTCATAAGTGTCATCTGTCAACCCGCCACGTGTGCCAACTGTCAAATGTGTCGTATGCCCCATCTGTTCTGTGATCTGCTCCATGATTTGTCTATATGTCGTATGTGCGTTCCGTCGTATGTGTCATCCGTCAAATGTCTCATCTGTCATACGTGACGTGCGTGCCGTATATGCGTTCCGTCATATGTGACGTACATGTCGTATGTGCGTTCCGTCGTATGTGTCATCCGTCAAATGTCTCATCTGTCATACGTGACGTGCGTGCCGTATATGCGTTCCGTCGTATGTGACGTATATGTCGTATGTGCGTTCCGTCGTATGTGTCATCCGTCAAATGTCTCATCTGTCATACGTGACGTGCGTGCCGTATATGCGTTCCGTCATATGTGTCGTATATGTCGTATGTGCGTTCCGTCGTATGTGTCATCCGTCAAATGTCTCATCTGTCATACGTGACGTGTGTGACGTATATGCGTTCCGTCGTACGTGTCATCCGTCAAATCCTTGCCATCTATCATCGTCGTCGTTATTCTACACTATCCAACAGGTGTCGGTAATACAGTTACCTTGTCCTGCCATCTATCGTCGTCGTCATTAATCTACATTATCCAACAGTTGTCGGTAATACAGTTACCTTGTCCTGCCATCTATCGTCGTCGTCGTAACCTACATTATCCAACAGGTGTCGGTAATACAGTTACCTTGCCATCTATCGTAGTCATTGCCATAACGGCACTAACAACTATTTGTTATTCACCAGAGTGCCAAAACGGCCGTGGGTAGCTGGGGCTACTTTTCCCGTATACTGCGCATGTTTTCCGTTACATATAGGCCCAAAAAGACACATTTCGACGATCTGCGCACTTACTAGAAGGCATTTCCTCATATCTCTGTTATTATTTGTCGGATAGGAGTTTAATAAACGGCAATATGATTTTTAGAATATTATCGTATACAGAATGTGCAGAAAAAGATGTCATTAGGGCACTAACGTATATCTTTGGTATTATTGGTCGGATTGAAGTCAAATAAACGTTATTATATTTGTTAGATTATTATCGTATACAGGATGTGTAGAAGAGATGCCATTAGGGCACTAGCACATATCTCTGCTATTATTGGTCAGATTGAAGTCGATCAAACGCGCTGGAAGATGTACTTATACCAATAACAGAACCAATTTCGTGACAACATAATGATTGTAAAGTTATGCGACTTAGAGGACTGCGATAGAAATTCTTAACTTGTTAAAAAATAAATATCTGGTTCTTTTAATAGTTATATACGTGGAAAGTTTGGCGAATTGGTTTCTGTAAAACACTGTGTTAAGGCTAAGCTGTCTTTTCCTCTTACTAACTAACAACAAAGTAGAATTGACGGCCGTTAAACTCGATAGGCTACTTAAAGAAATACCAAATTTTCCGACAAACAACTTTTTTTTAACTTTTGCATCCAAGAAGAGTACAAGGAAAGGTGCGACGTTATTGTAAACAACGATAAAACAGTTGGCAAAGATTTCCTCAATTGACTCACATCTAATGCAAGATTTAAAATATACAACAAGTTTATTTGTCAAATAACCAGTCCTGGATTTAACAAGAGCATTGGAAATCAAATTATAGATATCGTCAACAGCATTACCATATTGGAGTAAAAGTGAACAAATATACGGTGGAGTGAAAAAGATAGAAGAAAAAATATTATTGAATTTTAAACAGCATGCCTTCGTACAAATACCAAATTATAGATATCGTCAACAGCATTACCACATTGGAGTAAAAGTGAACAAATATACGGTGGAGTGAAAAAGATAGGAGAAAAAATATTATTGAATTTTAAACAGCATGCCTTCGTACAAATAAGTCGTATAGGTAAGAAAACCATATTACTCTGCTTTATAAGGGGGCACTTTGTTATTATTAATCAGATTAATGTTGAATAAACGGTATTATGTTAGGTACGTCACTACGACGATTTGTAGTCGTAAAATGTTATACAGGGTGTAGTCGTAAAAATATTAGGGTGTAAAGGTATACAGGGTTGTGTAAAAGAAGCAAACCCCGCGAGGATGAGAGAAGTCGGGGCATCCTCGTCTCTTATTGATCAGCGTCCTGGTGTATGATTGGACTCGTTCTCTGGTTGGTTAGCGTCCTCGTGTCTGATTGGCTAAACTACACCACCAGATGTCGTCAATGCAGTTACCTTGCCATCTATCGTCGTCAACCTACATTATCCACCAGGTGTCGGTAATACAGTTACCTTGTCTTGCCATCTGTTGTCGTCGTCGTCGTCAATCTACATGGTCCACCACGTCTCCTTAATACAGTTAACCTTGTGTCATCTTCTATCTAGCCGTGACGTCGATAACCTAACATAGCAAACCCACGAAATCTTGTGTAGCGGAAGTAAACCCAAATTATTATCGGATTGGACTCGTTCTCTGGTTGGTTAGCGTCATCGTGTCTGTTTGGCCAAACTACACCACCAGATGTCGACAATGCAGTTACCTTGCCATCTATCGTCGTCAACCTACATTATCCACCAGGTGTCGGTATTACAGTTACCTTGTCTTGCTATCTATCGTCGTCAGCCTAGATTATCCACCCAATATACAACTACTCTATTGGAAATTTCTATGTAGAAGGTTATACTCCTTTAGAAGATTGTATAACTCTGCTAGTAAAAATTGTACTTCCAGAATTCTCCGTTATACTCTGTGTCGATTGCAAAAATGTGGGCAAAGTTGTCAAAAAATAAAAGTCTGCAAAACAGTTGCTGTCTTTAACAATATGTTGCAATATGTTTATTGGGGTAACAACAATACAAGAAAGTTGACGGGCTTACAAATAAATTTACTACTAAAAAAAAGAAATCGACGCAAGGAAGAAGGTTATAAATTACATTCTCTCTCTGCATGCACCTCTAAGAAAGGAGAACAGAGACAATGTTCGAATTATACAAAAGTGTTACATTATAGCTGGAGAGACTTACTTGTCTAGAGCCAGCACCCATTACCATAAACAATAAAAAACAAATATATATTTTCTAAGTGTTTACAACAACAATAGAGCAGTTCTTATTGCATATGGTTATGTTACAATACTTTATAATAATAAATGTAAGGAGATAATATGTTTGCCTACAGAAGAAGAAACGTTTTTTTTTAACATTTAGTACAAATGGTATTACGTCTTACCTAAGACAACACATTCGCTAAGATAGAAAATATTTATTATTTTTTATAACAGAGTAAGATGGAATGTATCGGGAGAATTGTAACGTAATTGTAAATAATAGTAATAAAACAGTTGGCATAAGACTTCTTACCTATTAATTATATAGAGATTGAATAATAATAATAAGGAGAAAAATGTTCGAACCTCTCAAAAATGCTATATTAAGGTTGGAGATACAGAAGTGGTAATATTTGGAATTAAAGAAGTTATGCGTAGAGGTAGAATCCAGCACATATTAAAACTACACAATATATAAATGTTTTTTACCTTTCGAATTACTAGTTAGAACGAGAATTAGAAGAAGAAATAGACTTAGATTAAAGTATTAAAATAAAAATTGACGTAGTAAAATATACACTCGACAGAAACAAAGAAAGAGTTGTATTTCGTGTGTATACGTTTTGATAAACCTGTATAAATATTCTAATAAAAACATTTAAAGATATCGTTGTTTTACAATTTTTTCCACTTTTGTTCCTATTTAATGTTAAGGAAATATATAATGAATCCCCATATTTTAATTGAGAAAATGAAATGCAGTAAGACTTTGCAGTGACCTTTCTGTTATAAAAAAACCAGCCCACCCTGAGGCACAAATATGTATTCATCATATGTGTCTATATATATACCAATAAGATGCATTTTTTATCGAGCAAAAACAAAAGGTCAATACATCGAATGGTCAATATACAGGGTGTCGACATGAAGATGTAAAAAAAAGACACTCTGCTATTATTGGTTTGATAACGAAAACAATACGTCATTATGACGTTCAATCAATATACAGGGTGTCGACATAAAGATGTCAAAAGGCACTACAACGTTCAATCAATATTGTACTTCCAAAATTCTCCGTTATACTCTGTTTCGATTGCAAAAAATGTGGACAAAGTTGACCGAGAGATAACAGATACAGAACAGATGTTGTCTTGTGTTTAACAATATGCAGCAATATGTTTATTGGAGTAACAGCAATACAAGAAAGTTGACGGGATTACAAATAAATTTACCAAAAAAATCCTACGCAAGGAAGAAGGTTATAAATTACATTCTCTCTGCATGCAGCTTTAATTGTCTCCCTGTTAACCATATAGAAATTGTAGAAGAAAAGGAGAACGGAGGCAATGTTCGAATTATACAAAAAGTGTTGCATTTAAAGCTGTAGAGACTTACTTTTCTAGGTCCAGCACCCCATTTTCTACTATACCGGAAGATATCTACAGACAGGACGCTGGACTAATCTCTACAGATAATTTGGTTACACGTATTTTAAGGAAGAGAACTAATAAAACAAAAAACTTTCTCCTTATAAGATTAAAGAAATCGACCCTCTGTCGCAGTCTTACATTACATCGACAAGGAAACGAAAACAGGAAATGGATGAGCTAGATACCAAGAGGCGGAAGCTGGATTTTCTCGAAAAGACAACTGCAATAAAGGAAGAATATAGAAGTCTACTGGAGAAAGAAGAGAAGAAAACACAATTGAGGGAGAGATTAGAAAACTATTTTTATAGCCATTGGATAAACCTAGACCCAGCAGGTGTGTATAAAGTGTCGGAATTTACAATAAACAATAAAAACAAATATACTTATGTTGGTTTGTTAGCGGAAAAGGATGCCATAAAAATGTCTATTTCTTAAAGGGTTACTACAAAAATATATTTCTAAGTGTTTACAACAATAGAGCAGCTCTTATACCACATGATTATATTACAATACTTTATAATAATGGTATGGAGATAATATGTTTGGTTACAGAAGAAACGTTTGCAACATTAACTACATATGGTATTACGTCTTACCAAGGCAACATATTCGCTAAGATAGAAAATTTAAAGTTTTCTACGGAGATATGGAAGGATATTCCTTTTACCCAAGAAGATATGACCCAAATTAAAAACATTACGATGCAGAAGATAAAAGATCATATTAAATTAAGGTTTTGCCAGCGCTTAGAAGAAATTGCCGAAGGAACAGAAATGGTAATTACAGCTTTAGAGGAAGATAAACACAGAGAGAGACTTCGTTACATATTAAAGTTTGAGAATTCGGAAATCTTCTATTGCTCAAACTACTGGATGGAAAGAGAATTTCCAGAAATGGACCTAAGGTCTAGAATTAAGATAAAAATATATAAAATTGAACATACGCCTAATAGAAATAAGGAAATAGTTGTATTTTGTGTGTAATATTTGTTTGTATTATACTCAACATGCTATTATTGTAAACAAAAACGATTAAAAATAGCGTTTTGTTGCTGTTTTGTTTATCCCTACCAGTGTTGTATTAATCCTATTTCCTAAAGATGTGGGTTAAGGAAGGTGGTGTGCCATATTGGTAAGAAAACCACATTACTTTACTTTCGACGAAGCAGTTTCGACGACTCCCACCCCTCCTATTTTAGGTTTCCCCAAATGCGACGACAACGACAACGAAAACGACAGCGACAACGACAACGACGACAACGACGACGACGCGTAATTCTCCCGATACATTCCATCTTACTCTGTTATACAAAATTATAAATATTTTCTATCTTAGCGAATGTGTTGTCTTAGGTAAGACGTAATACCATTTGTAGTAAATGTTAAAAAAAAGTTTCTTCTTCTGTAGGCAAACATATTATCTCCATACATTTATTATTATAAAGTATTGTAACATAACCATATGCAATAAGAACTGCTCTATTGTTGTTGTAAACACTTAGAAATTTCCAATAGAGTAGTTGTATATTGGGTGGATAATGTAGGCTGACGACGATAGATAGCAAGACAAGGTAACTGTAATACCGACACCTGGTGGATAATGTAGGTTGACGACGATAGATGGCAAGGTAACTGCATTGTCGACATCTGGTGGTGTAGTTTGGCCAATCAGACACGATGACGCTAACCAACCAGAGAACGAGTCCAATCCGATAATAATTTGGGTTTACTTCCGCTACACAAGATTTCGTGGGTTTGCTATGTTAGGTTATCGACGTCACGGCTAGATAGAAGATGACACAAGGTTAACTGTATTAAGGAGACGTGGTGGACCATGTAGATTGACGACGACGACAACAGATGGCAAGACAAGGTAACTGTATTACCGACACCTGGTGGATAATGTAGGTTGACGACGATAGATGGCAAGGTAACTGCATTGACGACATCTGGTGGTGTAGTTTAGCCAATCAGACACGAGGACGCTAACCAACCAGAGAACGAGTCCAATCCGATAATAATTTGGTTATACTTCCGCTACACAAGATTTCGTGGGTTTGCTATGTTAGGTCATCGACGTCACGGCTAGATAGAAGATGACACAAGGTTAACTGTATTAAGGACACGTGGTGGACCATGTAGATTGACGACGACGACAACAGATGGCAAGACAAGGTAACTGTATTACCGACACCTGGTGGATAATGTAGATTGACAACGATAGATGGCAAGGTAACTGCATTGTCGACATCTGGTGGTGTAGTTTGGCCAATCAGACACGAGGACGCTAACCAACCAGAGAACGAGTCCAATCATACACCAGGACGCTGATCAAACAGAGACGAGGATGCCCCGACTTCTCTCATCCTCGCGGGGTTTGTTTCTTTTACACAACCCTGTATACCTTTACACCCTAATATTTTTACGACTACACCCTGTATAACATTTTACGACTACAAATCGTCGTAGTGACGTACCTAACATAATACCGTTTATTCAACATTAATCTGATTAATAACAACAAAGTGCCCCCTTATAAAGCAGAGTAATATGGTTTTCTTACCTATACGACTTATTTGTACGAAGGCATGCTGTTTAAAATTCAATAATATTTTTTCTCCTATCTTTTTCACTCCACCGTATATTTGTTCACTTTTACTCCAATGTGGTAATGCTGTTGACGATATCTATAATTTGGTATTTGTACGAAGGCATGCTGTTTAAAATTCAATAATATTTTTTCTTCTATCTTTTTCACTCCACCGTATATTTGTTCACTTTTACTCCAATATGGTAATGCTGTTGACGATATCTATAATTTGATTTCCAATGCTCTTGTTAAATCCAGGACTGGTTATTTGACAAATAAACTTGTTGTATATTTTAAATATTGCATTAGATGTGAGTCAAGTGAGGAAATCTTTGCCAACTGTTTTATCGTTGTTTACAATAACGTCGCACCTTTCCTTGTACTCTTCTTGGATGCAAAAGTTGAAAAAGTTGTTTGTCGGAAAATTTGGTATTTCTTTAAGTAGCCTATCGAGTTTAACGGCCGTCAATTCTACTTTGTTGTTAGTTAGTAAGAGGAAAAGACAGCTTAGCCTTAACACAGTGTTTTACAGAAACCAATTCGCCAAACTTTCCACGTATATAACTATTAAAAGAACCAGATATTTATTTTTTAACAAGTTAAGAATTTCTATCGCAGTCCTCTAAGTCGCATAACTTTACAATCATTATGTTGTCACGAAATTGGTTCTGTTATTGGTATAAGTACATCTTCCAGCGCGTTTGATCGACTTCAATCTGACCAATAATTGCAGAGATATGTGCTAGTGCCCTAATGGCATCTCTTCTACACATCCTGTATACGATAATAATCTAACAAATATAATAACGTTTATTTGACTTCAATCCGACCAATAATACCAAAGATATACGTTAGTGCCCTAATGACATCTTTTTCTGCACATTCTGTATACGATAATATTCTAAAAATCATATTGCCGTTTATTAAACTCCTATCCGACAAATAATAACAGAGATATGAGGAAATGCCTTCTAGTAAGTGCGCAGATCGTCGAAATGTGTCTTTTTAGGCCTATATGTAACGGAAAACATGCGCAGTATACGGGAAAAGTAGCCCCAGCTACCCACGGCCGTTTTGGCACTCTGGTGAATAACAAATAGTTGTTAGTGCCGTTATGGCAATGACTACGATAGATGGCAAGGTAACTGTATTACCGACACCTGTTGGATAATGTAGGTTACGACGACGACGATAGATGGCAGGACAAGGTAACTGTATTACCGACAACATGCGCAGTATACGGGAAAAGTAGCTTCGCTATCCCAGCTACCCACGGCCGTTTTGGCACTCTGGTAAATAACAGATATATATGTTAGTGCCGTTATGGTAATGACTACGATAGATGGCAAGGTAACTGTATTACCGACACCTATTGGATAATGTTGGTTGACGACGATAGATGGCAGGACAAGGTAACTGTATTACCGACACCTGTTGGATAATGTATGTTGATGACGACAACGATAGATGGCAGGACAAGGTAACTGTAATACCGACTCCTGTTGGATAATGTAGGTTGACGACGATAGATGGCAGGACAAGGTAACTGTATTACCGACACCTGTTGGATAGTGTAGAATAACGACGACGACGATAGATGGCAAGGATTTGACGGATGACACGTACGACTGAACGCATATACGTCACACACGTCACGTATGACAGATGAGACATTTGACGGATGGCCATACGGCACGTACGTCACGTATGACAGATGAGACATTTGACGGATGACACATTTTACATCCCCTAATCTTTTACAACCCTGTATATCTTTACACCCCTAATATTTTTACGAGTACACCCTGTATAATATTTTACGACTACACCCTGTATAATATTTTACGACTACACCCTGTATAATAATATTTTACGACTACACCCTGTATAATATTTTACGACTACACCCCTGTATAATCAGTTACGCCATAGGGCGTGGTCATGTTAGGTTATTGACCTGGCCAAGGCCACGAACGGTCATTGACCTTTGACCCTCCAAATTTTGGGACTCGGGGTCATTGACCTTTGACCTTCCAAAATTTGGCAATGGCACGTGCCACCCCCAAAAATTTTGGCAATTGGCCCGGGCCAAACCCCCAAAAATGACTCATCCCCATGGGGTTTGCTATTGTTTTCGTGACCTTGACTCATCTTTGACTCATCCTCGTGGGGTTTGCTATGTTAGGTTACCACCCACTCTCGGAAAAAAGTTCCCACGCTAAAGTGGCCCATACTCTACTATAATTAATCTTCAGTTTGTTCATAGGTATTAAGGAGCAGTTGCATAATAAAAGTATGCAAAAATAAAGTACAAGTTCAAATTCACACATTAATTATTATTCATTTCAAAAGTTACACATAAAAGATTAATAAAATCCCTCCAGTCTTCAAAACATGTTTTGCAGTTTTAGGCACATAACAAGAACTTATGGTGTAAAATGAAGTATAACATCATTATAAAGAATATTATAATAGTTTGATAAGACTTATTTAGTACTTTAGAGCAGTGGTTCCCAACCTTTTCTGGACCACCGCCCCGCATAGAAGACAAAAAAACATTTGGCACTGCTTTTCTCAAATGTGCTATAAAACCCTTATGACGCCCAGCCATTGCTGGAGCACCATCAGTAGCAGCAGACAAAATATTGCTAATAGGAATTTCTTTCTCTTGAAAAAATTCTTGCATGATATTAAATATAGAATGTCCCTTTGTATCAGATTCCAAATTCTTAGCAAATAACTCTTGATGAATTTTTTCTTCTTTTATAAATCGTACGTATGATAAAAGTAGAGCTTCGTTACTTGGTAGAGTTGATTCATCGAGTTGAATGGAAAATTTGCAAGTTTTTAGGTAATCGCATAATGATATTTCAAGGTCATTTGTCATTTCATCTATTCTTCTTTGCACTGAATTATTACTGAGAGGAATTTTTTTAATGGTATCAAATGGTGTCTTATGATGGAGAACAGTTTTTAATATCTCTTCGACTGCCGGCAGAATTAATTCCTCGCCAATGGTGTGTGGTTTTCCTGACTTTGCTATTAACAATGAAACGTTATATGAGGCTCGTAGCCCATCGTCGTCTCGTTTAGAAGACGATGCAAAAAGGTTTGATTAGTTGGCTGTTTTAAATATTGTTTTTCGAGTTCTTGAAAATAGAATATATCTTTGTTCTTCTTACCAGGATGCATTTTATGTAAATACTCTTGTAGCCTAGAAGGTTTCATAGCTTCATTTGAAAAAACTTTTCGGCAAATTAAACACATAGGTAATGATTTGTTTGTAGAAGATTCCGCAAATCCATATTTTAAATATTCAATACTGTATTGCCGGCATTTCTTTTTTAATTTAGAAGTAGATTTAGCCATTTTCATACAAAAAATAAATTCTCAATAGATTTATAGATAGTAATGTTTATAAAATGACACACCACTCACGATTATTTACTATGGCAGAGCTTATGATTCACGACTATATATATCGCGGCCAAGCACATACAACTAACAAAAAATTCGTAGAGCTGTTGCTTTTATACGTTTCATTTCGTACATGATTCAACTTGTCTGTGTGCGAACATGTCGAAACATGTTATTTTGTATGAACATCGCGTGTTCGCTTATCAACGTGCGAGGACAAGTCATATACTTCTATTCTGAACTAAAAGAAATTATTATAATTATTAGTATTATTAATAATGCTAATTAAAAACTGCTTATTAACCCTTATTAAATCATTTTTATTTCACCATCCCTCTTGATGGCTTATTATTTGCTTCTGAATCCGCTACCGCCCCCCCTAAAAGGTTGCAGCGCCCACAGGGGGGCGGTATCGCCCCCGTTGCGAACCATTGCAGAATAACAACAAAACCGTCTTATGACAAAACTGCTTTAAGAACTTGCAGATGTTACTTGCACTTCTCTTTTTTAATTTAGAGCATTCCCTCAAACATGGGAACAACTTCTTTGTTATTTGTCTTTGATTTGCTTACTAACAACTTGTAATCATCAGTATGGCGAAGTTTAAGAGGGGCCTCCTCACAGGCATAGATAAGAGAATCACAGGTATATAAACCTAAAAATTTACACAATACTAGTTGCTAATCTAGTAATTGGTGGTTCAAAATATTTACGATAGATGTCGATAGTAGTACTGAATGGGCTTTTACTTATTCAACATATTTTCTCCCTCTGTCTTTCCACTCTTGACGGTTCAAAGAAACGCATCTCTGTTCTAATGTTTTCATTTCAAATATTTCAACTGTTTGTGAGCACAGAAACCTTATTTCTGTTTTTTATGTTGCATCCAAACCACAACACAGCTGTGCATAGATAAGAGAATATTATATACACGGATCCAAACAATATTTGTTGACATAAGAGAGTTTTTAAGCCTACAAATATAACGGAGATTTTTGGTGTAGTTATGGTTAACTTTATCAACAATAACGATTACATTGAACAAGAAAAGAAGGGATTTTAAGCCATCTAAAAATAACGTATGTCACATATCAATTATAATGACCGTTGACGAATTGGTAGTATAACCCCATGTTATTTAAATAGTAAATACATCAATATTTTATAAATTTAACAATAGAAGAAGCTTTAAAAAATGTTATTGTTAGAAGGATCCTTACATATTGAATAATAACATAGACAAATAATAATATAAGAGAAAGTTTGATGCATAGGCAGTATGTGGCATAACGTTTCTGAGCAAGTTCCCTGCGCATGGAGTCTCTACTGTTGCGAACTACAAGACTGTTTTACATAAACAAAATAGAACAAAATATCCTAAATTTCAATACATTTCAAAACATCGCCTTTAATGTGGATAAATATTATAAAATATCCTAGTATATAAACTTTTACGTCATTAAAAATGAAAATATACAAAACCAATCTTACATTGTTTGGTGTGAATGTGGTTTCTGTTTGTCAAATGCAAAGTGACAGTGTCAAAAATAACAATTCCGATAAAGAAGACAATACAAGAATGAGTACTTTTTAATTTATTTAGGATTTAGTTTCAATAAAGTAAATAAAATTAAGTGAACCTTTAAAATGTCAGCAAAAAATTGTAATAATACATATTTTTGGCCGCTTCGCAATTTGGAGTTTAAAAAGGCGGGTTTATACAACATTTACATAGTCATAATCATAACCACAGTCAGAATCTTAAACTTAATCATAATCATAACTCTGAAAGGCGTTTATACAATTTTAATAGTCACAGTCATAAGCATAAAATTCATATAAATGAAATTTGCCAAAAAGTCAAATCAATGAAGTTAATATAAACAATGATTGACGGAGCACAGAAATACCTCCAAAAAACGGCCAATAAAATTAATTCTTCAACCAAGACGCCTTTTTGTCATCATTGCTCATCGCGTGTTGGTTACGACACATGCGCATTTCAACTCTCGTCTTAATCATAAAGTTAAAAGTTAGGAACTTCAAGGTCAGTAAAATTACGCTTATGATTATGATTGTGATTGTGACAATTGTATAAACGGTGCTATAAGAAATCATTAGTTTAACTCTTATGATTGTGACTGTGATTATGATTATAACTATGTAAATGTTGTATAAACCCGCCTTAAGAACAAAACATTTTTCAAATTTCTATCTGACATTAGTCAAAGGGAACAAGTGGTACAAAATATTAGAAATTCCTTACACATCCAAAGATCAAAGGTTGTGTGATGAGGCATTTACAAATTCATTATGCAAAAGTCTTAATAAATTTGCTTTACCTTTGCAACCCTTCCATCATACACCACCAAAAGTAATTGAAGATAATAATAATAAAGCTCAAGCTTTTGCAAATACAGTATTGCCCGTAAAAAGAAAGCTTATTTTTTGTAACAATAATGATAGTCTTAAAGAAACTGAATTTGAACCTTTGCCTAAAAAACAATGTTTGGAATCTAGTATTTTAAGTAAAATAAACGAAACTAGGGTCAGTAATTTATCTCCCAAGAAAAAGAAAATGTATTACATTAATAAAGATCAGAGAAATAGAATTTGTAAATTAAAAAAGGCACTTATCAGTAGTAATAACAAAATTAAGAAGCAGTTAAATTGTCAGATTCAAAGTTATTTCAAAATTTTAATTCAAAATTAGATCCAGCAGGCATGGAGTTTTTAAAAAGTAGTACTGCTAACTTTATAAAGAAACATAATCCTTCATGGTCAATAACGGATAAGGCCCTTTCATTAGCCATTTATAAGAAGGGGCCACGGGCATATAATTTTTTAAAACGTTTTATAGCTTTGCCCAGTAAATCTACTTTACAGTCACTTCTAAGATCAGTGCCATTTGAAACTGGAATTAATAAAGCAATTTTTGATAGGCTTAAAGAAAGGGTTGTCAAAATGAAGCAGATAGATAAAAATTGTGTCCTCTTATTTTATGAAATGGCTTTAAAAGAACAGTTGACTTTGGATGTGGCTAATGACAAACGAACTGTTTGCAAAAAATCATATAAATTTTGATTGGTTCATTTGTCGAGAACATAAATCATACGTATTTTCTCAACTCATAAAAGTTTGTGTCCCCTTATTAATTAAAAAATATAATGATGGTAAGAGGACTAACAAACAAAAATAATTATTATTTTTTGGTAACAATGTACTGCATTTAATTTTTTTTGTTTCAGACCTGTTCCTGTCTTCATGTAAAGGGGAATCTACTTTTTAAATGCTTTTTATTAAAATATTTGATGTAAGATTGGATAAACTTTCTTAAGTATAATGCTGTAATTTGAGTAGAAATATGTAATTTTGTGATTAATAATAATATGTAACTGTATGGTAAATTAATGATATAGATAATAATAGTTTTTTCATGTTTTGTGTTACCAATTTAAAACATTATTTAATATTCAAGCTAGTGTGACATTTTTACTTTTAGTTTTCGCTAAGTATATGTTTATGTTGTGTATTTATACAACTGTAGGTTTTCTCTGATTTACATGTTTTGTCTTTTTAATTAATTTAAAGAAAGTAAATGTGAAGTTAAAAAGTTAAAAAAAGGTGAGAGCTGGGCAGCTATGGGGATGGCGGAGACTGCAATAGAATTTTTTTGAAAAATGTACAGTCGTATAAATGCCTATTTATAGTGTGTGTGGTAGGAAAAATAACTTTGAAAATAAAATTTTGTGGAAACACTGTTAAGTGATATTGGAATAATTGTTTTAATAATAGGAGATATTATTGAACATTTAAATTTTTTGATTATTGTAACTGATAATTTAATCAGATGTTGTACTTTAATATTATAGTTAACTATTAGAATAAGAATTTTAAAGTTATCAATGTAATAACATGTATAAATACCAGACCTATGTATAGTAAACAAATATTTTATTAATTTGTTTTTATATTATGTGCAGGTTAATAAAAATTTTAAATGTGTGCTGTTTTATTATTTATTATCTAAATTATTTGTCTCAAAATTGTTTATTATTATTATTTCATTACAAAAATTAAATATAATTTTTTGGAATGAAATAATTATATAATAAACAATTTCAAGATAAACTGTAAAATTTACCTACCCATAATCCAAACTACCAAATTTAAATATCCCGCCTGTAAGAATTAGTTCTGTTCCCCGCAAGGGGTGCGCTGAGATCGACGCGATGCCAGCTGTTTATATAGGAACGAACACTCTCTTAATATGTTTATTTCTCTATGGTACTCTCTGTTCGATTTTAAAATCTAATTGCCTTCCTACCCTACGGTTCCGCTTCTCTCTCGATTACTTTGACCTGCGTGCTTCTACCCATATCTAACTCGTTGCAGTGGGGAGACCAGTACATTCAAATGTTGGGTTTTAAAATCGAAATCAATACTTTACCCAGAAAAAAAATGATTTCTCCATCGCAACCGGGAAGGAAATAAAAATATCGGAATTTTGAATAACTATTAACCTGTTACAACAATTGGTTCTACCCCGAAACCAGGGGATAAAATAAAATAAAATGTTCACGGAGATTTACAATACTTTACACTAATTATAAGTCAATATACGAATGATTATATATACTCGTCGACATAAACTTTAAAATGAAAATATACTCGGCGCATAAACTATCAAATGATTTATAAATAAAGAAACGAATATGTGACGGGTGATACATAATATGAATTAAATATATACTATGAAATAATTTAAATTAAATATATACTCGGTGACATAAACTATCAAATGAAAATATAACAAAGAAACGAATACGTGACGGGTGATACATAATAAAAATGAATATATACTCGGCGACGTAAACTATGAAATAATTTAAATTAAATATATACTCGGTGACATAAACTATCCAATAATTTAAATTAAATATATACTCTGTGACATAAACTATCAAATGAAAATATACCCGGTGACACAGACTAACCTCTTGGTAACGAATACCTCGTTACAATATATATATATATATATATATATATATATATATATATATATATATATAAGCACAATCTTCCGTATAATATTAAATAAAGCGTTGGAAGACTGTATTTTTCCGTCCGTATAATAACATCGGTACAATATAACATAATTTCTCTAACCTGCGCCGACAGTCGGCGACACTTACTTCTCCGCAACGTATCCCCAACAAGCCATACTACATAGCAGAACGATTCTCAGAGTCGGAAGTCTATCCGTAGACTCGCTAGCTTGCCCGCATATGCAGGTGAGAATTAAATCTAAGAGACATCATTGTGCTCACAAACCCGTTCTCTTTCAGAAAGCCGATACCGATAGACCGCTCAACCATCCGTACCGTCAACCGAGGTGGGTTTTATTTCATTTTATACCTTAGGGTATATGGTTCTCGCCCGTATAATCCGAACAGGGGAATTAAAGGGAAACCGTAGTCCGCTACTAGAAAGTTGAGTACTCACATCCTAGTAGCGGCCGTGTTTGGGCCTTCAGCCATCCGATCAAGGGAGAAAACCGTAGACCGCTACTAGAAAGTTGAGAAGTCACATCCTAGTAGTGGCCGTCTCGACTCCGGGATTTCAATATCGCGGAAACCGAGAGCCGTATCCCTGAAAGTAGAGCTTTGACTGACCTAGAGGGTCGCTTGCAATCCGTGTTAGTTTTGCATGACACACGCCCGCCCCCCATTTTGCTTACGCTTGCATATAGCTTTGTTTTACTCGCCGTAGTAGTTTACCGTAGAAGACCGTTTGAACCGGTAGTATAAGTATAGTAGTTAGTACCAGTGCTTTTGCCTCGCCCACCCGAATTAGAGGACGAACCATTTAGTTTAGTTGATTAACTTTTCCGAGTGCTCTTTGTGTAATAAAGACTCTTTGTAAATGAGTAACTTTTGGTTTCTCTTCTCTCCAACTCCAAGTACTACTAAACCTCCGCAAAAAGGTAAGAACGTTAAGCAGCTAATACCCTGGTTACGAACCCGGGGAGGCAAGTAAAATCTGCCCGACCGGCCGCAACACTCTTGTCACCACCATAAGTGATCCCTGGAGTATTTTAATTCTTCACTGACGCTGCCCGGAGCGAGTGGAACATACCCCTTTAATAAACTGGCGCCCGAGGCAACCCGTCACCTGTAGTTAAGGCGCCAAACCGATAAGTAACGACGCAAGATATATATATATATATATATATATATATTGAACTAGTTACCTAGTTCTGGAAACAAATTTACACAAATAATTATCATAAAAAGTATAGATTATCATGGGAGGTGTGTCAGTAGACACAACCATTAGCAAGAAAATGACAATTTAAGTATAAAGTTATATAAAAATTAGTGAAATATGTATCAATCTTATTAAATATGAATGTGATTATTTTAAAAAGGATTATGAGAACCAATACCAAACACAATATTATTTAATTAAATACAAAAAGTTACCAGCACAAGTAATTCCGAATATATGTCAAAGTCAATGAGTTCCACAATGTGCTGAACACTGCTGTAGGAATATCTGTAGATATTAATTGCCATATTATAACTTGAAATCTAAAAGAATTAAAAAAAAAGAATATTTAGTCTAGTGTTTGATTAGCATAATTACACATGTTCCAATAGTAAAAGTTTATAATTTCATAAAGAGTTGAAAACTGTATATGAAAAGATAGATGGAACGCAGCTCAAACTTATGAAAGGGAAATTAATAAACAGGAAGTAATGAATCTTAGTAAATTTATAATTGCCAACTTAATTTTATTGATTATTTATTGAATACTGAAAAATAATATCAAAAACAAAAATAATCAATAGTTTATATGATATAAATATAAAATAAGATTGAGAATTAAAAAAAGGATCAATTGCATATAGGTAAATTAATAATTTAGGTTGTAGTTTTTGTAAAAATAATTATTTATAAAAATATCTAAACAACATGTTTATATGTAAATTAGCTATTGTATTATGGAAAAAGGACATGACATATATTCCTTAATACAATAGGAATAATAGTGAACTAGTGTGAATATCCTCCAGAACAATTAAATTAAATAATTCAGATTTAGAACTAAAACACTTCGAAATGACAATTTTTTATTCAAAATAACAGATAAGTGAGCTTTGGATTAATCAAGCGAGGAGGTTGTTGATTTTGAAAACAGGAGAAGAGAGTTTTCGGGTGATGGAGAGGAAGCGTCGATAGAGAGACTCTTTGTTTAAAAATTTATCAGAAATTGGTATAAATGTTAAAAAACACAATCAAAGGTAAATCAAAGCATTTAACTATTGTTTATAATCCTGTGTAAGGATGAAGAAGTGTAGAAAGTGAATATCTCCTGAGAGATATCTACAAGAATTTGGAGATGCGAGTTGAAGCCCGGCAGAGAATTCAATATTAAGGTCTGTGTCTTTACAATAACATTCATTGGAATTCCATATAATTCTTTATAAAGAAAGTGAACATTAAAAATTTATCAGAACGTTCAAATCGAATAAATTCATTAAATGGCCAAGAACATTTATCATATGATGCATCATAATTTTATCTCAATTGAGAATTAAACAGTTTTAGTTAATAATAATATTTGTACTTACTTGATATAATATAATTCACTGTATATGTTCACGAGCATCATGAATTTTCACATAACCTCTCATTCTTTCTTTTATCTTCAGCATGAATAACTATTTGCCTATTACTGTCTTCACTTTCAACTCACTCACATAATTTTAACTAAGTATACTTATATGTAATTGGTTATTTAAAGTTTATATCATTAAAATTGTTTCACCATTATAGACGCGCTGGTAGTGTGTTTAACAGTAAAGCTATTTCTTATAGAGGGGAGAGTATCCTCCTATCGTTTCAATTATAACAGCGCATGCGTTCAGATTTATGCGCCGACGCACTCATAGGAACATTCTTATACCGAGAAATGTATCTGATATAGGGTGGAACAAAAACACAATTTTCAATGTTTAAATTGGTATTTTATTCTCATCACATCCATCAGAAAATTTTCTATTATCAACATATTTCAATAATTTTATATAGGAGAAACTTCAGAAATTAATTTTCATAAAAAAAAAATTTTACAAGGAAAAAGGTAAGGTTTGAATTAAGTTTGTCAATTACTGGTATTAATGCATCCTGAACTCAAAGGGAGGAGTCTCATACTTCCGACTGAGATAAATAAATATAAATATAACAGTTAATAAAAAATTAACATCTTGAGCTAGCCGAGGTAAAACAAATACTATATTAAATAATACTGTATTAAATAAATAATAAAATATAATCAATTATAAATATTGCCACCCAAAACGTGGGGCTATTAAATACCCAATTTATAATATTATTATAAAATTGACACAGTAACGTGTGGCCTGATTCAATATTAATATATTATTAAATTAAACAAATAAATCATGGAAAGCAGGAAAATGATGTTGAGAGACGGGAAACAGGTTGGAAACGATAGCGGATCAGAAGAGGAGAGAGAAGAGAGGAGCCATGGAATGGGAGATTTCCAGGTTCAATATTTGATCCAAGGTCAGCAAGCTGAAGGACATGCCTCTGAAGAAAGTGCGACAGGAGATGAAGAAGCGGAAGAAGAAAGAGAAGATAGAAGACAAGAGAGCAGGGAAACACAAGGAGGAACTAATGCCAACGATCAATGGATGCAGCAAATATTGATGAATATAAATGAAAACATAAAGACAATGAAGGGAGATATGAACAAAATGGATGGAAAAATGGACACAATGAGAGAAGAAATTAGGGGAGACATCCAGAACATCCATGGAAATATGCACCGATTGGAAAAGAAAATAGATGAATTCAAAGTGGAAAATTGTAAGGAAATTAAGGAACTCAAGGAGAACCAGGAAGAATTTAAGAAGAACATTGGTAAGAGAAGAAATGGAGAATAAAAATAAAAATTTGAGACAAGAAATACAAGAAAATGGTGTGAAAATTAGAGAGAACATAGAAAAGATGATAGTAGAAGAAGTACTAGAATTCAGAAGAGATATAGAAGAAAGTTTACCGGAAAATATTAAAATGGAGGTCTCTAAACAAGCGAATGATATAACAAAGGAAGTGGAACAGATAAAAGAAAACGTAAATAGGAAATTTAAGGATTTAGATGGCAGGATAGAAGAGAGAACTGGGATAAACATAGCAATCAGTGAAGATATTCAAACAGTAGTATCAAAACAAGCTAATAAGTTAACAAAGAACATAGATGAAGTAAAAATAGAAAGTTTCATGGAAATCAAGAATATCGAGAAGAATGATCAGGAATTAAGAAAAATCTCAGAGGGGACAGAAGAAATTAAGAAAGAAACTGAAGAAGTAGGTTGCATAAAATTACAAGGACAAGCAAGTGAAGAGGTTAGGAACCGTTCTCAAGAAAAAATGAATGAAGAAATTACAAATCTAGATGACAGAATTAAAAAATCAACAGACAAATGCGTTAAAAGAAGTAGAATCATGGGAAGACAATTTAATAAGGAAATACAAGAGATGAACCGAAGATTAAAAGAAAATACAGTAGAAGAATTAGAAGATAGCATAAGAAGCAATGAAAGAGGTATAGGATGCTCAGGAAATTTTTATAATAATAATGTAGTAGCTGGAGTAATATCTAACAACAACATGACGATAAATTACATAAAAGCTTTCTTTAAAATTATAATAAATAGTAAAATGAATAATATGGAAGAATTTGAGACGCAGATTTTATGGGATTTATTGGAAGGAATGAATGAGATACGGGACTACAAAACTAGAAAAGATATAATGGAGAACGGAAAGAAGCTACAGAAAAACATTGAGACTCAAACAACGAGAGATGAACATAAGAAAAAGTAAGAAAAATAATAGCCAAGTAAATAGTATCACATGAGAATTAGAATGAACTTTGGAAACGAAAAAGCAATGGAATGGACAGGAAAAGGATACAAAAATAGATTTACATAGAAAATTTATTATAAACAGATAATACAAGTATAGTGAATTTAATATAATTTGTAGATTTAATATATTTTTTTAAATTTTCATATGCAGTAGACTTGTAGACGTTTTTCATTATTCATAGTGAGCAGTAATCTGAAACAGAAAAGAATACATAAATAAATAATTATAGTATAGGTAGATGTAAGGTTTTTCCATTTTGATTCATATGTAGTATTCCCATGTAGCAAGATAAGATAATATCATAGGTGTATATAAGATTTTCGATTTTCATATGTAGTGTACTTATAGGCAGTATCCATTATCCATAGTTAATATAATCTAAAAACAAAAAAATATTGAGATACAATCTATGAATGATAAATAAATAATACCAAAGATATATGGCAAGTAAAACTTCAATATAATATGAAAAATTTTATGAGAATTTATTAGATAGAGGGGATAATGAAATAGAGTGTACATCTATTAATAAGAACAGGTAGGAAATAGGAAGGACAAGCTAGATAATATTTAAATAAACAGTAAAAGGGATGGAAAGGAAAGAAAGTTTTAAAACCAAGATATAAAATAGGAGATATTCATGTTAAGTAAAAATTTTATAGGAATCATGGAGATAAGTAAAAATATAAGATGGAAGTGAAGATTTATATAGTATATGATATGATTAATTATTATGAGATAGGGAGATATGAAATATAAAATATAATGTAAAGAATATATTGATGAAATGAAGTTGATGAATTATAATTAAGAATTATGCAAATGAATATAAATAGGTGTAGAAAGCAAAGAAAAAGGTTAGACTATAGGAGAAATTATCTTTACATGAATATGGGTTGAGAATAGGTTATGAAAATATATGAAATATTGAAATAATAATAATTTTTTAGTTGAAAAGATAATGTAGGGAAATGAAAGCTTAAAAAAGGATTGAGAAGTAAAGGAAAGGGGTGTAAATAATTATTGTAGAAAAAGCAAGAAACAGTTAAAGTAATGAAGATTCTAAGTGTGGAATAATGAAATAATAATTGAAGTAAGAATTGAAGCAACTCAATATCATAGATTGGTATTAAAATAATAATTAAAAAAAAATATATAAGATATCAGAATCAGAATAAGGTTGTCTCATATTTGTAAATATTAGAATAGGATAGGATAGATTTGGATAATGGAAATTAAGTATAGGATAAAGATATATAAAAATATTAAATATAAGATTCTTCAAATTTGATTTCTGGAGCATTAAAATTAATAAATTAAGTAGAGGTTAATGATTAGTTTAAAAATTGAAATTGAAATTTAAAAAGGCAACTTGAAAGCTTCCTTTTGAAATTTAAATTTGAAGGGGAGTTGAACTAGTTACCTAGTTCTGGAAACAAATTTACACAAATAATTATCATAAAAAGTATAGATTATCATGGGAGGTGTGTCAGTAGACACAACCATTAGCAAGAAAATGACAATTTAAGTATAAAGTTATATAAAAATTAGTGAAATATGTATCAATCTTATTAAATATGAATGTGATTATTTTAAAAAGGATTATGAGAACAAATACCAAACACAATATTATTTAATTAAATACAAAAAGTTACCTGCACAAGTAATTCCGAATATATGTCAAAGTCAATGAGTTCCACAATGTGCTGAACACTGCTGTAGGAATATCTGTAGATATTAATTGCCATATTATAACTTGAAACCTAAAAGAATTAAAAAAAAAGAATATTTAGTCTAGTGTTTGATTAGCATAATTACACATGTTCCAATAGTAAAAGTTTATAATTTCATAAAGAGTTGAAAACTGTATATGAAAAGATAGATGGAACGCAGCTCAAACTTATGAAAGGGAAATTAATAAACAGGAAGTAATGAATCTTAGTAAATTTATAATTGCCAACTTAATTTTATTGATTATTTATTGCATACTGAAAAATAATATCAAAAACAAAAATAATCAATAGTTTATATAATATAAATATAAAATAAGATTGAGAATTAAAAAAAGGATCAATTACATATAGGTAAATTAATAATTTAGGTTGTAGTTTTTGTAAAAATAATTATTTATAAAAATATCTAAACAACATGTTTATATGTAAATTAGCTATTGTATTATGGAAAAAGGACATGATATATATTCCTTAATACAATAGAAATAATAGTGAACTAGTGTGAATATCCTCCAGAACAATTAAATTAAATAATTCAGATTTAGAACTAAAACACTTCGAAATGACAATTTTTTATTCAAAATAACAGATAAGTGAGCTTTGGATTAATCAAGCGAGGAGGTTGTTGATTTTGAAAACAGGAGAAGAGAGTTTTCGGGTGATGGAGAGGAAGCGTCGATAGAGAGACTCTTTGTTTAAAAATTTATCAGAAATTGGTATAAATGTTAAAAAACACAATCAAAGGTAAATCAAAGCATTTAACTATTGTTTATAATCCTGTGTAAGGATGAAGAAGTGTAGAAAGTGAATATCTCCTGAGAGATATCTACAAGAATTTGGAGATGCGAGTTGCAGCCCGGCAGAGAATTCAATATTAAGGTCTGTGTCTTTACAATAACATTCATTGGAATTCCATATAATTTTTTATAAAGAAAGTGAACATTAAAAATTTATCAGAACGTTCAAATCGAATAAATTCATTAAATGGCCAAGAACATTTATCATATGATGCATCATAATTTTATCTCAATTGAGAATTAAACAGTTTTAGTTAATAATAATATTTGTACTTACTTGATATAATATAATTCACTGTATATGTTCACGAGCATCATGAATTTTCACATAACCTCTCATTCTTTCTTTTATCTTCAGCATGAATAACTATTTGCCTATTACTGTCTTCACTTTCAACTCACTCACATAATTTTAACTAAGTATACTTATATGTAATTGATTATTTAAAGTTTATATCATTAAAATTGTTTCACCATTATAGACGCGCTGGTAGTGTGTTTAACAGTAAAGCTATTTCTTATAGAGGGGAGAGTATCCTCCTATCGTTTCAATTATAACAGCGCATGCGTTCAGATTTATGCGCCGACGCACTCATAGGAACATTCTTATACCGAGAAATGTATCTGATATAGGGTGGAACAAAAACACAATTTTCAATGTTTAAATCTTATTGCAAATTTTCATAATAATTTATTAAATTGTTTACATTTGAGTGTTGGTATTTTATTCTCATCACATCCATCAGAAAATTTTCTATTATCAACATATTTCAATAATTTTATATAGGAGAAACTTCAGAAATTAATTTTCATAAAAAAAAAATTTTACAAGGAAAAAGGTAAGGTTTGAATTAAATTTGTCAATTACTGGTATTAATGCATCCTGAACTCAAAACTCAAAGGGAGGAGTCTCATACTTCCGACTGAGATAAATAAATAATAAAATATAAACAATTATAATATATATATATATATATATATATATATTGTATATATATATATATATATATATATATATATATATATATATATATAACAAGATGTACGAATAGTGCGTGACATATGAACAATAAACAACGAATAGATTAGTGGGTATTGCACGCAAATAGAAGAAGGGGCTACTGGAAAGAGTAGTAACCGCAGACATGCATGTTTCTGGCTCATTAGCTGTCATCGGTACGGTACAACCAAGAAAAGATGTGAAACATTGGAGCAAAGGTGTTGAATGAAACATGAGAAAATATAACAGAATTCAGCAGGATAGTGAAACACAACATTTGTGTCAGTAATATTAGAAGATCTCGAATATTCGAGACAACAACCAACATAGACACGGAGGTGCATATAACACTCCCGTCTGAAACTTCCGACCCAGATTAATGAAATAACAAGATGTACGAATAGTGCGTGACATATGTGTCTATGTTGGTTGTTGTCTCGAATATTCGAGATCTTCTAATATTACTGACACAAATGTTGTGTTTCACTATCCTGCTGAATTCTGTTATATTTTCTCATGTTTCATTCAACACCTTTGCTCCAATGTTTCACATCTTTTCTTGGTTGTACCGTACCGATGACAGCTAATGAGCCAGAAACATGCATGTCTGCGGTTACCACTCTTTCCAGTAGCCCCTTCTTCTATTTGCGTGCAATACCCACTAATCTATTCGTTGTTTATATATATATATATATATATATATATATTGTTTTTTGAGTTTTTCATTGATTTATGTTTAAAAGAGTTTATTATAAAAATTTACAACTATTCCAAAATTCGCTATAGATTTTATCCCTTGATAATGAATGAAAATCATTCGTAAGCTCGGGAATAAATATCTGAAAGAATTTACTCTGGTGTCTTATTGCTACATCCCCACAAAAATATCCATTACAAATAAGTTGGCAAATATCTTTTTTCAAATTAAACATATATATATATATATATATATATATATATATATATATATATATATGTATATATATGTATGTATTTTTCTAATTATTGTAACTGGGAATTGAAATATGTAATAGTTGGGCCCATCGATAGTCTGCACATTAACACGCAACGTAAACGCATCTCCATTACGTATTGGGGTTACGTCTTAGTAAACTTATTCTCTTAAAAACGCTTAAAGCACCATTTCTTGTTTTACAATGTAACGTCAATCTTTAGTGGTTCTAACCAAACATTTCGTTGCCATATTGTCGCTGTTTTTTAAAAAATGAATGTAATTGATTTAATTTTTGATTATCATGATTTTGAAGACGAGCTTTAAATGACATGATTTTAAATCATATTTTGCAAGATGAAGCACTTGGTTAATAGATCAGCCCTATACGGGGCTTTCGACCTCAATGCCCTAAACGATACCCAGTGCTCATCTTTATTATTTTTCTTTAACAAGGAATATAATCACATCACAAACTAACAAAATAATTTACTTGTTTTGAGATTAAACTCAAGCTGTATTATTTAGTGGTTAAGTTTTTGTTTGTTTGACAACGAGATACGCGATGCGTTAAATATATACGGGAACGCAGGAATCCGGATCGATACGTTCAACGTATCACTTATACGGTATACGTTGAAAGCTGGGCGTGATTTAGGTGTCGGATTATGGATTTACCAAAAAAAACGAAAATCTTTATCTTTTATCCTAGTTAGCTTAAGAACCACGCATTTTTAGTGACACATATTAAATGATCGACATATTTGTCATTAATTCTTGATTTTCTTTCATTTATAATAAATCCTGCGAAACTGAAGTTTCTGTCTGACTCAACCGAAAATCCTGGCGTGCATAAATACCTAACCGCTAATAGAGCAAGAGCTCACGATGCCCAAACCTTGGTTATTTTATAAAAGCTGAAAGTTTTTCTGTGCATGTCCCCTATACACGTAAGAACGACCAGCTACTATAGAGTTTGGGTTGTGGTTTCTTGGACAGGTAACAGGTAGTAAAGGTGTATAAAATAGTATATACCTAAGATTTGTTAAAGTATTAAGCTCAATTTTTTATATTTTCTTCGGGATAGCTTTAGAGATCTCATCATCCATTGCCGGACACTTATGACAGTGGCTACCCCCTGCCAGACACTCCTAAACTTTAATAAATTATACTTTCGTTATAGTATGAAAGCTAAATTTTATATATGTTACTTGGGACCTATAAAAATTTTACCTCAAAAGCAGCACAGTTTTAATGGTTTTTACATCTTGCCAGACACATTGAAAGTCCGCTGTAGGTGCGAGCGCGAGTAGATTACGATATTTTAAGATATCCAATAAAAAAATAATTTATTACGTTCATAGCCATTTTGTATAAAGTGAAAAATGCTATTTCATTACAATAAAATATAAAAACAGTATGATTACAAATCAAAAAAATATTTAATCTTTTTTATCAATTTCATCATTGTCGTCGATAGTTTCATTTTCTTCGTCACTACTACTCCAGTCGATGGCATGATCGTCATCAATATCGCCGCCGTCGTCAGTTTCTGAAAAAAAATAAGCAAGTTTTTACAATTATGAATAATTAAAAAATTATGCACCATAATTTGTCATAATAATTACATACCTGATTGAGTTTTGAGCGAACTAATATAACTTGGTAGTTGATCCATTCAAACTATTTGAACTGGTATTTGTCATCTTTAAATACCCAGCCGTTATTGTCTGGTTGATATGTGGTTGGATTTTGCAGATGAGCATTATTCCAAATGGTACATATATAATTTTCTCGCGGAAATTGCTGCAATAGCTCGCTGTTGCAAGGTGGTAGATTGCTAGCGTCAAAATTTCGCAACATCAAAAGCTTCGTTCACATCGGAGACTGTATGCGAGTCGATGAATATTTGAAATATAGCGGCATCCACATCAATTACATTAGGGACATTGTAAATATTGCATATACATATCTGAATAATATTAAAGATGTTTTGATGATGATCTCAATTTTCAATTAATTCGCTGTTGCCGAAGTTCTTGAAAGTTTCCTGGTACTCTCGATACTTTTTTAATATCTTGTATTCTTTTGATTTTCCTTTTCTGAAGAAAGCAGGATTAAAATCACAACCTATGATGGCATGAAATCCAGGTAAGCTCTGACAAATTCACAGTCCCAACTCTGCATGTATTTTGGTTAGGTCCACATATCTTAAATTATTGCCAGTACCCGTAAGCATCCAAACAACCGAATCACTTTCAAGGTGAGGCATGTTACCAAGCATTATAGCTGCAATATCGATATCAGCTCTTCCTATTACTATTTCTGTTGGATAGTTGATGTTACATGCATGGTATACTATCTTCGTATCAGCTTCCTCGTGGGCTGGGCATGACAACTCTTCATCAACCCTTGAGACAACTTTGTTGGAATTCTCAACAGTGAAAGAATGTCACTTTCTGAAATTGATGTATGTCGTTTCCTTGCCAATAAATGGCACCACTTCATCAGTAGCCCAATGTGAAATAAAAAAACTAACCAGAGCTTCTTTGAAATTTTAATTTTTTAACCCTTTCGTGAAACACTTAATCGAATTTATTCAGGCCCAGTTATAGAGTACTCCAATTGCGCGAATTCTAACCGTTGGGAATGCTCGTAATCTTTGATCGATGGAGTGAAGTATTGATCAAAGATCCCATCAATTCTCGATGCTTGAAATTGAGTAGCTATTTGCAACAATTTTTTTGAAATATTTCCAAATGCTTTTGGAACATTTTTCATTGTATGCAATAGGATGAAACCGTCAATTATTACAAGATCTATATGATGTGGTTACTCATGCTGGACCTCTTTCTCTAGACATTTCATCAGAGCAGATGGACAATGGCACTGAGGTAATAGGGTAAGACAAATTTTTTGAAATGTCTACTTTAAAATCCATTGAGATACCCAGTATGCGTCCAAATAAATCTCTTTGGATTATTACGAATAGTAAAAAATTTAATATCGTTAGAGAAAATGTTTTCAAAGTTTTTTTTCTCTAGATGGTGTGCAGTAAAAACAGAATTCACAACAACAGAATTTTATTCAAAGATTTTTTCCAATACATCGGTGTACATTTCATGCAAATATACTAATAAATAACAGCTCCCTTTCTTAATTACGTCTTCCTCGATAATGCCACTTATTTCATTAAAAGCTAATTGATGATATTCCCGATGAAAATGCCAATCACTTTTACTGGATGATTTTTTGGAAGAGGATATTTTATTATTGAAACTTATTCTACATTCTGTATGATTTTTTTTTATTTATTTAATAATTCTGCAAACTCTTCCTGACCTTCGATGTTTGGTAATACAATAGAATTAAATTGGCTGGTATCAGCTTTATGAAGTGGAAGCATTTCTGAACGCATTTTTTATGTTTCCTGTCACAAAACACACAAACAATTTGATAGTCCATATTATTAGCTTCCTTTTCGGTTAGAATATTTGCGTCCTGAGTTGAATCATTATTTTCACTAACATCTGGTCCCAAATTTCAATATTTTTCCTATTAATTCAGAAGTTAAACTTGCTGGCAATGTTATTGAAGATTCTGTAAAGGAAGACTGTAAATGAGATGGTTCTGTAGTCAACTTAGGTATCAACGACGATGTTGTTGAGCTATTGTCTATAGGTACACTGGCTGATTTTTGTTTTCCACTGTTTACTTGTCGATTTTTCAGGTTCAGAAGTTAAGTATTTTTTCATAAGTCCTGTACATGCTTTATAACATTCCCGGTGATACCCATTTTCTGTATACTCATCAGGCAAAATAATGTCTTCATATTTAAGGTTATATTTTTTTCTGACTTTCAAAAACAGTTTGACATTTTTTTACGTTTCCTCCGAAAACATTATTATTTTATCATCACTTTTATTACAAACGAAACAAATTAATGTATCTCCCATGATAACACTGGTTACTAAAATTTACACTTTTATTTCACAAATATCAATTATAAAACGTTGGTTTGGTGTGGTTATGCGCAGTAAAAGATCGCAGTCGACTAAGCGCCCTATCTTACTCCCACCCGCTTGAACAGATCTTACCTCGCGCTCGTACATACAGCGCGGACTTTCAATGTGTCTGGCAAGATGTAAAAACCATTAAAACTGTCTTGCTTTTGAGGTAACATTTTTTATAGGTCCCCAAGTAACATATATAAAATTAAGCTTTTATACTATAACGAAAGTATAATTATAATTTATTAAAGTTTAGAACTGTCTGGCAGTGGGTAGCAACTGTCATAAGTGTCCAGCAATGGATGACAATATTTCTAAAGTTATCCCGAAGAAAATATAAAAAAATTGGGCTATATACTTTAACAAATTTTAGCTACTATTTTATACACCTTTACTACCTGTCATCTGTCCAAGTAACCACAACCCAAACTCTACAGTCGCTGGTCGTTCTTACCTGTATAGGGGACATGCGCAGAAAAATTTTCAGCTTTTATAAAATCACGAAGGTATGGCCGTCGTGAGCTCTTGGGCTGTAACTCTTACATAGGACTTAGTTCACCATCAATGATCTATAAAAAAAGTTACCTTCCAATAGAGTAGCGGATCACCATCTTCGGGCAGATTTGGTCTTTCCAAGTATTGCCTTTTGATTAGTATTGGATCAAAGTTTCTTCTTGCCTCTTGCTATCTTACTATCCTCACTCCACATATGCACGCATACAGCAAAATGTATCATTTAGCAAATCCAGCCAGACTTTGACAGTAAAGATAGATTTGATTAATTTACAACTACTTGCACAGACTTTTTTTAAATGAGTCTTAGGCTAAAGGTCGTCCTTTAAAGGATCGTTAGTGGATTTTATATTTTGCTCTGACTTTAATGGCCCTTTAAGCATTCTTTAAAGTTGCTTTTGCTAACTCGCCAAATTCGGTCACTTAATTCATCCTTTTAGCTGTGTTGAGGTTAGGTACTTACTTATTAACTACTTAATGCGAGTTTAGTAGAACCAAAAACAATAAGAAAAGATGGATCATTGAAGATGTGCTGGTGGAGGATGCTCTTGAAGATGATGGGGAAATTTTGAATTTTGTTGCTTTTGGCTTGCCTCAAGGCACAATGAGCGTCGTAATAATTATGAAAAAATGGACCAACATAGTTTTATTCGGATATTTAGGCTGACCGAGGCAACTGTACTTGATCTGTTAACACAGATTGAGAAGCAATTGGAATATACAGATGACAGGTACAATTTTTGCAAACTCCGCCATTAGGGCAAGGTTTGAAGCTGATGGTCGTTTTTCAGAATCAGTTATTATAGGTAAAGCCAAAGGTACACTTGCAAATACATATTTATTTATTATTTATCTAAGAAGTGTCAGCTAATATAATACATCACCACTGCATTCGTGTAATCCTTATGATCCAATACATGCAAACGAGATTCTCTACATTTTGTTGGAACCTTTCCCACTGCTGGTTTCATAAATATGACAAGTAAATTGTTATAGTCATTTAAAACTTTGAACTTGAATGTGATAAATTATACTAACCTGCTTGTTTTTATTTCTAGGAGATAGTGGATATGGTCTCTTAAATTACCTTGTGTTGCCAGGTGAACAACTTTATTCTTCTTCTTCTTACAGTGCCATATACGTGATCGGATGTAGGCGACCTCTCACTTCTACCTGTGTTGTGCTCTCCAGTTACCACATATAGAAGGGACCTACAGTTTAACGACGGATCCTAACGTCTATGTTGCGCGGCAGTACTAGGCAGTTATGACTTCGACTTAAATTGACACAGTTCTCACAATCATAGTAGCTACTTCTGTGATTAATTATATGAACTATAGTATGGAAAATATTGCATTTTTCGCAATTCTCCAAAAATACATTTTCGGCCAATCTTCCTCTCGAAACATGTTCGATTAGATAAAATTTCGTCTCTAATCGATGGGTGACTTTGTTAATGTCCTAACTCTAATAATTTTTGAGGAACTATGGATATATGATTCCACCCCTTTTTATTCCGTACTCTAAGTTTGACGCACTCAACTTCTGAATCGTATAATTGTGGTGCACTCCTGACTTTTATCTTCATAGATTGTACCTTTGACAGGACTTTTATAGAAAAATGAATGAATATTTCCATTATTTTGGTCTGTGCGATTTTTTATATGAAGGCATGTTTTCATTTAATTTAAATCCTCTGCTAAAATTTGAAACATTGATCTCATCGAAAAATGGACAACACCATTCGATTTGTCGCATCAAAGAACCCCATTCCTCATAATTTCAGTATTTTTTGAGAGGAAAAATATTTTCCGACAAATATGTATGGAAAATATTGCAGTTTTCGCAATTCTCTAAAAATACATTTTCGGCCAATCTTCCTCTCGAAACATGTTCGATTAGATAAAATTTCGTCTCTAATCGATGGGTGACTTTGTTAATGTCCTAACTCTAATAAGTTTTGAGGAACTATGGATATTTGATTTCATCCCTTATTCCGTACTCTAAGTTTGAGGCACTCTACTTCTAGATCGCATCATTGTGGTGGAGATTGGACCTTTGACAGTATTTTCCTAGGAAATTATATGAATATATTCATTATTTTGGTGTGTGAGATTTTTTATATGAAGGCATGTTTTCTTTTACTTTAAATCATCTGCTAACATTTGAAACATCAAAACCGCATTTCTCATAATTCCATTATTTTTTTAGAGGAAATATATTTTCCGACAAATATTGTATTTTTCGCAATTCTCCAAAAATACATTTTTGGCTTATCTTCCTCTTGAAACATGTTCGATTAGATAAAATTCCGTCTCATATCGATGGGTGACTTTGTTAATGTACTAATTCTATTAATTTTTGAGTAACTATAGATATTTGATTTCACCCCACATTATTCGGTACTCTAAGTTTGACCCACTCTACTTCTGAATCGCATCATTGTGGTGCACTCCTGATTTTTTTCTTCATAGATTGGACCTTTGACAGTACTTTCCTAGAAAATTATATGAATATACCTTATGAATATACCTTATTTTATTAACTGGTCACTTCACGTTGATACCTTGTGTTCCAAGCTCTCATCTCAAATATTTGCGTTGCGTCAATTAAGACATTGCCTCAATAATGATGTACTAAGAACGGTCTACTTTATTCATAATACACAACCATTTATCGTGGACTTATTTAGCTTAGAACATAAGTGTTTATACTGACTGTTTTGCTGGATTAAAATTGTCCAGGTTTAATGCCAGGGACCAAAATTGACATTTTTATATTAAAATGACATAACCTCAAATCTTTAGGAAATTCGATGGTAGACTTTGATTTTATTTAAAAATGGATACAAAAATAGTTGCCAGTAGTAATAGAGTTCCTGAAAAAGAAAAAAAATATTCAAAGATTTAAATTAGAGTCATCGAAGTCTCCATATTTAAGAAGCAATTTAGCTTATTTGCTTTTAACTAGCAGTAATTTTGTGGGATTGTTACACAATCAAAGAATATGGATGAAACCTAGAAGTAGTGAAAATTGGACAATAATGTTCAGTGAAGTACAAATCCACATCTGACCTATTTTTAGTCCGTGCTTTAAGCAAACCATCACTTTGGTCCACGAATACTAATATGCCGTGTTTACACCGTCAAAAATTGAATTTGAACTACCCTAGATGAGATGGATCAAATTCGAGTACCCAATTTTACTCCTTCGTTGTTTACACCGAAAGTAAAGTACACGTGACGTCATTTAAACCTCGGACTAAAAATTTGATACTTCCGGTGTAAACGTACCTATTGTTTCGATTGCAGAAAACGGCACTCCGCATGATTGATAGAGCCAAACCGAACACTCATTGCAAAGATCTATTTATAAAATATAATATTCTTACTGTTCCGTGTTTGTATATTCTAGAGACAATAAACCTTGTTCATATGAACTTACCAATGTTTGAAACACATGCCGATGTACATGTTTATGGTACTCGATCTGCTAAAAACATTGTAAAACTTTTCTCTCGTTTACAAACAAGTGCAAACAATAAAATTGATGTAAGCTTATACAATAGATTTGTTAGTTTAATTGAGGAAATTGAAATTAGAAATCTCTCTGTTAGATCTTTCTATAAATTAAGTAAGCAATTTCTGCTAAATAACTGTTTTTAATCATTGTCTGATTTTTATCATTCCTGTCCTGACTAAACTATGTATACCTCACATGTACTTTTGTATAGTATGTGGCGAATAAATGGTATGGTATGGTATTATTATTATTTATTATTAATTATTATTATTATTTTGTGTGTGAGCTTCGAATGCCAAGGCCATTAGCTCTTCTACATGTTACAGTTTCCTCAGTATATCGCTACTTACGTCTCAAAAAGGTGAGTAGTTTCTGTATAGCTCCAAATTCATTTTTAAAAGTAGTTTCTATTTCAGGAGATACAATTCCACTTTGTCGTCTGTGGAGTTCATAGTTGGGGCATGTGAGGATATGTTGTACTGTTAGGCGAACTCGACAAGTGTTGCATCTGGATCTCTCTGAGCCTTCAAGAAGGTATAGGTGAGTGAAATTTGTATGTACTATTCATATTCGGCAGAGGGAAACTTGTTCTCTCCTAGAAAGTTCTCCTGGGTAGTACCATTTCTTTATTGATGGTTTGATTTTTCTGAGGGGTCCTTCTTGCTCTAACCAATGGTGTTGCCATGCATCCAAGAGTTTTTATTTAACATATTTTTTAATATCTTCCACAGGGACAGGTATTCCTTCATCTACTGTATCGGTGGTAGCATCCCTGGCGGTAGAATATACTAACTCGTTTCCGGTTATATTCATGTGGCTTGGGACCCACATAAGTGCTACTATTTTATTGGCTGCCATAAGGTTGGTGTTCATTTCTAATATCTTGATAGCCCATTCGTTCAATGTAAATGGATTTTCTAGGGCATTGATAGCACTTAAAGGGAGTCTGTACAAATCAGACATCTCTCATTTTCTTGGAATGAGAAATATAGCATTGCTTGCCATATGGCATACAATTCTGCTGTAAATATGCTACATATAGGGTTCAGTGTCCAGTGGTAAGGGTTATTATTCACTACGAAGGCAGCGCTAACCCCATTTTCAGTACGAGATCCATCTGTGTAGATAAACAGAGAATCACTGTATGATTGGCTTTGCTCCAGAAAAAGAGATCCATATGTCGAGGCTGATGTATCTTGCTTCTTCCATTCACTTAAGGATATGTTGATGTTTGGTCGTTGCCTCTCCCAGGGTGCAACGATCGGGTGGTTGTGGAGTTGTTGTATAAAGTGGGTATAGACATAGAACAAAACTTCGTATCGTAACTCCGTCACGCAACAATTGTTTGTTACGCATCGAAGATACGGCGTGTCAACAAATATAGCGTATCAATACATCGTCGCGTATCTTATAAACGGGACATTTTGCCGTTCCGTCTTTACTAAAACAGAATAATTAAATTAGTCTTTTTCTTGTGTGCAATGGAGGTTGTTGCAGCAGCTTATATATACATGCATTACTTAGTTAAATAAAAATTAAAAAAAAAGACGCGCAGAAAGACGCTGGTGGCAGACCCGGTTGTATACTAATAGAAGTGTGTACAGCGGAGATCATTTACTGTTGGATTTAAAATTTCAGGCAACTAGTGGTCTTTACAAAAATTTTACTAGAATGTCTCCAGCAGACTTCGATTACTTGATTAATTTAATTGGACCCAAAATAGCACGAAAAGATACTAGATGGAGAACGGCAATTTCTGTTCAAGAAAGGTTGGCAGTAACAGTTCGGTTTCTGGCGACTGGTGACTCTTTCACCAGTCTACAATACCTTTTTAAAATTTCTAAACAATCGATAAGTGCTATAGTTCCTGAAGTGTGCGAAGCCATTATAGACGGATTAAAAGAGAATATAGAGGTAAGAAATTATTTTATTAAAGAAGTATAATAAACACACATTAAACAAAACAAATGTTTATCTTAAATTCTCTGATACAATATCGGGCATATCCAATAGTTGGCGTGGTAAAGAATTGAATGGAGTACTGCGACTTGAATGATCCGAGATACTAGAATTAGCATAATTATATGCTGGAGATGGTACCTGTGAATGCTGTTGAGTAAAACTGGAAGCTTGGCTAACCTGATACTGTTCAAATTGAGAATGTTGTGACACATAATTTGCAAAGAATGACTGAAGAGTATGAGTACGGTATGATTGCGAATGATAAAAATTGGTTGAACTTTGTTCGAGATGGGTCTTGTCTGCTTTAAACAAAATTAACATAATATCTTGTTGTACAGTACTTTGTAATTCAAGAGAATATTTGGTCAGTTTTTTAGCCACAAGATTTCCAAATATTTGACATTCGTTTTGCTCCTGTGGGCTTCTAGCGTTTGCTGATGCTTCTGACAGTATTTTAAAAGCTTTATCTAATTTCTCAGAATCTTCATTCCTCTTTTGGCGTTTCCTACTAGGTGTAGCTTCATCGCTTTTCTTTTCGGTACTAGGTGTTGCTTTTCTTTTCGGTACATTTTCTATACTTTCCCGATTCTCTTTTTACAGCAGAATTTTTATCGTTATCTGCTAATGTTCCTTCATCACCCGATATATCCTTTTCATCATTATCTTCTTCTTCGCGTACAATCTAAAATTAAAAATAATTTAAAATAAGTATTTAATAAACAAACTTATTTAGAAAATAAAAATATGTCCTATTTTTGGCGCACTGTATAATTTGTTTTAATTTTTACAGACACCTTCAACACCAGAAAGATGGTTAGAAGTGGCAAAACAGTTTGAGGACACCTGGAACTTTCCACATTGTCTGAGTGCTTTAGATGGGAAGCATGTTGTTCTACAAGCTCCAATTAACACCGGAAGCGAGTTCTTTAATTACAAATCAACATTTAGTGTAGTTATTTTTGCCCTAGTGGATGCTAATTATAACTTTTTGTATGTTGATGCTGGAGGCCAAGGAAGAATTTCAGATGGTGGTATCTTTAAAAACTGCTCGCTTTACAAAAAATTAGAGCGAAATGACTTAAATTTACCTGAACCAGAAGCTTTACATGGCAGGCAACAGAAAATTCCCTATTTTTTTATTGGAGACGAGGCATTTGCCTTAACTGAGTCGTTAATAAAACCGTTTTCGGGAATACATCCTAAAGGATCATTGCAAAGAGTGTTTAACTACAGATTATCTCGCGCACTAAGAACTGTAGAAAATGTATTTTAGAGTACTTCGTAAACCGATGTTACTTGAACCCAGAAACGCTGAATTAGTTATAATGGCAGTAGCTCATCTACATAATTTTTTAAGAGAAAGTTCCACATCTTGTATACGCCACATGGAACCTTCGATACAGAAATTGATGGGAAGCTTGTAGAAGGAAAGTATAAAACTATAACTAATGAACCAATGTCTTCTTTATTTCCAATTAGAAATATTCCCAGAAGACCAACCGAAAATGCAACACGAATTAGAGACGAATTGTCATCGTAGTTTCAAAACGAAAATCGACTTTTGTGGCAAGATAATTATACGTAATTCGTTTTATACTTACTTTGCTTTGTGTTTCCCGAACCTTGTTTTTGTCCCAAAGGAATAGCAAACTTTTAAAGGCAAACCAACTACTTTCATAGATATCTGAAAGCCCTGTAATAAATAAAAATAAAATTTGTAATTGAAAAGTAAATTAACAAAATAGAAAAGAAATTAATTTTCAATTATTCAAACTTACCTTTACCCGTACCGTGGCTCTTTTTAATTTTTGTTTTCTCTCGCCTGACAGAAGAACATTAATTTTTTGTGCATTCATCTACTGTTGTCCGAAACTCTACAGCAAGTTCTTCCCAAGCATCATGCTTCTTTATTTTAATATAGTATTTGGGATGTTTTGCATCCCACAAAATTTCTTTATTACGATAACTATTTATGAAATTCAGGGTAGATTCTTCTGTCCACTCCATGTTTTCAACTGAATAAACAAAACGAAAAATAAATCGCAACTGTGTTACGCGACGGCGTTACGATACGAAGTTTTGTTATATGTCTGTACGCACCTATATAGTTACCATCATTCTCTGGTAGCAAAGAGTATTTAGTGGCTGCCTCTAAGTATCTTATATTGATTGGTCGTGTTGAACTTCGTGAATATGTATTTTCTATATTCGTGAAACGCTGAAAATTCAAATGGTTTGGGATATATCGGACTTTCACAGCGTATATAATTGTATCCATTTCTCCTCGTAGTTTGATGGGTTGAGATGAAGAGTCTACCAGAATAGCTTCTATTGGGCTAGTTCTGAAGGCTCCGGTAGCAAGGCGGATGGCTGTGTTTTGGATTCTATCAAAAACCTTCAATTTTGATGGGCGTGCAGAGCCATATATCATGCAACCATAATCAATTTTAGACTGAATAAGTGTTTGATAGATTCTCAGTAAAATTTCTCTATCCGAGCCCCGGTTGATACTCGCTAAACATTTCATGATATTGATGACTTTGCGGCATTTAACCTCTAAGTGGTTTATGTGTGACGTCCAAGTCAGTTTCTTATCAAAGATGATACCCAAAAGTTTTGTTTCTTCTCTACAGGTTATCAGATTTTCGTCTAAATATAAAGTAGGGCCTGGATGGTCTGTTCTTAATCTGCAAAAGTGCACGCAGTGTGTTTTTTCAGGGGAAAATCTGAAACGAGTTATTTTGCTAGAGCATTCACTCTGTTGATTTCTCTTTGGAGAGTATGTTCAATGGTTTCCATGGAGTGGTTTCAATATGGTGAGGTCATCAACGTATAATACAGTTTGGACACCTTCAGAGGGGTTGCAAATGAGGTTGTTTATAGCGATTGAAAAAAGGGTGACACTGAGGACGGATCCTTGAGGTATTCCATTTTCCATAATCCTCTCAGATGATTCCCAGTTTCCGATCCTCACTGAGAAAGATCTGTCAGCAAGAAAGGAAGTCAAAACTTTTGGTAGATTTCCGCGGATATTCCATATATGTAATTCTTTTATGATCGCATATTTCCATGTCAAGTCATATACTTTTTGTAGATCCAGCATGATAGCTACAAGATGTTGTCGTTCTTTGAAAGTTTCTTGAATTTCCAGTTCGAGAGCACTGAGAGCATCGATGATAGAACGGGTTCGTCGGCAACCAACTTGTCTTTCAGAAAGGAGGCTTTTGAATTCTAAAACCCAGGTTAGTCGGAGATTTATCATCTTCTCAAATAATTTTCCCAAACATGAAGTTAGGGAAATCCGGCGGTAATTCTTTGGGTAACATGAAGTCACAGTTTCTTTTGGAATTGGGATAATGATTGCTTTCTTCCAGTTTCTTGGGTATACGTTAGAAAGCCAGATTTTATTATAGAGTTTGAGTAGATTGTTTTTGTCTTCCGGAGATAAATGGTTCAACATTCCGTACATTATTGAGTCGTGACCTGGAGCGCTTTCTTTACAAGTGTTGAGTGCGTATTAAAATTCTTGTATCGTGAAAATGTTATTGTACGTGAGGTTCTCATTTGTATCAAAATCTAAACTTTCTCTCTCTTTTTGATGTTTAAGAGTTTGGAAGTCCTGGTCATAGTTCATAGAACTGCAGATCGATTGAAAGTGATCTGCAAAAGCTTCACTTATTTCAGGTATTCCTCTTATGAGTTCATCGTTGATGTCCAAAACTTCTGGTGTTATGAGTTTACGGGTGCCTGCTATTGTTTTTATTTTCTTCCAGACCTCGGTTGTAGGTGTATCTGTAGTCAATGATGAGACATATTCCTCCCATGAATTTTTCTTTGCTTTTTTTATTGTAAGTTTAGTATGGGCTCTTGTTCTTCTGAATGTAATCAGATTAGCTTCTGTGGGGTATCGTCGAAATTTATTCAGTGCTCTCTTTCTCGCCGATACAGCTTCTCAGATATTTTAATTCCACCAAGGGATGTCTTTAGATGTTTTCCTAGTCGAAGATTTTGGTATACTGTCGTTTGCAGCCAGTAGAATGGATTCAGTGGTTCGCTCTACTGCTTCTTCAATAGTATCGTAAATATTGGGATTGGGGACGGAGACACCGTTTGAAAAGGTATCCCAGTTTGCTTTCTTGATTAACCACCTTTCTCGGGAATTGAGTTCTTGGAGAGGAGAGTCAATTCCGATGATGATAGGGAAATGGTCACTAGAGTGTAGGTCATCCATTGTTCTCCATGTAAAACGTGGAGCAATGTTCGGTGTTACGAAACTGAGGTCTATGGTGGAGAAGGAATTCGATCTCATATTGAAGTGAGTGGGTTCACCATTATTTAAAAGGAACAATTGTCTGTCTTCCATTATTGTTTCTACACGTTTGCCACATGTATCTCTTATTTGAGAGCCCCAAAGTCGTGAATGTGCATTCCAATCTCCAACAATGATGGCAGGTTCAGGGAGTTGGTTCAATATATTTTGGATTCCTTGTACGTTCCAATGGGGATTGGGAAGATATATGTTACATATCCTGAGTTCAATTTGTGTCCTAATTCGGATGGCCACAGCTTGCAGGTTAGTGTTCAATCGTATTTCTTTCGTAGGAATCGAATCTCTGATGAAGATAGCGACTCCTCCTCTCGCTCTCAGGTCAGGTTGTACGTCTTTACGGAAGCATTGGAAATCTCTGAGAGAGAATTTTTCGTCTGGGTTCAAGTGGGTTTCCTGAATGGCAATTAGAATTGGTGATATTTTACATTTGATGGATTGTAGTTCAGGTAGATGCAATTTTATCCCATTACAGTTCCATTGCAGTATATTTGAGTGAGTATGAATAGTGTTCATTATTTATAAATTATGTGGGGAAAACAGTGGTTCTGTTTCCTGAGGTGGTGGCATCTCAGGACTCGTCAATTTTTCTCCGCTATTTTTGCGTGGTTTACCTTTAGGCCAGCCTTTTTTAGTTTTTTTCCTAGTGCTCGTGTGACTGGACACTGACTCCTCACCTGAGGAATCTTCTCGGAGACGTTTGGATATCTGTGAGGATTGGCTGTCAGAGGCGATGTATTCAGCAATATTTGACTCCGAAAAGGATTGAGAGGATTGGATTTGGGAAAAGTTGAGTTCTTTCTTCAAGGCGTTAACTCATGGTGGGACCAATTCCTTTATTAACTCTTGTATATTCGTTATTGTAGGTGAAGTTGTTGGGCAAGGGGTGTTGGTAGCTTGTGAGTACGATACATTCGGTTTCGGGGTGTGTACGACTACCTTTTTTTTGCTTCTGCATATGTTAGGTTGTTCTTTACTTTCATTTCTTGGATAGCAATCTCTTGTTTGTAAACAGGGCACTCTCTAGATCTTGTAGGGTGTGGTCCATTGCAATTCACACACCTGATTGGTGGTTCGCAGGGTTCACCAGTATGGAGGGGTTTTCCACATACACAACTTGGTTTCTCGTACATCTCGTCGCAGGATGTCCAAACCTTTGGCAGCGGAAGCATATCAGCGGTGCAGGGATATAGGGGCGGACTTTCAAAAAGTGATAGGCAACTTTTATATTATGCGGGAGTTCAGGTGTAATGAAAGTAAGAATATGGCTGGCTGTATCTGTTAGAATTCCATCTTTCCTTGTTTTCATTCTCTCGATTCAGTCTTGAGTGATTCAACTTCTTGATTTAAGATCACTCTAATTTTCCTAATTCTCTGGATTGAGCTGCTGAAACGGTTTCAATCAATAAACCATCTCGTATTATCTTTAGATTCTTCACTTGACCAACTTTTCCATATATACAAATTAAGTACCGATTACTATGGCTTAAATGCACAAATGATTAAGGCCTCCAGCACTTCTTTACTTGCACCCCTAACAGTTGCTCTAAACAAGTGCACTATCGAAGGTATTTGGCCCAACTCTTTAAAAATATCAAAAATTGTGCCCGTTCATAAGGGGGGAGATGTGGATGAACTGGATAATTACAGACCAATAGCGATCGTTCCCATATTATCTAAAATATTTGAGATCCTGATAAGGGATAGGTTTATATCTTATTTGGAAAAACAAAGTATTCTCTCGGCGTCACAGTTCGCATTCCAAAAGAACAAGTCCACTGTCTCTGCATTGGTTACAATTGTAGATGACATAGTGGACAGCCTCGATAGGGGACATGAAGTTTGTGCTACTTTATGTGATTTGTCTAAGGCGTTTGATTGCGTTAATACTCAAATTCTTCTGGATAAAATGAAATTTTACGGGTTCAGAGATAAGCAATATTACCTTATGTTTTCTTATCTCAATAATAGACGGCAATACGTTTACTTGAACAACGTACATTCACACGAACTTAAAATGAATAACGGAGTACCCCAGGGTTCCGTTCTGGGCCCTTTATTATTTTTAATTTACGTCAATGATTTACCCCAATCTTTGGAACAGCAGAGCAGAGTGGTTCTATATGCTGATGATGCTACCTTAATTTCAAACGAGGGAGTTGCTGCGAGGAATGGAAGTCTTGATATGGCAAAAAATTGGTTTCAAGCAAATAAACTCAAACTAAATGAATCAAAAACTCAACAGATTGATCGATTATGCTCAAAAATATCTTCTCAAATATTCGTATTGAGACAGCTACGTAAAAATATTAGTGACAATAATGTAATGAAAGTCGCCTACTGTGCCTTGATTCACAGTCATCTGTCTTATGGCATATCGCTATGGGGTAACTCAAGCAGGCTCCATAAGGTTTTTTCGCTCCAAAAGGCAGCAATCCGAATTGTGGACGGATCAGCATACCGAGCGCATTGTATAGAAATTTTTAAGAAATATAAGATTCTGAGTCTACCCTGCCAATATATCTTTGACCAACTTCTAAGAATACATCGGGACCTAAATTCTATTTCGAGTCATAGCGATTTACACGGTTACAGTACTAGAAATGCAAATGATCTAGTAAATATCTTTTCACGTCTGTCAACGGCTAAACGGAACCGACTTGATTTCAATCTGTTTAATAAATTAGATAAACTATACCCGGAGGAAAAAATAAAGGAAATGAGCGATGCGAAATTTTCTAAATTTGTCAGAATTTATCTGATAGAACACTGTTTTTACAGCATTGATGAGTACATGAGCTATTCCTTTGAGAGTGCATTATACTTGAATACCTGATAAAATATGGTTAACCTACGATAATTGTTTATTTTTTCTATACAGTTCTATACTTTTATATGTTTTTATATAGTTTTTCATCCTTTTATAATATGTCTTGGTGTACTTTTAGATTTTTATTCTATTGTAGATATTTTGTAACTATTTCTACTTTTTATTGTGTGATTGTTCTCTTTTTTTTGTTTTTTCTCATAATGTAATTAATTATCTATTAATCGTTTGTAATTATATTGATATTTTATATGAGATGACTATAAACGTGCCCTGTATGTAAAATGGTCAATAAACGAATATATATATATATATATATATATATATATATATATATATATATATATACATATATATATTATTATTATTATTATTATTATTATTATTATTATTATTATTACTATTATTATTATTATTATTATTAGTATAGGGGTTCTGTGATCTCAGTAAAATGGTACTGGTTCTTCTCTGGTTCCATTGGAGAGGCAATTCAGCCTAACCCAATAGAGTAAATATGTGTTGTTTATAGTATGACCGTTCTTGAAATACCGGTGATAACATTTGAGGGGATTTCAAGTGTCTGGAGATATTTTACAAAGCTTCTTGATACCATTCCTTCGGCTGAGATAACAACTGGGGCTATGTCAATCTCTTCAGTCTTCCAAATATGTTTTATTTCCAGCGCTAGATTCTCATATTCACTTCTCTTTTCATTTTCTGTTTTCAAAACATTGTGGGACAATGGGATTGCTATGTTTATTATTGTGGCCTCTCTTTTTCTTTTATGAATGATTACTACGTCTGGTCTATTGTAGTCTACTGTACTGTCTGTTATCATAGGCGAATCCCAGTAGAGGAGTACATTTTCATCTACTTGGGTTGTATTTATAGTGAGGTATTCTCTTCTTTAGTAGTCCTGTCTTCAATCCTATTTCCTGATGGATTCTTCTTGCAACTTGATTGTGTCTGTTTAAGTAGGCTGTTTGTGCAAGGGGTGGGAACATCCTGCTATTACACGTTCGATCGATTCACCTGGTTGATTACATTTGCGACACTTGTCTTCTATATTTTGCTTCAGGATATGTTTTTCGTAATTTTTGGTTTTGATGACCTTATCTTGTATGGCGAAGATGAAACCTTCTGTTTCTGGACATAAGGCGAAATTCTGTAGCCAGTTGAGGGACTTATTTATATCAATCTCAGGTTTTGTAAGTTGGTTCGGGTATTTTCCATGTAATGTTTTTGTTTTCTACTGGCTTTCTAAGTCTGCTTTAGGTCTTGGTTGGTAATCCTGGTCTTTAAGCTGGAGTGGGGTGTAATTATCATCTGCTTTTGTGATAGCTTTCAGTATCTCATTATTTGATTTATTAAAGTAATCTCTCATGTTCTTCTCTTGGTTTTTACAGAGGTTGAAGATATTGATCAACCCTCTGCCCCCTTTCTTCCTGGCCATGTACAGCCGCTCTACTGCCGAGTTAGGGTGTAAGCATCTGAATTTGTTTAGAAGTGTTCGTGTCATTCTGTCCAGGTTTTCTAGGTCGGTGTTGGACCATTGAATTACACCAAAAGAGTACGTTAATATTGGAGTGGCCCACATGTTTATTGCTGTTATAAGGTTTTTTCCGGACAATTTGGTATTAAGCAGTTTGGTGACTCTTTTCTATAAACATCGTTCAAATCTTTCTTGATTGCTGTGTGATTGATTTTGTTGTTTTCCATGACCCCGAGGTACTTGTATAATTCTTCTGGTTCGAGGACCTTAATCTCTTGTGGGTCTTCCGTGCTGATTTTATTGATAACTCTTCTTTTTTCTATGCAGATCTTCACACATTTGTCTAGGCCAAACTTCATATGGATACTACTGCTGAACTGGGCCGTGACGTCTTGGAGTCTTGGATGCTGAGTCTATATCCGCAGTCAGATCCTTTTAAGAGGCGAGATAGAGGATTAATGGCGAGACAGAACCTTAATGGAGATAGGGCGTCCCCTTGATATATGCCACTGTTGATTGTAATTTCGCCAAGGTTAGTGGATTTCATCCAAAGAGTAGTTCTCCATCGATTCATACAGTGTTTCATAGCGATTTGGATTCGAGGGTCGATCTTATAGATGTTTAGGACTTTTAATTACCAATCGTGTGGTAAAGAATCCTATGCTTTACTATAGTCTATGTAGCAAATGTTTAGGTTACGTTGCTTTGCTGCTACTTGTTTAAGGCTGATGGCATCAATGGTAAGCTGTTCTTTACAATCAAGTGTTTCTTTCTGCTCTGGCGCTATTATGTTATTTGAGTCGCAATACTCATACATCTTGTCGGCGATAATTGCCGTCAATAGCTTATAAAAGACCGATAAGCACGTAATGGGGCGATAGTTTTGTGGTTCCTTGGAATTACCTTTCTTGTAGATTAAGAATGTTTTTCCCATCATCATCCAATTTGGTATAGTATTGGGGTCCAAAAGAGCTCTGGTGAAGGCTCGGGCTAATGGTGCATGTGAAGATGTTAGTTTCTTTATCCAGAAGTTTTGGACATTGTCTGTGCCCGGTGCTTTCCAATTTGAAGCTTTTGAGATGATTTTTTGGTTCTTGAGAAACTGAACAGTCATCCATAGGTGTAAGGTTTTCTGCCTCTGCTTCCACTCTTCTTAGCCATGGAGCTCCTTCATCAAATTCCTGTTTGTCCGACCAGATGTTTCCCCAAATTGGCAAAAATCCTTCAGTGACAGGATCTTCATATTGGTTTGTCACTGTTTGATTGAGGGCTTTGAAGAATTTTTTTTGGTTTGTTGAAAATTTTTTATTCTGTTCTTTTCTTTTTGTGAGCTCATTATATCTTCGTAATCTTGCACTTTTGGCCTTGTATTGCTGTCGTATCGTGTCTCTAAGTTCCACAAGTTTTATATTCATTGATATGTCTGCTTCGTGTATTCGAGCTTTCCGTGTGATCTCTTTTAGTTTGTTTAGGATTCTTCTACTTCTGTTACCTTGTATGTATGCACCTAGAATGTCCGCCTGGGCTCTCAATTCAGTAATTTGTTTAGTGAGTCGCAATCTCCATGGGGGATCAGACTTTTGTTGATCATTTCAATTACTTCTTTGATTTTCATTCCAATGTGGTTTTTGTCCATTTGCTTCTAATATTGTGAGAGCAGCTGTATATATGCTAAGTTGGATTGTGTTAATGTCATCGCTTCCTTCGAGATATACTCCAATAACTTCGTTTATTCGGTCTATAATTTTAGTTGTGTCTCTCTTAAAATTCAACTTTGGCAACTCTGTGTTGGGTCTACTCCTACGAATAATGCCAGGTTACTGTGGTATTTAATACTTAAGGATCCATCTTCTGCCAGGTTCCCTGTTTGCAGTGAGTAGGTTTGCGGAGAGTTGTCGGTTCTTTGTTGAGTAGTCTCGTTGGAATCAAGTGAACCTCTCCTTCGTTCAGTATCGTCTACTATAGGTTCATCATAATTTTGATTCAGATCTTGTGACTCACGTGTCTGTTGTGTTCTCAATTCATCCTGTGATTCAAGGAATCGGAGTCTAATTTCCTCAAGTTCGATCGGGTTTAGGTATGTTTTTTCACTATGGTATTCTTTCGATCTACAGCATTTTGTTCAGTCAGCATTAACTCTGGAAATACATTAAAGTTGATATCTTGGTGAAACTTTGTTCTCCATCCTGGGAGGGGGCGGACTTCTCCTCTGTTGACACGATAAAAGGACTCCGTTATTTTAATGTTCATATCTTTGGTCCCTTTTATACGTTGTCGACCAGACACTCTGACGGCACGACTTTCTGTCTGCGTGTTCATAAGCGCTGATTGGTTCGAGGATTCAACGTGCTGTTCTCCTAGGTTGTCGTTTTTGTTTGAAAGTTCTGAGGAGTTTCCATTCTGTTTTTATTATTCCCTGTAGTTCTCATTTAAAAATTTTCTAGTTATAGAGCAAGTATCTAGTATAACGGACTTCTGTAGTGGTATGTATGTTGTTGGATGAAGTTGTAATTTCTGGATGATTATTATTATTATTATTATTATTATTATTATAATTATTATTTTTTTTTGTCACGTGTTTCCACGGTGTCTTGCAGCCGGTGAGGTGAGTCACAAGACGTACAAGCGTGATGCATATTTTAATTATCTTTTGCAGGTTTATTCAGAACTTTACGGACGATGTTACAAGTTCCCAATATTGCGGCTTTTTCCAGTTCCTTATGTACTCCGAAAGGTAAGTTTAGTTCCAGGTGTTTTCTGAGCTTTTTCGATACCTTGCCAGTGGCCCCTATGACAATTGGGATTATGCGCACAGTCTCTGCTTGCCATGTCTCCTTCATATCTTCTGATAAAGGTAAGTATTTTTGTTTTTCTTTCTTAAAGACGTCTGCGGGAGCAGGAACGGATATTTCAATTAATGAAATTTTTTTCTTCTCTTTATCGTATACAACAATATCCGGTCTGTTGTGCGTTACTTCCCGATCCGTCTGGATTTCTCTGTCCCAATACACTAAAAAACCATCATTCTCTATCACGTTCTTCGGGTTATATCTGTAATATGTTTATTTCTCTATGAATAATAATTAATCATGGATAATAATAATTAAGGTTAGGTTTTATGTTTGGTACAATAAATTATTAACGTCAGATTTTCTCAGAATAAATATGTAACAGCTTTGTTGACAAAAAAAGATTGTTTTATAAACTATTGTCTTCTAAAACATAAACAAATATAGTAGTTTTCTTTACATTAAAGAAATTAAGTAGGTTTTAACAATTGCGCATACAAAAATATATCAATATTGACAACGTTGTAATTGGAAAAATAACCATAAGCATAAAAACCTTCTTACGGTATTTCTCCGTAAATAACGAAGTCCGTTATCGTTATTAAAGTTAAGGTATCCAAGTTTTCATACTGCGCATTCTCAGAATAACGATAACCATACTTACGTGACAAAATAAAGGGCTTAAAAACTCTCTATAATTTCCATTTGATTGTAGATTTTTGATTATTTAAGAGTTTCATAAATGTTTTTGAAAGGAATAAATTGTTAAAAAGTAAGTAATCGTATTGACCCGATATCAAAAATTATAATTATGATAATGTAAATTATCCTGTAATCCGTATTTTTTAATTTTAAAAGCTATGTTTGAGGTTATGTTTACTGGCTTATTTGATTAATGTGAAAATATGAGACAAATAATACTGATTAATTGTTCTAGTATCATCAAACCATCTTTCAACATCTCTTGATACCCTGTTTTAATGATAATATGGGTTTGTTAGCGAAAAGCGAAAAATGCTTAATTGAAGTGACCTTTGAAGTATCTGAATGAAGAATAATTAAAACCGCTCTCAAATGACAAGAATTATATAATTCATTTTGATGAAAATATAATAGTGATAATTGAAAAATATAACTATTATCACCTGATTCAAGGTGCATTACATATTGCATGAAAGGACATGTGCTATTTAATAATAGGTTTGTTCCAACCAGGTTTTGTATCGTTCGAAAACCATATATTGCATCGTTTAATCGGCTTGTTTTGCGCAAACGCGTACCACCAACACAAACAAAAGTTAATCGAAAAAAAACACTAGCTATTAAAAAACAATCAACCCTGCAGTATATAAGATCTGATAGAAAATTATATTATGAAGAAAAACTAAAAATTGACAGAGAACGTTTAGAAGAATTAAAGAAAAGAAACAGGCTAATTGAGGAGAAAAATTTAATACTTAGGGAACTTAAGGGAGTGTCATTGTAATTCAGATTCTCTCTTGTAATTTTTTATGTTCTATTATATTTATGTAGTCAATTTTTATTTTCACTCAACTTTTTATTTCTGTTTTACTGTTTCCAAAGTTATTTTTAATTATATTTATGTAGGTATTTATTTTACATTTTATTTCTGTTGTACTGTTTGTAAAGTTATTTTTAATTATATTTATGTAAGTATTTATTTTACAGTCAACATTTTATTTCTGTGGTACTTACTGTTTCCAAAGTTATTTTTAAATATATTTATATCAGTATTTATTTTACATTTTATTTCTGTTGTACTGTTTGTAAAGTTATTTTTAATTTTTGTTTATAACATAAGGGGATATTTTTTAATTTACATATTTGTAATTTTATAATTTATTTAGTACTTGTTACCCACTGTAGTTTTCTAATTAATAAAAAATACTGTTAATGATTTTTATTGATATGTTATACAAATATCTTAATTAAAAGTGGTGAATGGTAAATCATTCTATAATGGTAATGCATACGCTATTATATCTCTAATTATGCCTAATTCAACATTTTCGTCATCTTCATCAACACCTTGATCTTCATGAGGAACGATATTATCGATATGAACTTGGCCACTAGCAACAGCTAAAAATATTTGTGGATTATTTCATGTCTAGGCTACACTAAACACAATCTTGTGGAGTAAATATAAATAGCATTTACGAAGCACAAATTTACTTATTTAGCATGAAAATTACTTAATTATAATCACTTACAAATACAATTCACACTAAACTATAAATTTGGGATATTTTTATGAACACAAAATATATGACAACGGCATTTGACCAATAGAGAAAGTTATAATCAGGTTATAATAATATTTGTCTATGAATTGACCGTAGTCTTCTGTCATTGAGTTCTATATAGTGCCATGCATCAAGACGGTGGAGCAGTTGAACTAAAGTAAAAAGATATAGCTTCACTATTGAGTTTGAGGTTGATAATTGCTTGCCGTTCTTGGATTTACTCATCATGCGCAACATTCATACCTCTAGTTTTCAATTTGATATATATAGAAAACCTACCACAACTGATTCAATTATTGACTATCATTCAAACCATCCCTCGTCGCATAAATATGCAGTTTTATATTCTTTTCTTACTAGAGCCTTCAAAATACCTCTTTCAGATTCTTCTTTCAATAGGGAAATAAGTATTATTAAACAGATAGCATTAAATAACAATTTTCCTTTACAGATTTTCAATAAGATTTTTAACAAACTGTACACTAAGTTTAGACTGAGTTTATACACTTCTATATCACCATCTCAGGACCATTCATTTTCAGGTACCTTGAATTTCGTGGGTCCATTATCCTATAAAATTTCCAGCATTTTTAGAAAACATAGTGTTGAAGTCGCCTTTAAAACCAATTCTAACTTATGTCAATTTTTTATCAACACTAAGGATGAGGTACCTTTATTCCATAGGTCAGGGGTTTATCATCTACCTTGTGGTTCTTGCAATGCCGTATATGTGGGCCAGTCTGGACGTAGGTTAGAGTCTCGGTTGAAGGAACATCAGTATTATATCAAAAAATATATGAACACAGACATATATAATACTCCATCATTTGTAAACCATATTTTATCAGAACTACATGATTTTAATTTTCAGGATGTCAGACTTTTACATCAGTGTGTGAAGGGTGTTCGACTTAACCTTTTAGAGATGTCTGAAATACGTCGCATATATAACGATCCTTCGATCTTATGTTTGAATGAACAATTACAACCTTTAGAGGAATATTTATTCCTTAACTTTTGAAGCTCTTAATAGAAAACCTTAAACAAGTCTCGCTGTACTTGCAAGTACACTGTGACGGTTAAACCTTCGTAAAATCCACAATAGTTGGAATATCGATTTGAAATTTGGAGGGGTGACTGTCAGATAGTACACGAACGTAGAAATACAACATGAATACCATAGCAATAATATTTTCTATACACGGTGAATGCAAAGTGAAATTATATAAAATGTGAAACTTCTTTTGCTCGTAACTTCTAAACGGAATGTCGTAGAACTTTATATGACACAAAATATGAATCAGCGCAGTCTACTTAATACATTGACACATAATTTTGCATGCGACGCGAAACGTGAACTTTTACATTTTCACGCGCAATACACAATTAGAGCATTTATGCAGACAGGATTTACTTCGAACGTTATTTTATGTGTAACTTCTACACTAATTGTCCTACGCAAATATTAAACCTATCGTTGGATTCAACGTGATCGAATTAATAAATAGACAATTAGTAATTTTTAATGAAACGCGAAATTTCATGTTTTTTCACGCGACATCGATAATTTGACAAATTTCGTGTAAATTTTCACATTCGTAACTTCTGAACTGATTGTTCTACATATTTTTTTTTTGGATTTTCGGATTCTACTAATCAAAATTAGTATGTATACACATTAAAAATAATAGAAAACCTTAAACTTTGGATTTTGAAAATTTTAATTTCCAAATCACAAGTCTCGCTATACTTACAAGTACAATGTGACGGTTAAACCTTCGTAAAATCCACAATAATTGGAATATCGATTTGAAATTTGGAGAGGTGACTGTCAGATAGTACACGAACGTAGGAATACAATATGAATACCACAGCAAAATATTTTCTATACACGGTGAATGCAAAGTGAAATTGTATAAAATATGAAACTTCTTTTGCTCGTAACTTCTAAACGGAATGTCGTAGAACGTTATATGACACAAAATATGAATCAGCGCAGTCTACTTAATAATTTTGCATACGACGCGAAACGTGAACTTTTACATTTTCACGCGCGGTACACAATTAGAGCATTTATGCAGACAGAATTTACTACGAACGTCATTTTATGTGTAACTTCTACACTAATTGTCCTACGAAAATATTAATGTTGGATTCAACGTGTTCTAATTAGTACATAGACAATTAGTAATTTTTAATGAAACGCGAAATTTCATGTTTTTTCATGCGACATCGATATATTGACAAATTTCGTGTAAATTTTCACATTCGTAACTTCTGAACTGATTGTACTACATATTTTTTTTGGATTTTCGGATTCTACTAGTCAAAATTAGTATATATACACATTAAAAATAATAGAAAAACTTAAAATCTGGATTTTGAAAATTTGAAATTCCAAATCACAATTCTCGCTGTACTTGCAAGTACACTGTGACGGTTAAACCTTCGTAAAATCCACAATAATTGGAATATTGAGAGATATTACAAATGTTTCATTTATATCAATAATTATTATGTACGCAGAGATAAAGAAAAACAACTAATTTTGAATCAGAAAACAACATTCACATATATACTTTGAAATATCCACCGTACGTTGGAGCAACTATATTTAATTTAGAATTACTTTCTGAAATAATTATTTGTCAGGATCTCTAGCAACTTATAAAATATAGAAAATTATTAAATATATTTCATTGATGACCATAATTATTATGTACGTAGAGCACGAAACAAATTTAAAACATTTCATTATCGTTACAAGAAACTACTATATTCCATTTTGATATAGGTCATTCGCCGCAAGATGGCGTACATATATTTCATACTTTATTTAATAATTTATTCTACAATCCAACTTTATTAGAAATTTGCCGGGATTACTAGCCAAATATAGAAACATATTAAATATATTTCATTGATAGCAATAATTATTATGTAGGTAGAGCACAAAAACAATTTTCATCTTTTAATTAACGTTACAAGGAACTACTATATTCCATTATGATATAGATCATTCGCCGCAAGATGGCGTACGTATATTTCATACTTTATTTCATAATTTATTCTACAATCCATATTTCAAATGATAACCAACAACTTGTAAAATATGCAATATAACAAATTTTTAATTTAATTATTATTCACAAAAAAAAACAACTAACACTCCAAATATGAAAACGAATATAGTAGTCTAGCACTTATAAAGATACTATTCCTTTCACTATTTAGTTATACCATTTAAATATACACTATTGCGACTTTTATTAATATTTTCCTAATCAATCTGATGTTCGCTTTTATTATACTGAACTCATCATATTACAATGTTAAAGATAATTATTACTTAATTTGAATATTCTCCAATTCAAATACATTATTCACAACTACCTTAAACATTATAATATGACTTGATTATAATAAAAGATAGACTATATATGTTAAAATATACACAGGAATTAATAATACGAATAAATAGGTATATACGAGTTTATTTTAATAAAGACATATAAAAGTATTAACAATGATAATACATAAATATATCACAGCATAATTAGTAAATAAAGAAATAAAAAAATTAGATATATACATATTAGAACAATTATATATTATAAACATAACAAACATTCAGAATATACAAACTTTATTAATATCACATACAATACGAATCATTTCCAATACCTACACAGTGAAAACGATTATACAAGACGCTATGACATGTAACTTACCGCCTTTTAGAATTAATACATCACAACGTTCAATATAGAGTTGCATATACATAATAATTTCATAATTAATAGCATACATCATAATAAATATATTGATATACGATTTGCGAACATACTATCCTATAATACATACAAACAAGATGTAAACGTAATACATAAATATTATAATAAGTCATTAAATAATTATAAATCAAATAACCATTTGAAAGATATTCTACACAAAATACACATAACACATATAAAATTCATATACACTACCTAGATACAAAACACAAATATATACACAACTATGATATAATATATTGAGACTCATTACCTCATATACTCTTACATTCTAAGTAACAATACATAACACATAATATATTCGATTAATACACCCAATAGTAAATATAAATTATAAATATTAATAGAATAATGATAGGAAAGTTGCACACAATATATATTATATAGCAATGTTTTATATGTTTTTGCAATTTTATAACTACCTTTATAATATAAAGTAATTCTTACCACTGATAACTTCTACGGATACCTCCATCATCATAGGTGTTTCCATGTCCAAATATCAAACCTACGTATAATGGTGATGACAAATCTTTTGTGCTTCAATGTAGGTATATTTCTAATTAAGTATTGAAATGTCTGTGTATCCATTAAGTTGGTATAGCAATAAAAATATTTTATTATTATTAATATTCTTAAAAACGTACTATAAGATAAATGTGGATCTTTCTTATAATGGTTTACCATTACTTCTTTAAAAACATTGCAATTCTTTGCACAAAGAGACATTTTGAAACTGAAACAAAATAAATTACATTTTAAACTATGTATAATTCAATGTAATTATACATAATTATTATTTACATAACATATAAGCAATACACATATTTTGAAGCAACTTTATCAATCATTATTCATATTATATCATAACTTCTTGCATAAATTTGACGAATACTTAAACATAAATACATTACAACTCCATCAATACATATGTTAACAATAACATATATAATTAAATATAAGACACATTAATATTCTAGAACAATGTACATATATGATTTATAACGTATCACACTCTCGAATTACAACAATAAATTATCGATACAATATTTAAAATGTATTCTGTGGATACTATCTAACATACTGCTCTATTTCACATCTAGAAATAGTTGTTAAATATATAACTTGATAGTTTATCTGTATATATTTTACTCACATACTTATCATAACCTGGAAAGATATACGAAAATATATTTAGATCACTTGTAATGACAACACAATATAGATAATTAAATACAACAACTACAATAGACATATATCTTACTCACCAAATAAAACCTACTTTAAAGTAAATATAATAGATATTACTATTATAAAATAAATTAATATTATAAAACAGTTACCAAAATCCAACATATGACCAAAGTAAAGTATATACCATATATACTTATATATAGTTGTTAAGAATATAATTTTACATGTTGTTTTTATATATTTTCTTGAATTGATTGTAGTACCCTAAAAATATATTAAAACCTATTTTTCAATCACTCAAATAACAACAATATATACTGAGCAACAATAACTATAATATACATATATTCTACTCACCAAATAAGGAATATTTTGAAGTTGATATGATAAACATTACAACCATAAACAGTTTTCGGATTCCAAACATATACTACCTATATAAATGATAAGCCACAATGAATAATAAACGTAGAAACAAACAGTATAGAATACTCCCAGTCAAACATATTTTTCTTTTTATTTTCATCTCCATATTTACATTTAAACATCATTATAGATGTATTTCGACGTTGCCTTGTATAACTTGTGACAAATTACTTGGGGTAGCATAAAAAAACATATATATATATATATATACACATATATATATATATATATATATATATATATATATATATATATATATATATATATATATATATACATATACTTATAAAAGATCATAGAAATATAATTACAACTAATATAGATCATCATGAAATGATATTATAAACTTTACTGTGGACTAAATATTTATTATAATATTATATCAATGAAAAATAAAAATCCCAACGGCACAAAACCAATTGGACGGCTTATTTCAGTAAAGTTTTTGCATCAGCTTAAAAACAAAAAATTAATAAATAATGTAATCTTTTTGTTATTTATTTAAACAATAAACGGGTGGGATAAATTTTAAACACTCGGTATTGCTACTTACTAATTTATTTAAACACTAACTCACTAACACTAATTTATATGTACTTAACTAGTCACTTAAATTTAATTTATATGCACACTAACTTATTAATTTATAACACTTAATTACTGTTTAACTCACTATGGCAAATTATAAACTGAACTCATCCGCTGATCGGTCCTGTATTTATATCAAAAACTTTCTTTACTAGAACATTCGGGACGGGACATGCCTTTCGCGATATTTCTTAAAATGCCTTTCGAGAACATGTTTAAAAAGGACGGTCACAATAGACCTTCTCAGAATTCGGCGCGCTCGCCTTTTTCTTAACTCCGTTAACATAAGGTTACAGGGCCGTACTTAGTATCTGCTTCGGTGTGCGAGTTCGTAACATTACCCCCTCCTTAAATGAAAGTTCCTCTTGGAACTTTTGTGTAGCCGAGACTGGATGTTTGAATCGGCAACTAGCCCCATTTCTACACTTTCCGATCTTATGGAAATAGCAGGGCACCGTCTTCATCGGATATTGATAGCGGGGGTTGTAGCTGCAAATTAATATCTGGACACCGGTATCTTGAGAGATAATCTCTACCATGTTCCTGATGATTCGCCAATCCAACTGGTTACTCGCTATCTTAGGCATAGCCAGTTTCTTCACGTTGGATTCCAACACATGGTCTCGGAGGTTTCGAAGTGCTTCCCACACATCGCGGTAGGTAGATCGATCTTGGAATTCATTTTTAGTTACCACGTAGAAAACGTACCGCGAATTATGTTTCAGTTTCAGTGTCTTGCCAGGGGCTGGAATCTGGTCTTCAAGTTTTTCTAATTGCCCGAACTTCTTTCGAAAGACGGTTGCCAATCCTCGTGCGTTCTTGATACGGGCGGGGATGTTGTATGTCAGTGAATAATCTTCTGGGAGAGTGAACAAATCTTGTTGTTGTTCCGAAGTGACTCCATATCTAGCTTTCCCGGTACCTCCATACGCGCCCATAAATTCATCGAAGGTGGGGTCAGACACATCTCGAATAAGGTTTACTCCTTCCTCTATGTCATGGTCTCCTTCGAATGGCACTAGTCGGTTTCGGTGAACTACTTTTGGTTTTCCGTTGGGGATCTTGCTTATGCGATATAAAACATCATTGATCCTTTTCTTGATCAAGTATGGACCTTCCCAGGATTTTTGTAATTTTGGAGAAAATCCTTTTCTCCTCGCCGGGTTGTGTAACCATACTTTGTCCCCTTCTTTAAAACCGCCCTCTGTGGCCTGCGTGTCGTACCGACTTTTCATTCTGTCTCTGGCAACTTGAAGATTTGTTCGAACTAGTTCATGAATATCGTCCAGCCTTCTTCTCAATTGGATCACGTTGTCTTCGCCTGCTATATCTTCTCCAGGTCGACAGTCAAATTCCAGGTCACAAGGAAGCCTCATTTCACGTCCAAACAGGATTTTCGCAGGTGTTTCACCCGTGGACTCATTGACGGCAGATCGATAAGCCAATGCGAATAGGGAGAGATACTGGTCCCAATCTCTCTGATGGCTGGATACTACTTTGGACAGGTATTTTCCAATAGTCCTGTTCATTCTCTCGACCATTCCATCTGACTGTGGATGTAATGCTGTTGTTCTGGTCTTCTTCATTCCCAGCTTGTCGCAAATCTCCTGGAATAGATGGCCTTCGAAATGTCTTCCCTGGTCACTGTGGACTTCCATGGGCACTCCATATCGGCTGATGAATTCTTTCACCAATACATCCGCGACAGTTGTGGCCTCTTGGTTCGGGATAGCGTAAATTTCCACCCACTTTGTAAAATAATCCATTACAACAAGTATGTACTTGCTACCATTTTCTGTCGTCGGAAATGGTCCAGCGATATCTAAAGCAATCCTTCCGAAAGGGCTTCCAACATTGTACTGTTTCATGGGTGCCTTTCTCTTGCGATGTGGTCCATTACTCGTAGCACAAGTCGTACATTTCTTATACCAGTCCTTCACATCGTCGGAGCTGTTCATCCAATAAAACCTTTCACGAACTCGCTGAAGGGTTTTCTTCACTCCCAGATGACCTCCCGATGGACTGTCGTGTAACTTCTTCAGTACCTCAGCTACTCTTGTTCTCGGGATAACTAGCTGTCTCCTCATCTCAGAACCATCATCGTTTTCAAGGACTCTTTTCAACAGCCCTTCTTCCAGGACAAGGGAGTCCCACTGAGCCCAATACGCCTTGAGTTTCGGTGAAAATCTTGACACTTCTTGCCAGGTAGGTCGCCGGTTTTCTTTCTTCCATTGCCGGATCATCTTCAGGTGAGGATCATTCTCCTGATCTTCTCTGATCCTGGTGGGTGACCATTCCTCGTTGACTACAGTAGTTCTTGAAACTGCAGCTTCCCTAGATTCCACCTTGTTGCAGTGGGAGCAGTCTGTTGGGCACGGCCGTCTGGACAGGGAGTCGGCATTTCGGTGACTCACACCAGCTCGATGTTCGATGTTGAAATCGTATTCTTGAAGTAGTTCAATCCATCTAGCGATCTGGCCCTCGGGATTCTTGAACTGCATCAACCACTTAAGTGCTGCATGATCAGTCCGGATTAAAAACTTCCTACCATAGAGATACTGGTAAAAGTGTTCCACGGACTTCACTACTGCCAAAAGTTCTCTTCTCGTGACGCAGTAGTTTCGTTCTGGTTTGGAGAGGACTTTACTGAAATATCCCAGCACTCTTTCTTGCCCTCCTTGGATCTGTGAGAGCACTCCACCAATTCCTACGTTGCTTGCGTCAGTGTCAAGAATAAAGTCTCCCTCTGGTAATGGATATCCTAATATCGGCGCCGAGGTTAAATGCCTCTTCAAAGTTTCAAAACCCGTTTGACAGTCTTCGTCCCATTGGAAAGCTCTTGCTTCTTCTGTAAGTCGCGTTAGAGGCTTTGCAATATCCCCAAACTTCCTGATAAATCTTCTGTAATACGTGCAAAGTCCAAGGAAACTCCTAATTTGATGTTTGTCGGTTGGTTGCGGCCATTGCTGAATGGAAGCAACTTTCTCTGGATCCACCGTCACTCCTTCATTGCTCACTATATGACCTAGATAGTTGACTCGGTTTTGGAACAGCTGACATTTCTTCGGGTTTAACATGAGCTGGGCAGCTTGGAGTCGTTTGAATACGTCTTCCAAATTTTTCAGATGTTCGTCAAATGTCTTCCCCAGTACTACGATGTCGTCCAAATAGACCAGGCATGTCTTCCAAGACAACCCTCTCAAGACATTTTCCATAAGTCTTTCAAATGTCGCAGGCGCATTACAGAGCCCGAATGGCATGACGTTGAATTGCCATAATCCAGATCCGGTGGTAAAAGCAGTCTTATCTTTATCTTCTGGGTCCATTTCTACTTGCCAATAACCTGACTTCAGGTCCAAGGTGGAAAACAGTTTGCTGCCGGCCAACGTGTCTAGCGTATCGTCAATTCGGGCAGAGGATAGCTGTCTTTCTTCGTCACGTTGTTAAGCTGGCGATAATCCACGCAGAATCTCGTAGTTCCATCCTTTTTCTTGACGAGCACTACTGGAGACACCCATGGACTAGTAGATGGTTCTATTACTTTTTCTTCTGCCATCTCTTGAATTATTTTTTCAACTTCCTCTCTCTTCGCTCGTGGAAGTCTTCGAGCTGATTGTCTAATTGGCTTAGCATTACCAGTATCGATTTTGTGTTTGACGGCTGATGTTCTGCCAGTCTTTCCTCCTTTTGGTACGAATAAGTCTCGATACTGCAAGAGAAATTCTCTCATTCTCTTTTTTTCAGCTCGATCCAAAGATTGACCGGCTACTGATAACATTTGTTCGAATCTGGCATTGGAATTGTCAGTGGTCATTGTTTGATGAACTATAGACGTCACTGGTACGCAGGATCCAATCTTGGTTTCCTTCTTGATGATAATTGGGTAATCATTCACGTTTATCACACGCACTGGGATCTCTTTCGCCGATGTAACCAATCCTTTTCCAATTAGTACTCCTTTGCTAACTTCTTCGTCATGGTTCCTTGGCTCCATCATAACCGGTGTACCTTCCTCCATGATTCCCTGTAGCCGTGCTACTATCATGGTTTCGCTTCGTGCAGGTAGAACGGTATCTTCCTGTACAGCTGCCAACACCGCGCTGCCTTCATATGGATGCAGGAATACCTCCTCGGAACCCACTTTAATGGTTCTGTTTCTGAAGTCTAATTGGAAACCATGTACATTCATTACGTCCATTCCCAGAATCACGTCTTCTTCAATGTCCGCTACGATTACCGTATGCGTGAACTTTTCTGCGCCAATTCCCAATTGGATTTGTGTCTCACCGTGAACGTTGGCGCTCTCACCTGTAGCGGTCCGAAGTCGCAGTCTCGTTGGTAAAAGCTTCTTCTTGGAGTTTATTATTTGTGGTCGTATAATGGTTCTAGTTGCTCCAGTGTCAACCAGCAGAGCATATTTCTTGCCATTTACTTCGCCATCCACATATACACTGTCGTTGCGACATCTGAGAGAAGCTATTAGTATGAGAGGGTCTTTGGAACGATCATGGGTCGGTGCTGCCCCCTCGTAGCCGACCCGTTCTAGTTTTCCTGTGACTGGGGCTCTTGGTTTGCAGGAGTCTTGGAGCGCTTACATGAACTACGTACATGCCCTAGCTCGCCACAATTCCAGCATCTGATCTTTCTCGGTTTCTTGTCCATCATATTTTTTATTAAACTGACAAACTGATCAAATCTGTCTTCGTCACCTTCTTCTTGGATGGTCCTAATTTTGTTATATCCTGAAGCCTTCGTTGCTGCTTCATATTCGAGAGCAGCCGTCAATGCGTCGACTAATGTTTTCGGATGGGCTAAACGAAGTGTCCTCTGCATATCGGGGTCACGTAAGCCATCAATAAAGCCCTGGATGCCCAGACATTCCATCATGTTCTCTGGTGCTGACGGATAAGCAAACCGAACTAGTCGGGCAATGTCCACTTCATATTCTTGAAGGGATTCATCACGTTTCTGCCTTCGGTTCTTCAGCTGGGATTGGTGCAAATGTTCTAGATGTTCGTGACCATATCGCATGTCCAACCTCTTCTTCAGCTGCTCGAAGTCATCCGTTTCTTCAAGTGGTATCGTCTGTAGTACATCTAAGGCATCTCCCCGAAGCGCGATAGTTAAGTTCACTGCTTTCTCCTTATCGGACCAATTATTCACTCTAGCGGCTGCTTAAAACTGTTTTACGTAATTGGTCCACGACATCTTTCCATCGAACGTTGGGGCCTTGACTCGGGTAAAACTGCCAGTATCATCTGTCTTGGGTTGTGTTTGTGGCTTGCAGATCTCGATCTTCTTTTCTTCTGCTGAAGTGTCTTGTGTTCTTAACTCGGCAATCTTCGTCTCTAACTCCTTGATTTTCTCATCTATCTGATTTTCCATCGTTGTCATCTTATTCTCCATGTCTGATTTTATTTTCTCGTTCATCGTTGTCATCTTATCCTCAATATCCGATTTTAGAGACGTGATTTTATTCTCGACTTCAGCAGCAATGTCATTTTTCAATGATAAGATATCTGCAGAAATATCGATCTTCATAGCAGAAAAATCGTTCTTAATAGCCGAAATATCACTTTTCACATTCGTAGAAATTTTCTCTTCCATGGCAAAAATCTTCTCGTCCATGTTAGCAGAAATATTAGCAGAAATTGACGAGATTAAGGTGGAAGCCTCGTCATTAAATAAAACTGTTTCTGGATCAAAGCCGTCATTTTCCAGTGCCACTTTAAGTCTTTCTACTAACTCACTTTTCTTACCGGACGTTTCCAACTCAGGATCTTCCAATTCTGCTCTTAATTCCGTCACTTTGAGATCACATAGTCTCTTGGCCATTTTTACGTAGCAATTTATTTATATTATCCCACTTCTGATACCAATGTAATGTTTTTGTTATTTATTTAAACAATAAACGGGTGGGATAAATTTTAAACACTCGGTATTGCTACTTACTAATTTATTTAAACACTAACTCACTAACACTAATTTATATGTACTTAACTAGTCACTTAAATTTAATTTATATGCACACTAACTTATTAATTTATAACACTTTTATATTCACTTAATTACTGTTTAACTCACTATGGCAAATTATAAACTGAACTCATCCGCTGATCGGTCCTGTATTTATATCAAAAACTTTCTTTACTAGAACATTCGGGACGGGACATGCCTTTCGCGATATTTCTTAAAATGCCTTTCGAGAACATGTTTAAAAAGGACGGTCACAATAGACCTTCTCAGAATACGGCGCGCTCGCCTTTTTCTTAACTCCGTTAACATAAGGTTACAGGGCCGTACTTAGTATCTGCTTCGGTGTGCGAGTTCGTAACAATAATAAACATGTTCTTAAATAAATGGTTTCATGTACGTTTTAGAGAAATGTGTTTCATACAAAAGTTGTAGAACGTATTAAGTTCTAAATAAAATCTCAGTAACTTTTTTGCGTTAGATCAAAAATAAGAAATACGATTTTTTTTTAATTTTGACAGGCAGCAATTTTGTTTCTACTGGACTGATTTGGCCCGTTAACGAACTCATCCACGATTTTGACCAAACCAATTTTTGTAGCGAGTTTGGTAAGACTATAAACCTTATAACTTATATACAAATTCAAAACTTATTTACACGTACACTATAATGTCTATAGATACACATTTCGTTAAATAAACAAACTGTATAATAAACAAGTTTTGCATTATTTGTTCAATACTTGAATAAAGTCAATAGAATTATCAATCCTCGCATATGTGAATCCCATGTTAATATAAAATTTATTATACGTACAATCGTTAATTGTAAATCATAGATTTAATGAAACATCCACAGACTATAAAGATAATAATATGAATAACATATTATATTTGTTGATTAGATGAGAAAAATAAATGAGAATATAATTTGTTCTTATACCATTCAATCACATATACGTAGATATTGTTCTAGAATATACCATCGTCTTCAATAATATCACAAATGAATACATTAATTAATTATTATATATATAGTAAAATCTTCAATGGATAGATTAATAATATAAAACAATTCATAAACGATTAAAATAATTTAATAATGACTAATATAACTTTTAAACATAGAAGGATTTTTTATACTTACTATATCGAAGACGAACTAGAAGCAAATGAGACAGTGTAACGTATATATTCTAATATTATGGAGGGTAGAACTAGTTCTACTCTCCATATCTAATACATAAACTTATAATTTGAATGTTTCTCGCAAACAGATATATATTTGCGGTTAACTAATGAACATAGACAAATTCCAATATTCGCACACACCATCTATTGTAATTCATAATAATAATCAATGACGATCGTACATTAAAAACATATAATAATTATTAAATAACACTTACGTAAACAATTAATAAAGTTTGAAAACGCGAATCGATTTTTAATATATAATTATATATGTATAATATTTATATAAATTGAATATTCATAAAGTAATGAAAGTAAACGAATTGGAGGCAAACGTCATAAAAACGGCGCGAAACCGTACAGTAATGGAGGGAACGTTAATAAAACCGAAATAAGCGATTTTAATAAGTCATATTTATACAATATAAAAATAATATAATTTTACGGGATTATACTGAATCCCTATAGTCAATATATTAAAACTAACCTTATTATAATATATACATATATTAAACGATTATTTCGTTTCGTCAATAACTATATTAAAACAACTAATTTACAATTAAATATTTATTGTAATTTCCTCTTTTCTTATGTACATTGATCAAATGTTTCATCATTGCAATTCTCCACGAATGCGAAAAGTTACAAATGTTACAATAATATAACTTTTCACATTCGTGTACTTCTTCCACTTGATGTTGTTCAGAAATAGTAGACTCTACGGTTGTTCGATGATCCAAGTCAAGTTGGGCGTTTTCCAACCTAGTCCATATGTCGTCACGATTATTTTCATGTTTTATTCGAATCGCTTCTTCGTCATAATGTTCTTCATGTTGCTTCGATATTATGTCGTTATATCTTCGATTTACTATTGGATAACCGAAATCGACTTCTTCACCTTTCAGTCCTGTAACAGCATTATATTCGATGCACAAATCTCGTAATTTCATACAACTTAAGGTATGCTCCTTGAATACACTCCTTAGTCTTCTAATGACGGTGAATGCTTGTTTTTTAAATTTCAAAAATGACAAAGTGGTAACAAGTCGATTGAGGGTGAAATTTTCATATCCTTCCACATGAACTTCAACAGGATTAATATTCTCAAAAACGTTTGTAGTGAAGATCTCGCATCGTTTCTATAATGTCTCTTAAAGACATCATAGAACGTCGAACATTTCTTCGTACACTCCATGTCGACAATATTATTCACAATACAACACTAAACACAACACAATAACACAAACAAACACCACAATAATATTCTTGCAAACAATACTTACACGCACAGATGTTTCACTCACAACAGCACAAGGCCAAGTGACAATATGGCGGCATTTACAAGCTAAGGTAAACAATCGTGGCACGCAAACGTCAACGCCACGTAAACGCTAACGATTGGTTCGAATTGCAGAAATAGTAAACAATTATGGCGCGCATACGCCCTAAAACATAAACGCTCGAAAATTACCTCAATTTCCAAATATTATAAACAATTATGGCGCGCATTAAGATGAATATTACTATTATAACGACATATTATAATAAACAAACATATTCTCTACAATAATATGATATACAACATTTCATAGATAACGACATTACGTTTAATTATAAAATACTAACATAAATAGAAATATAAGAATTTGCATAGGATACCACCAACATCTATTATAAACCATAATAATAGTAATACTCTATGGTAACCGTACATTAAAAACATATTATAATTATTATCTAAGATTTTAGCTAAAAATTAATAGCGTTTGCAAACACGAATCGCTTTTTAGGATATAATAATATATATGTAAAATTTATATAAACTAAATATTCATAGAGTAATGCAATTTCAACCATTTCATTTAATATACGTATATTTTATTGACGCATCATAATATAACAGACGTTTATAAGTATGAATGTTTTGATGCTAATAATGTAATAATGGCCATATAATTATGGTAGGTGCCATTTCATTGAGCACAGAAATCACCCTCACAAAACATTCAAAAAGTGTAGACTTTGCTATATCGAATCTTTCACCAACAAACCTATAAAAAAATTAATTAAAGCAGGTGATTTTTGCATATTTATTCACAGGTATCAATTCAAATTATACTGTTGAAGGTGAACCATGTGATGGAAAATTGGCATCACAATCAAGAAACATATCAAGTGATTTGTCAATCATCATTGATTCCATTCTCCAAAGTTTATTACCTGTATGAATCAGGTGTTACTAAGAGCCAAATCACACTCAATAACTGTTGTTTAGGTTCAACGTTGGGTCTGCCTTCTGGATGATTGCTCTTCAAGGATGGTTCAATGAGTGCTAGAATGCTTTCAAATGTATGCAGTGTTAAACGGAAATGCATTCTGAATTGTTCAGCTGTTATGTTTGGTATTGTAGTTGACATGTAACTTTGGATTCTGAGAGGTTTCTGTCCTTTTATTCCCTGCACAATCGAAACCACTGCCTGTAATTCTTCATCAGAGGAGGAATCTTCTTCACTTTCCTAGTATTATTACATTATTGGTGATGACAATCTGAATTTAATACAATTTGATTTACTTACATTCATGAGTTCCCAACATTGTGTTATGATATTAATATTATTAATATTCAACTCATCCATGGTTAATTAATTTCTATTTACGAAATGAAAAATATAACCCCAAATTCATACACAACACAATGACATTTGATTTGCCTCCGGCCGGTGTAACCTCTGAACGGTTACTCAGAGTAGCCATCAAACATATTTTTCTAATCACGTGATCATACTCTTCTCTACTCACAGGAGTAAGTTTATGAACGTAGCCCAGGCTTAATATAGTTTTTACAGGTTGACAACATCAAAAATTGTTTCTATTCAATGTTTAAAATGTACAATAAATTACCGAAGATAAAGCAAACAAAAGATTTTAATGAATACATGTCTACTAATCTGTAACTACTGTTAAAGCTTGTCAGTTTTACTCCATTTTGTTACTATCACATTGTATTAGGATTGAGGATAAATTAGACATTATTATTTTATTATATATCATCCCGTAAATGGAGTTTTTGTCACCTAAGTTAGTGGACATAGATATTGACGTACCTATAAATGTTTCAGAGTTACTAAACTCCATAATATTTGTTAAATACTCTTGATTAGTCAAATTTTGTGTGTGTATATATTCAGAAAATGTTTTGATGTGTTGATCAGCTTGCATGAGATTTTTCCGTGCAATAGTACATCTAGGGATTGTCTTGTACAGTGTTACTTTTTTGTAACGTTTACATCTTCTCAGAATGTCCTCACTTGTTTTAACTATAAATAAATAAAAACAATATAATTAAACTAAGGTACAGAGCCCTACGACGTGTACCTTCATAATACCACAATATTAAATTATCATTAAAATAATGTAATTTAGTTTGCTAATAATTTTTAATGTTTTTATCACTTTGATTTTTGTACTTTTAAACCTGTAGGTGTGTTTCTTGTGTATACTATAAAATATTGCAATTTAATCAGTATTGTCACTGCATAAATGAATTTTTAAAATATATGCTAGTTTTATTAGGCCAGAAAAAGAACAATTTATTATTACTTTGACACAATCCTGCACTATTATTTTTTGAACTTAATGTTTAAATCTTCTTATTTTGTAATGAACTGTAAGAATACATGAAAGTACAAATTATATTAATATATTACTTAAACTTTCCATTAGAACTTTGACTGAAATCTGGTTGTTGGCTGCCACTTTCTAAAACAACAATAATAAAATGAAGTGGCTATCAAAAATAGTAGGTACGTTTATTTTTATTCTTTATCAAAAACCATTCATATTCACAAAACACACTAAATTATGAAAATAACCTCAATTATTTCAGGAATTCTAGTATATATCCAATATTCTAGTATATATTCACTGGTAATTAGGAATTTTACATTATTTAATAATCAATCAACTACAGTATTTACCAGTTTGTCCAAGTATAAAGTAGGTACTGCATCTCGTTTTAAATTTGTTCTGTTATTTTTGGCTTGGAATTTCCAATCCTCAGAAAAGTGGACATCACAAACTCTATAGTTCCGAATGACTTTATCTTTATCCTGGGTAAGTAAATATTCATGGTTGATGTTATTCATCCACATACGGAAAAGCTAACAAAAAAGAAATTGTTAATTATAAGGAAATTCCTATCGGCATATCGATACCTGAAAGCAACAGTGAGATAAACCCCAAAAATTCGATTTTGAGGTGTCTATGTCAAACGTAAGAAAACACCGACCTTAACACAATGCAACACTGAGACATATCGACCAAAAATCTAAATTACTGGAAAAATATGGAACCCAGTGTTACATTTTTATCTGTTTGTATATGCTTTCATTGTAACACTGAGATATTAATATTCCTTCGGCCATGTCTAAATTTAACACTGAGATAAATACAATATATCCCACTGTTGCAATATTGCTGGCAACAGTGTTAATTGGTTGATATGCGTTTGTGCCCGGTGACACCACCACACACAGTTTTGTTGATTTTTACTGTGAGGTTTTGTTTTATGAAAAAATTAAACATTACAAAAAAAAATAAGTATGAGTTCGGGAGGAAAACTACTTTGTTCTCTGGCTCTTGGTGAAATACAAACAGGTCATTATCTATTAATTTTTTATTTTATAAAGAAATAATTACAAAATTGAGGTTTTGTACCCCCTTATTCTGATAATTAATTCATTGTTTTTTGTTGGTAACTATTTCGTGCTTCCTTGTAATTACTATATTTTAGCGAATCAACAAGTGAAAACTAATATAAACATTGGTGAAGGTAGTAGTAGCTCATTAGAAGTTAATTCCCAAGAACCAGAAAGGGAAGCAGATACTGCCAATGCCGAATTTGTTTCAGGTACCTACACTTGTCTGTTTGCAATCATTTGAGTAAACATTACGTATTTTCAGCTACAGGACAACCAATACAAAGTTGTGCAATTCTAGAAGAATGTAACCTTGTAGCAATAGATGGGCAATCTTATTCAGCAGTACCCGTGAATGATAATATTATTATTATAGATAACGAAAACATGAAATCTGAACTTTTATCTGGTAGGTTTGTTGTTAAATCAGTTACTTTGTCCTTAAATTGTAGGTACTTGGCAGTTTTACTACTTCTCATCTGATACTTTGTACACACAACATTTAAAAAGTTTTAACATTGTAGCTACGTCTGGAAACCAGCAAATAATGCAAGGTAACATTTCCCCAAATAAATGCAATAAATATAACTAAATGAAGAGCAACTAGCAACAGAGCAAGAATCTGAAAATATTAGTAATTGTTTACCAAGTAAGTTAAATCTTGGATTCAGTTTTATTTTATTTAGTTGTTTTGTTTGACATTTAGGACAAAGTATAGTAGGCTACATTATATTGTGCGTTTGTTATAATGGAAGTAGTATTTGAGGTTACAACTATTTTAAAGTTATGTTGTGTTATTTTTTAAGCAGTACAAGGATGTTTACGAAGTTTACCAGGCGAATACAATGACGTTTTACCCGTAGATGTACAGCCAGTAGCGGTGCAAGAATTAATAAACCATGTACCTTTGCATGAATTACAAATTAGGCAGCCTTTTAATGTAAAAGATCCTATAATAGAAGTTAATATAATGGGGATGGAAATCATTACTGATTGTTTATCAGGTATTATATTTTTATACTTTGATTGTCACCTAAACTTATAATAACGATATTATTTCGAATGAATGCTCTGTTTTTCATTATAAATGTTGGTTAACTTTTTAGTTGCAGAAGGATCTTATACACAAAGAACTTCACCAATTGGATACAAGGATGTTTTACCGCCAAATGAAGGACAGGATATGGAAGAACTACAGTATGAATCTGGGCAAGAATTATTACAAGAAATAGAATCTTCCAATAAAAAAGATCCTGATTTTATCCCCGATAGGGAAGATGACAGTAACACCAGTAGCAGCGATAATAATGAAGATAATATTCAAGAAAACGTTAAGACAAAACATAAGACAAGAAAACGAATAAAGGAAGAAAATACGTGGAAGAGAAATATAAAAAAGCAAAAAATAAATTCGGGTCAAGAGTATACGTCATGAGGTAAGGTACACAGAGCAAAAATGGTTAAGCCTCCGTGTGATGAACATTGTGTATACAAATGTGCTGTAAACGTTTCAATTGAAAAGAGATTGCTTATTTTTCGACAGTTTTATGAGTTGGCAGATAAAACAAGACAGCGTGATTACATTTAAAAAAAAATGAAAACAATTGCACCAATATCGGCAACACCAAATCTGCAGGAACAAGACACGAAGCGGAGAAAAAAACCATAGGTATTATTTTGAGATTAACGATACATATGTTCGAGTTTGTAATTTTTTTTATGGCAACATTGGATATTTGTAACAATACTATAAGTACTGCAATAAAAAATGCATCAGACGGGCATCAGGAATTAAGAGGCACCGGACAAAGTAGCACTAAGACCTCTAATAATATGATTAGAGATGTGAAAGACCACATCAACAGTTTTCCTAGAGTGAAATCTCACTATTGCCGGGCTAGAACTGGAAAAGAGTAATAGATGGTTCATTAAGTGTATCATTAATGTACAAGTTTTATAAAGAAAAGTGCGAGCAGGATCAAAAACCATTCGTGCAAGAATTAATGTACAGAAAGATATTCAACACTGAATTCAATAGTTCGTTTTTTCAACCAAAAAAAGATCAATGTCCATTTTGTGTCATCTACGAAAAGCATAGTTCTAAGTCTGAAAAGGCGTTGAAAAATAATGAATACGATACACACAAAGAAAATGTACTCAACTCACGCTTGGAAAAAGAAAGAGACAAAACCCGCTTCATGCTTGAAAAAGATGTAGTATTAGCTACCTTTGATTTACAAGCAGTGATACCACTGCCAAATGGAAATATTTCGACATTTTTTTTTTGTAAAAATAAATTGAACGCCTATAATTTTACTGTTTATAATGTTAAAAGTAGGAAAGGTCTTTGTTATTTATGGAACGAAAGTGTTGCCAAAAGAGGCGACATCGAAATTGTAACTGTTGTCTATACCTTTTTAAAAGATCACTGTCAGGGTAAAGAGAAGAAAGAGGAATATTTTACAGCGACAATTGTACTGCACAAAATAAAAATAAATTTATGTTTTGCATGTACTTATATGCTTTCCATATTCCATTTTTAGCCGTTTTCTATCCTTAGGATATAGGCCTCTTTCAAATTCGTTCATCGGCTTCGATCTTGCGCAACTCGATACCAGTTCAGGCCAGCGACCTTCTTTATCTCGTCGTACTATCTTTGCTGGGGCCTTCCAACACTCCTCCTCTCTGCCCAACGTCTCCATCTGGTAACATACCCGCTCCAATTTTCCGTATGCCTGGCCACGTGCCCTGCCCATTGCCATTTTAGGCTTTAAAAACATTAAATATTCAAACGATTACACATAAATACCTTATCGTCGGGCATACTGAAAATGAAGGCGACAGTGTTCATGCCTGCATTGACAAGGAAAAGAAACGAATTCCTAAACAAGGGTCCATTTTCGTCCCGTCAGAGTTAGCCACGATAATACGATGTGCCAAAAAGAATGCTCCTCTGTGTATTGTAAAAGAAATGGAGATTGGAGATTTTATAGACTGGAAAAAAGTATGTGACCAAACGGGTAAAAAGTTTAATATTCATAATTACAGTGAGAAATGCCTTTGGCAAAATGTTAAGATGGTTCAAGTGAATATAAACGAACCAGATCTAATAAAATATAAGGCTTCTTACTCGGAAACACACTTTAGCAAATCTATTAACGTTAAATATCGTCTAAGGGGACGTAGGAAAACATGCGAGCACATCGAATTAAAACCCGCCTATAGTGAACCACCTCGAATACCAGCAAATAAGTTGAAAGATCTTATTTCATTGTGTGAAAGTCGAATGATTTCACAAAGACATCGCCATTTTTTTTTAAATCTGAAGGAACAGGAAAATGTTGAATTCACAGAAGACACTGATAATGAGGCGCCTTATAATGTAGTATAAAAATCATTCATTATACCTACCTAATATACATGTTTTCTTTTACAAAATAAAATGATTTTTAGGCAAACTCTATTATTTATTTAATGCACTTTTAACTGAGACAGCAAAAAATTAAAGATACATATTTGAAGTAATAGTGAGATATCTCATTTAAAAAAAGAAGAAAAAAGAGCCTAAGAGCAATACTGAGATATCTTCAATATTTCCTTAAATCTTTAACATTGTGTCAGAAACAATTATTTCATTAATGTTTACTTGAAACTTATTAACGTTCTCTATCTAAAACGATTTGCCTATACAAAAGAATCGCCACAGAAATATTTAATTACCGCTATAGATAATAAAAATGCTATTATCTCAAAACAATGAATTTAGCGTTATCTCACTGTTGCTTTCAGGTATCGATATATGAAGTAAAATAATGCAAAACACCTTATTCAAGACTATTTCTATTGTGAACAATGTGACAAACAAATTTATAATGTGAAAGCTATGGGAATATATTTTTTATATACATGAGAATATTATATGTTTTAATGCGAAACGTTGCGTGGACCAAAAAGTTATAAATATGCAATGTTTCATTAGCCCTACATTTTTAGGTCTTTATAAATAAAAGATTAGAAGTTTGTAATTTAACTTACCCCAAGATCTTTAGGAAAAGCATGCATTGGCTTTTCAGTGTTCTTAAAATAACAATTAGGTACACAACACTTGTATATACCATTATTAAAATGAAATAACAATCAAATATAATATCCATTCTATTAAAAAAAGATAAGAATGATGAAATCGAAAACACGAAATAACGAATATTCAATACTTTAAAATTCAAACATGAAAGACGATTTATCTATTCTATTAAGTTGACATTAAGATTGGTTAATAGGGACAAAAAGCAGTTTTAAAAATCACCGCTTATCCGTATCCGTATCGCAATGCGCATGTGCAGAAGCGATACGTGGGTTTCGTTACGTTACGTGAAACGTATCAATCCGTCACACGTACCTAACGTACCGTATTGCATTCTTATGTTCTATGTTCGTGTTTTTCAATGGCCAAACGACAAAAGTGATGTATGCTACAAAATCATAACCTTATTTTAAATGAACATAACAAACTACTTATTTGATATAGAATAATGGATTTAAAACGAAAAAGACTTTTTTACAGTGGCATTGGCGACATTATTTTGTTGAGGGAGATATCGGGGCACAATCCCTACGAAGATTCAAGCAGATGGAATATTTTTTAGGGTAAATAATTAAAACCCAAGAAATGGTTACGTTACGAACGCATTTGCTTTTTACCTTTTTTGATTAGTCACGTTTCTCCGTTAGGTTACGTATACGGATAAGGATAAGTGATGTATTTTAAGAATTGCTTTATGTCTCTATTATCGACACGAAACCACCGTGATATCGAAAACAGCAGATTTTACCAACAATAAAATATAATTTATTACCAACTGCGGAACAGCATCGCTTAGTTGTTGTTAGTCAGAACTAAAAAGTGAACAGCCCCTGCTACTATTAAAAAAAGAAGATAGCTCACTTCAAGTAGGCCTTAGTTACGACTAACAACACAAAGGCGCTGCCATAGCAGTGACATAACAGAACTTTTTGTTCTGTGAGTGACATAGATACTGTCAGGTCTCTGGCGGGAATATTTGAAATTTTTAAATGGCGGGAATTTTTAAAATTTCAAATTGTCTGGTATCTTTCAATTTTGTTTTCCTAGTATAGTATTTTTCAATTTTGTTGTACCAGTATAGTATTTTTCTCGATTTAAGAAAGTGACTAGCCTCCAGATATTATATGAGAGGCAATATAACAGATTTTCTTAAATCGTGAAAAATACTATACAAATCAACTAGCTATAATGCATATTGAGAGCATTACTACTAGTAATTATATGCACCGTATTTTTGTACTGGGAATTAACTTCATTATAAACTAGGAACAAAGCGATACACACTATTTTCAGAAAAAATTATTTGTACATTTTACATCATTTATAACTTAAAATTATAATTCAGAATATAACCATTACATTTAAATACGAATATACACAAAACAATTCTAATATTACTTCCAGAAATTTATTATTTAGAAAGAATTCATCTTTTTCTATGGCCCACCCAGGAGACATAAGTTTAAGACTCCAGGCCTCATTAAGGTTCCCCATCAAAGACAGGCCTACATTTTGTGGTATCACAAACACTTATTCTAAAATTTATTGAAATGGTTGTTTAATTCACTAAGTGACGGCACAAACACTTATTTCAAAGTTAGTTGAAACAGTTTTTTAATTCGTCATGTAGCTTCACGAACAAATTCCTTTGAAATAAATCAAAGAGGTTCTTTAATTTGCCAGTGATCTGACTTAGATTAGTTTCCAGATCACTACATCAAAAACGAGATCTTTGAAGGCTCTAAAGCAACAATAATGACAACTTTTTTATGTATTTCCCTGACTAGCCACACAATAATGGGTAGAACATACTCTTACATTTACTTACCTATGATACAATAAATATGGATTCAAAAGAGCTTACTATTTCTAAATCAATTAACAATAATCAACATCCACTACACAGGTTGACAACATCAAAAATTGTTTCTATTCAATGATTAAAATGTACAATAAATTACCGAAGATAAAGCAAACAAAAGATTTTAATGAATACATGTCTACTAATCTGTAACTACTGTTAAAGCTTGCCAGTTTTATTCCATTTTGTTACTATCACATTGTATTAGGATTCAGGATAAATTAGAGATTATTATTTTATTATATATCATCTGGTAAATGGAGTTTTTGTCACCTAAGTTAGTGGACATAGATATTGACGTACCTATAAATGTTTCAGAGTTAGTAAACTCCATAATATTTGTTAAATACTCTTGATTAGTCAAATTTTGTGTGTGTATATATTCAGAAAATGTTTTGATGTGTTGATCAGCTTGCATGAGATTTTTCCGTGCAATAGTACATCTAGGGATTGTCTTGTACAGTGTTACTTTTTTGTAACGTTTATATCTTCTCAGAATGTCCTCACTTGTTTTAACTATAAATAAATAAAAACAAATATAATTAAACTAAGGTACAAAGCCCTACGACGTGTACCTTCATAATACCACAATATTAAATTATCATTAAAATAATGTAATTTAGTTTGCTAATAATTTTTAATGTTCTTATCACTTTGATTTTTGTACTTTTAAACCTGTAGGTGTGTTTCTTGTGTATACTATAAAATATTGCAATTTATAATCAGTATTGTCATTGCATAAATGAATTTTTAAAATATATGCTAGTTTTATTAGGCCAGAAAAAGAACAATTTATTATTACTTTGACACAATCCTGCACTATTATTTTTTGAACTTAATGTTTAAATCTTCTTATTTTGTAATGAAGTGTAAGAATACATGAAAGTACAAATTATACTAATATATTACCTAAACTTTCCATTAGAACTTTGACTGAAATCTGGTTGTTGGCTGCCACTTTCTAAAACAACAATAATAAAATGAAGTGGCTATCAAAAATAGTACGTTTATTTTTTTGTGGTGGTTACTTAGTAAGGGTCCCTCGTATACTCGACGGTTACCATAAAGGCTTATTATTATGGAGGAAACCACTTACCCAGCAACCTGTGTTCGGGAACAGAATAAACAATAACACATTTATAAAATCACTGGGTTCAAATTTAATACATTTAAAATTACACTACTATAAGTATCAAAACGACTTATTCAAAGTATTAATAACAATCATAATATCATCCTGGTTCGTTCACACCCATTATATAGGAAACATAGTTGTGTTTTTCTACACATCCGACCTCGGTCTGTAAACTATACATGTCTGTTTATAAAATAACAAAAACAATCTTTCCTTGGTAAATGACATTGACTATGGCCGGCCGATGCTCCTTAAATACTATAATTAATATTAAATTAAATATTATTATTATTTCTAAGTTAGTGTCCTTTTGTCTTTTAATGTCTTTTAAGGGATCACTACACTTTATCAAAAACCATTCATCTTCACAAAACACACTAAATTATTAAAATAACCTCAATTATTTCAGGAATTCTAGTATATATCCAGTATTTTAGTATATATCCACTGGTAATTAGGAATTTGACATTATTTAATAATCAATCAACTACAGTATTTACCAGTTTGTCCCAAGTATAAACTAGGTACTGCATCTCGTTTTAAATTTGTTCTGTTATTTTTGGCTTGGAATTTCCAATCCTCTGAAAAGTGGACATCACAAACTCCATAGTTCCGAACTTAGAGTAATAATATACATAGAGAGGGCTATTCATTCATAAACACGTTTATTTTTGCGGCCAACAATTCTAAACGCCAGTAGTAAAATCATGAATGAATTACAAAAAGTGGGGATTGTATTGTGGATACATCGCCTTGGCGTCATCGTCAAAGCATAGGCGTACCAAATCTATTTAAAAACAACAAATATAAAATTATATTATTGGAATTTTGGTGTTTATAAATATTTCATTTGATGAAATTAAACTTTGTTGATTTTAATTAATGTATTTTTTCACGGAGAAGATTTTTACACTATTCTCTTTGTTGTAATTTCTCACCAGGTAGCGCTGCAGCATATAAAATTCTACACCGTTCAACCGATTACCCTCAAAATGGGCATATATATGTATTTTTCTATGCAGAATTTGTATTTCCTATCCTTTCCTATCCTTTTTGTTGTAACTTCCCACCAGGAGACGTTGCAGCATATCAACTTCTATATCGTTTACTTTTTCCAGGAGCACAAATGTTTGTGACACGAGCCGTAAGGCGAGTGCTGCAGATCAAGGGAGTGTAAAAAATGCCTTGCATACTAATTGTAAACAATATTTTTTCTATGACCAAGTTTCTGGATGAAAGCAAAAAGTAACTTATATACGTATTTTATTTAAACGTTGAACTGCAAGGATTTAAAAAATGAAAAACAGTTAAACCTAGGTATAGTTAATTTTGAAATTTTAACAATTTTGAATTGTTATGCCTGGTGTATCTTTTTTTAATAATAAGTTTTAATTACTTCTAATATTAATATCGGTCACCGAAATTCATTATAAATATAATATTAGATTGTCAAAACGGGTTTAGACATTGAGATTTCCTTCCCACAACCCGTAAAGCGAGAGCTGAAAATGAATGGAGCGAGAGAAGAGATTTGCGTACGAGTTGTGCACAATACTTTTTCTACGATCACGTTTATTAATCAAAGAAAAAGTAACTTATATAGGTGTTTTATTAAAATTTTGAACAGAAATAATTTAAAAAATGATTATTGAAAAATTAGTTAAGCGTAGGTACAGTTAATAATGAAATTTCAATAATTTTGAATTGTTTAGCCTGGTCTATCTTTTTTGATAATAAGTTAGAATTAATTGTAATATTAGTGTTTGTCAACGAAATTCATTACAAAGATAAGTTTAGATTGTCAAAATAAAATTTGACATTGACATTTCCATTCCAACAGGTATCGCTGCAGCTTATCAACTTCTATATCGTTCACTTTTTCCACTAATGCTGAAGTTTGTGGCACGAGCCGTAAGGCGAGTGTCTCAAATCAAGCGACAAACTTAACCCGGGAACGGTCGCGTTAATAACCATAACTTAAGATGTCGCGTGTTAGATTTGATCAAACATATTCTCATCTGAAAAAAAAGTCTATATATTTTTGATTTAAATAGTAAAGGCATATATTGCCCACAGTATTCATTCAATTATCCGTCAGAATTCTCACCATGGGCTGCACAGTTCGTACATGTAGTTATGGTACTTATGTTCTTTACATATCGGGGAGGCATATGTTCCACACTGTTGTATCGTAAATCTGTTTTTCTGTCAAGACAGTATCTGCATATCATTTTAGATTGATTACCTTGTAATTTTATGCACACTGGATCAACTTTCTTCCCATATACACACACGTAAAATTTGGATTAAATAAACGATTGCGTGATAGATTTACAGTAACAAGTGCCTTTATTTCTCGTAACAGTTATCTGTACACCTTCCATTGTTGCAAGCGTTGGTATGTGTCATCCCTGGAGGCATTCCTAGATGGCGACAGAATTCTAGTTACTTAGTGAGTTATTATAAGAGAAAACAAAAACGTTAGACAAAATCTAACAACGCGACTGTTCCCGGGTTAATTTTACCTTTTTGTTATTTTCACCATTTTCAATGCACCTCTAAAATCAGATAAAGGGCCTACAGCATCTTCGGACAGCTTACTTGGGTTTTCTTTTAGGATTCCCAAAAGTTGTTTTTCAGTTGAAGAAGCAGTGCTGGTAGTAGGAGATAAGGACTCAGCTGGCTATTATATTTAAAAAGTCCTGAAGGACCAGATTCCGTAAACCTAAAATACATAAATCAGAATAGGTTGTTGATTCTAACTGGAACAAACTGTAAATAAATTTTATTGCTCATTACAAAAACCTTTAAACATTTAGGAGAAAATATATACTACAACAAACCTAACCAAAAAACTAACCTATATGCAATTATACGAGAATCTGAAGTAATCAATGATACACCGCTCATAAATGAATGATTCTCAGTTACTGTTACTAGATCATCAACAACTTCTACTGGTAAACTAAAAATAAAACACAATTAACATTTTTTTTGTTTGAATAACAAACTTTTAAAAAGCATTACTTTTTTAAATGAAACTAATTGTCAATTTCTTAGAATTTTTAATATATTTTCAATATATTCTGGAATTATCTAGAAACAGTTAGTTTCATTTAAAAAAGTAATATGAGTTGATTCCACAGAGTAAATGTCGAAACAGTAAACTTTATTAAAAAGCAGTTTAAAAAATATACTCTCTAATTTCAACATAAATTACTTAAATATTTACCTTTTGACATCACTTAGAGTAGCACTAGAAGCTTGCTCAGAAACATTTTGTGCTGATAAATCTTTTTGATGGCAATCTGAGTTCTTTTAACACATTAATGTAAGTAACTAACTCAGTCATCATTGCTAACTGAATAAAATGGATCATATATGTGGCCAAATGACCTCTTAAAAAATTAAAATAATAATTTAATTTTTAAATACAGTTCAGTTCCAAAATAGTAGGCACTAAATTCTCAGAAATATTGCATTAAACCAAGAACAATTGTAGTTTAGTTTAGTGCCTACTATATTGGAACTGAACTATAGTTATCTAGACAGCCCAGAGTGTCACCAGTCGCCCAATAAAGTAATGACTTATAATTAATAAACTGTTTAAAAATTGTCTTTAATGGCCGTTTTATCAGCTGTAATAAAAATAACTTATATTGAAAGGAAATTTTGTTTATCAGGACAGCGACTTTTTTATTTTGGGAATTACTTTAAGGGCCCATTGTACCAAGAAAATGTGTAGGTACTTACATTACATCTGGTAGATTAAATTCAAAAACTGACATGGGAAGAGCATCTTTGTTTAGAAACTTACGGCCACTACTCTTATATATAAAATCAGATTGTTTAAAATGCTCCGAACAAATTTCAGGTCGTTTTGGTAGATCATGAGTCTCGCTTAGACCCAGTAAAGCAAACCAAATTCTTCTTGTTTCCAAATTGGTGGGAAAACTAGAATAAAACAACGCCAAATAGAAATTTGCTTTTTATAATTAAAAAACTTTTAAGCATTTTAAATATTATTGAAATGAATAATAAAAGTCGCCGCCACTGGAAAGCGGTTCAAATATTTACATACCTGTGGTATGAGGGTTGACAGTTCGGGGTAATTTCGGCCGTTTTTCTGACAGACTTGGCACTGACGAACCATGATAATAAAAAACCCTAAATTAATTAACTTAAAACCAAAGTTTGTCACTAAAAGTCTTGAAAAACACACATAACATCGAAAGAAATCAATTTTTAGCTGCTAGTCCTAATGGCGCTCGTAATTACGAAACCAAGTTTGACAGTATTTACTATAATACTACAATGACCAATACAAATGTTAGTCGAGAACGCTCTTACGATATTTGCATCTCTCTTTATATCGTAACTGAACAAAGACTAAATAGTTTATACTAGATAAACAAAGCAGGTATTGAAATTTTTAACAATGTTGTCACTTTTAGTTACAACAAATACTTGTTTAAAATTTATATAAGAATATATGCCTTTATTATATAAAATTCAAGTATTATTAATTAATTTTAAAAGCAGCGACTAAAATGCATAAATTATTATGACATTTTTTTAATTGCATAACTTTTTAAGAAATGTTCAATAAAATTTCATTTTTCCTGCATCTAAAGAGTATTTGTAAATATGGCAAAGCAGTGGAAGTGTCCCGCAAGTGAGCTTAGAATGTGACTCAATGTTTGGGGCAGGAAAAAGTCAAAACAAACATATCTATTTTATTTATTAATCTGAGGTTCCGAATGACTTTATCTTTATCCTGGTTAAGTAAATATTCATGGTTGATGTTTTTCATCCACATACAGAAAAGCTAACAAAAAAGAAATTGTTAATTTGAAGGACATTCCTATCGGCACATAGGTATGAAGTAAAATAATGCAAAACACCTTATTCTATTTCTATTGTGAACAATGTGACAAACAAATTTATAATGTGAAAGCTATGGGAATATATTTTTTAAATACATGAGAATATTATATGTTTTAATGCGAAATGTTGCGTGGACCAAAAACTTATTTCATTAGCCCTACATTTTTAGGTCTTTATAAATAAAACAAAGATTATATATAAGTTTGCAATTTAACTTACCTCAAGATCTTTAGGAAAAGCATGCATTGGCTTTTCAGTGTTCTTAAAATAACAATTAGGTACAAAACACGTGTATATACCATTATTAAAATGAAATAAGAATCAAATATAATATCCATAATATTAAAAAAAGATAAGAATGATGAAATCGAAAACACGAAATAACGAATATTCAATGCTTTGAAATTCAAACAATCAAACTTGAAAGACGATTTATCTATTAAATTGACGTTAAGATTGGTTAAGATCGACACGGAACCACCGTGATCAAAGAATACACCAACAACATTGTTGGTAGCTCTAAATTAAACTTCTGAAGAAGTTATCTAGCTCTGGCGTAACATGGTTTAGATAGATGCGGTTTTTTATCAAAAAGATCCCTATATCTGTTGTTGAATGTGTTACTGTAAACTGGTTTTTCAGTATTAGTGGATATAGCAGCCACGTAATTCAAACTCAATATAGAGCGTCTGTAGCTTAATGATGGTTCACCAAGAAGACTTTGGATGCTGGTATTAGGGGATGTTGTAAACGAGCCTGAATCTATTCTTAGTGCTGTATTATGGATAACATCAAGTTTGCGAAGTACAGTTTTTCTGGCAGATGCATAAGCTATGGAGCCGTAATCTATTTTTGACCTGATGAGCGTTTTATATATAAGCAGTAGCGTTGCTTGGTCTGATCCCCAATTTATATTTCCTAGGCTTTTCATTATATTAAGCCGCTTCATACATGTTTGGACCAACTTCTCTATGTGATCTTTCCAGTTAAGCTTATGGTCAAAGATCATTCCTAGAAATTTTGCTAATCATTTAAAGTTAATATTTTGGTTATAAAGCTTCAATTTTGGAGTAGTATATGAACGTTTCCTGCTAAATACCACACCTGTTGTTTTGGTAACAGAAAACCTGAAGCCGGATTGACGTGACCATAGTTCCAAATTTGTGATGAATTGTTGCATAATTAGAGATATTGTATTTATATTTTTTCCTTTTATGTAAACCACTATATAGGTCATCTGCGAAAACTCTTGCTTTCAGTGGTTTTTTTAAGTCGTTAAGAATGTTGTTAATGGCAATCAAAAATAAAGTAGGGCTGATAACTGAGCCTTGTGGGGTTCCATTTGCTTGGCGGTAAGTATCAGATAGTTCGTCATCAACCCGAACTTTGAATGTTCTGTTGGCAAGAAAGTTGTTGATAACAGCTAGGAAATTTCCTGTGATATTCCATCTTTGTAGTTGCATCAGGATGTTTGGAGTCCAGCAGGTATCAAATGCTTTTGAGATATCAAAGAAAATGGCTACGCATACCTGTTTGGTGGCAAAAGCCTCATTGATCTCACTTTCCAAATCCACAATATTGTCCAGAGTTGAGCGGTTTGGTCTAAATCCAGTTTGTTCTTTGATTAGGAGGTTAGAAGTTTCGAGATGCCACATGAGTCTTTGGTTGACAATTTTCTCTAGCAATTTTCCTATTGAGCAAGTTAGAGATATTGGTCTGTACGAGTTGGCTTCTTGTTTGGGTTTTTTAGATTTCAAAAATGGTAGAATAATAGCTTCAGACCATAAAGAAGGAAATACTTTGTCTTCCCATATCTTGTTGAAAAGTTTCAGTAGATGCTGTCTTGCTGAAGGTGGTAGATATTTGAGAAATATGACTGGAATATTGTCTGGACCTGGACTAGAATTTTTCATTTTTTCTAAGGAGCTGTCAAGTTCTTCTATGGTGATAGGATGATTTAAAGGGTTATCGAGTGTATGTTCAAAACTGATGGGAGTTTGTTCGATTTGAGCCTTGTAATTGAGAAAGTCGCGTGTGAAATTTGAAGTTGACGATTGTTCTTGATAGGATTGGCCCAAAATATTGGCTATATCTATTGTGGATGAGTAGTAGTGATCATTGTGTTTAATGCTACGAATAGTGCTTTTTGAACTATGTCCATTCATTTTTCTTATTTTGGTCCAGACTTGGCTTATTGGAGTGGAAGAGTTTATTCCAGAAACATATTCCTGCCAAGATTTTTTCTTGGATTGTTTGATTACAAGTTGTGCCTTTGCCTTGTATTTCTTTAGCTCTACGCGATTTTGGAGAGTTTTGTGTTTCCTGTACTTGTTCAACGCTGCTTTTGCTTCCCTGATAGCTTTTTCGCACTCTTGATTCCACCAGGGGACTGGAGTATGGCCTTTTATGTCTTTTGTTTGGCCAATGTGCTGGTTGGCACTATCCAAGATGATTTCATTGAAGTTCAATACACATTTCCGGATATCGTTGGTAATATCGCAGCTATCCATATTTAGTTCAATCTGATTTCTGAAGGATGTCCAATCTGATTTCTGAAGGATGTCCAATCTGCTGATTTAATTCTCCATTTAGGCGAGTATTTTGGTGAATATTTTCCTGGAGAGGAACGATTCTCGATAATAATTGGAAAGTGATCACTTCCATAGGAGTACGAGAGAGCCTCCCCTGATAGATTGGCAGATAATGCTGGGTCACAGAGGCTTAAATCGATAGCAGAGGTTTCTCCGGTAGATATGTTAAACCTAGTATGGCTTCCATCGTTCAGAAAATTCAGTGGAATGTCGGCAATGAGTTTCTCTAGTATGTGTCCTCTTGGGTTTGTCGATTTACTGCCCCATATTATGTTATGTGCGTTAAAATCTCCAATGATAATTCTTGGACTTGGTATCTGATTTAATAAGTTTTCTAAGTCTTTGTATTCTATTGTGGAATCGGGAGCAATATATATATATATATATATATATATATATATATATATATATATTACAAATGTAAAATGTTTTATGGCTGGTGAGTTTTACAACAAGAGCTTCGATATCTGAGTTTACATGGAAGTAATCTGCTTGAAAAGATTTACTTATTCAAGTTACCACTCCTCCACTGGCACGTTTGGTGTTGTTACGAGTTTTGGAGAAAAATTGAAATTGACTGTTTGAATAGCTGCTATCTGGTTTGAGATTGGATTCTTGAAGGCATATGATGTCCGGAGAGTATTCTTTAATAATAACTTGTAGCATACCAAGTCGCTGGTAGAAACCATCTATGTTCCATTGAAGAATGGAGTTGAATTATGGAGTAATTTGAGAGGGTTATGGGCGACAAATTAATTATTAGTAGATGAATCCGATTCAGAGTCAATTAAGTCTTGGCCAAGATGAGTGAATATCTTTTTTCTAAGTTTGGTCATTCTCATTTTTGTTGCTTTGTCATTTATGTGGGGATATACTTCGGTTAACATATTAGTAAGCGCAAGGAGATCAGATGTGAAATCTAGAGCTATATTTACAGGTTGGGGTGAGCCGGTTACGTTATCTAATAAAACAATTAATTGGTCGTAGTCCAGAATGAAAGGTGGCGAATGATTTTCGATGTACTCTTTGCAGGAGATGGTTGATTGTTTCTTGCTCAATTTATTCTTTTTTAGAGTTGGTTTTGGTTTAGGGAATAATTTTTCTGGCGTTATGTTATTATCGCTATCGGGTGTGGGGGTATCTTCCATAGGTCTTTTGCTTGTGATTTTGGCCATATTAGGGATATATGTTGCTTCCGTTTCTGCTTCCATATTCATTGAAGTTGTGGACGTCTTCTGTTATTGGATCAGAAGTCAATTTTTGTGTATTAATGGTATTTGTTGACAAAGATGGTGAGAGAGTTTGGATTGGGGTTGTGAGAAGAGCTTGGGAAGTCGTAAGCAGTTCATTATTTGATGTTGAACTATATGTATTAGGTTCTGATTCGTTGGAGCTATACATTGTGAGGCTATATGACCATCAGCTTTGCATTTGTAGCATGTTAGTCCGTCTTTTTGGAGGAAAACTCGGTAGCTGGTTTGTTCGAATTCAATCAACATGGAGTCTGGAAGCTGTTGAGTATAAGGGCTCACGTAAATCTGTCTTCTGAAACTCAGGATGTGACTATACTCAGGTAATGTTGCACCGATTCTTAGAAACGTCATGGGAGAAACTGGATTTAGACCTATTTTTGATATTTCATCTGTTAGCAGTTGATGTGGGATGGTTGGACTTACATTGGAAAGTATGATTCTATCAGCCGGAGTTATGAGTCGACGAGCTACTAGTTTTTCGCCGTTGACGGTTATGGAGCCATAATTGTTCATGAAGTTATCAACTACTGATTTGTTTGCTAAGTACATACAAACACGATTGTTCGAAAGTCTTGATGAAAAAATCATATTTTTTGGTTGAATGATTGATCCTAATGGGATACGGTAATCCTGTAATTTGGCATTGTTGATAGCGCAAAAAATGATTGCTTGTTGCTTGCTTGGAAAAACAGCTTGGTTGACTGCTGATGAATAACTTTTGATAACTGTTGTAGGAGTATTTGAGTGTGAATCATTGATAGAAGACATCATTAAAATTTTATTTTATTTGGCCGGAATTTGGAATACGTCCCTGGCCGCTATTAGTAAATAGTAGCATGCGAAACTAGTTTGTTGCTTTTTATAGGTGATGTATTACTTGAATTGGCCGTGTTTATGATATAAAATTCACTAAGTTTAAATAATTTGAAGAACAATATAAGTAAAGTGAACTTACAGTTTCTGAAAGTACTTCTCACTGATCAAAACTAATTAAAAAAGGTTTAAACTAACTAAATTTGTAATATTTCGAGAACTGCACAAAACTATACTAGTCACTTGTTCTGTCAGAGCCGAACTCTACACCTAATTTTTCTTTCAGACAATAGTTCTGCTAATGGTGAAGAGGAAGAAATCCCTTTCAAATGGACAAAAGCATCCACGATGCTATTGGTGGATGCCTACAGAGAGAAAAAAGAGGAGTTCCGAAATCCTAAAATTAAAAAACGAGGTTTGTGGACATCCATCAAAGATATATTCTCCAAAAATGGTTATACAGTAACTGAAGGTAACTTAGATAGGAAGTGGAGGAACATGAAAAAAACCTACACTGGTCTGATGGACAACAAAAATCCACAGGGCGCGGCAGAATAGTTTGGGAATATTATGAGCATTTTGAGGAAATTTATGAGAAGGACAAGTCAGTTAATATTCCCAAAACAATTTCATCCCCTGTCTCCTTACCAGGTTCTTCCAAATCCATACAAATTCAAGTATGTAGGCCTGTAATGTCCCCAAACAATACGAATTTATTTTGCTCTCAAAATGCTGACAGCTCCAACAACCCTTCCACCTCTACTAGTTGCAAACGAAAGCAATTATTTGAGGAAGAAAATGTAAATAATAGGACTAGAAACAAAAGCATGTATGATTTACGGAAACGGTTGGCAGGACTAGAAGAAAAGAGATTAGAGGAACTTCCATTAATTAGAATAGCAATACAGGAAAACAATAAAATTCAGGCGGCTAGAAATGAGATATTGAACAAAATTGCAGAAAAATAATAAATTGTATGGTTACATTGTCGTTGATGTTTTTTAGTCTGACCCCTGTGACTAGGAATATGTCTTTAGTGTTTTTTGCTTATAATAATTTAATTTGTACAGCTTTAGTTACAACGCAATAAATAAAAATTGTTGAACTTTTTTTTATTCTCTTATTTATCAATTTCTATATATATTTTTTATATAAAGCATCTACAGTACTGTATTTAAAATTATAATTTGCATTGAAATAACGAAATTAAAACAAGTAATATTAAAATTGATAGTATATTACGTGTGTTGTAAGAAGCATTTTACGCACGAACGGAAAAGTAATTCCGCGTTACAACATGAGTTACGTACTATACTTTACCTACGACCCACTTGTACTTGTGTTTATAATCTTATTAAGGTATTTAAAGTACAAGTAAAAATGTACACCCTCGATGCCCAGCCAAGTTTCGTAAAAGTCCGTCCTAAGTAGTATTTATTTTTATTAAAAATGTATGCAGAATTACCGGAATTGCATAAAATAGCGTATACACCTCTCGACTAAAGTGACATTAATCCCTTAGGTGGATTACTTCCCTCAGGAACCAAACACCACCCGCGGGATTAAATGGGCCACTTTATTCACTTGGTGTATAATATACTATTGTTTACTAATATGAGATACATTCAGACAGCTAAAAGATGCGGATTGAATGAAACGGAACCAATTATCATGTAATTCCAAATAACTCTTAGTATTAAATGCAATCTCATATCTAATAAAATGTCTTACCATTTATATATAGAATAAAATTCAACGTCAAATATCTAAGTAATACATTTTGAATAAAATGGCTACGTCTATTGACAGTTGCTAAGTGGTTGCTATGGAAGCCGTGAGTAATAGACGTCTTACATTGATTGCCATCTGTGTATTTTTGACTACTTACAGGGGTGGTCGTAGGTAAACATCTTAATTTGAAAGTAAAAGCTTCATTTTATTTATCATTTCCTATATATACATACATATTTAATTGAATAGGTAGACTAATTTAACGTAAATAGTTACAATTTAAAAAAAATGCAGTTAAATGCAAAATTTTAATATTTTATAATAATAGCTCTGCTAATTGCAATCTCTTCTCTTCAGCCACATCTCTGTTTCTATAAGCTTCAGCCTCATTATAATAATTATTGTCAATTCCCATGTCAGGTTCAAATTCTTCATCATCTTCACCATCCTGTGTAATTATGAAGTTGTGTAACACACAAGCAGCACTAATAATATTGCTAATGTCAAGGTATTTTAATCTTCGAAATTTACCTTTTAAATGACCAAATGCTCGCTCTATCACAGCCCTTGCGAAACTATGGTTGATATTAAAATTAATTTCAATATCGTTTAAATGCCCATTATCTCGAAATGGAGTCATAACATTTAAAGTCAACGGATATGCTGAATCCCCAGGCACATGTAAATCTATGGGCATAGCATGTATTTGGGCAAATATCGGACTATTTCTAAAAACACGTGCTTCATGAACACGTCCAGGAACACCAATATAAACATTCAAAAATTTCATTTTATTATCACATATACCTAAAAAAAAATTAATATGTAGGCTATAACGAAATATTTATTGTTTCTAGACATACCTTGTAGTATAATAGAATGATAATTGTTACGATTATAATAATCATTGGCATTATTTGTGGGTTGTTTAATTTCAATATGGCAACTGTCAACTGCACCCACAATTCCCGGAATATGAAACCGATCATGAAATGCCTATAATATAATAAAATTGTAGTGCATGATTAACAACAAAGAATTTTATATATACCTCTTTAATAGCATTATAATTTATTGGCCAAGTTATGTAAGTTCCTATTAAATTACTAAGCACCGATATTATTTCACTGAAAACATTGTGAGCGGTGCTTCTTGTCAAACCAAAACGATCGCCTGATGCCAAAAAGGTTTCAGGCTTTGATATTACCCACATGGTAAATAAAAGCTTCTTGTCCAAGGGGGTTTTTTGAAGTACTAATGGTGGCATTTGATTACCAATGACATTTGATAATTCCTAAAAAAAGTAAGATAATAATAAATGAAAATCTATTGTTTTCCCATTTCCATTAATCTTACTTCAAAATCTGCCCGTAACATCCTAAAATGTTCCCTAAATAAATCACCCATGTACAATGGAATTGTCACTTCATAAAAACCTTCATTTTTCGGTACGTTTCTTCTTTCGTCATTATTAATAATTTCCAATGGTTGTGCCAAATCATTCACAATTTCCCCTATCACATTAAAATCTATTTGATCGTCATCAATTAAAAATGCATACAAATTATCCATATTTTACTGTTTTCAAAATAATTAACCCAACAAATAAAAACAAATCTCTCAAATTGACAAGTGTCACCTTACTGTCAAATGTCAAATCATGTAGCAGTCATTACTATTTTCATTGATGATTTCCCCTACAGTAAATCCCCATATTTTCCACTGACATATGTCGGAGTCTGCTGGATGCCACGGACATGTGACGGCTTTCTCTTTCAATTCATTAAGGTAATTCGACATGTTGTGAATTCCTATTTTTATCTTGATACCTTTTACAGGCCTGATGATGGCTCAGTGAGCCGAAACTAGTTGCCCTTCTTCACCTTTCACTAATATATGCTGTAGTACTGATTTTGAGTTTTACTTACTGCTAAAAAGATGTTCGTTTGCAAAAATTTACGCACAACAAATCTCAAAAAATACAATGATTTGAGATTTCATATTTTCAGAATCGAATTCTCTAGGCTTCCTTTTGGGGATCAGGTTTTGGTGACCACAAATTGTCAAAACTGTCAAAATCACACCATCACTTAATGGCTTATATCTTTTTTATAACAATATAAAACTCAACCAAAATACCTGATCCCCAAGACAAAGATCCAAGTTATATTGTGTTAAAATTTCAACACTTAATTCCCTGCGTTCTTTAGATTTGTTGTGTACAAAATGACCTAAATTTTGTTGCAAATCACGGGTGCCAACTGTTTTCAGGTTCCTAAAACGTGAGGCCCCTCTTAAACTTCTCAGAATTTTCATATTTGAGGCAATGTATATCGGCTATCACCTAAAATCCTGAAATTTATGGTGATTCGAGATTTTCTTCAAGACACGGAAATAAGAATGTGGTTTTGTTTACCTACCATCCACACTATCTCCACTTTCGGTGATGAAATGTTCGGGTATTTGCAGCACATTCTTTAGGTGTACCATATCCGCCCTAAGCGGATTTTCAATACGAATTGTGCAATATCAACCTCTCTATAGGTGCGTTCTTTTTTACTGAGATCTCAGTTAATCTCAGCTCACATCAGTAATGTGAGCGTTCTTTTTGTTTTACTCACTTTAAGTGAGCTGAGATTTTTCCTTCCCCTTCACCGATGCTGAATGTGTTGTAAGGGGGTATCAGTTGGAATTGAGTCGGAATTAAAGTGGAGGGGATGAAGAAATATTTGATTTGCTTGGTTTATATGTAGTTTTAACCAAGGTTATCTAAGGTTTTAACCATTGACATATAAATAATAAACACACATAATCTATTTTTCATTTGTTACAAATTATGGATACATTAATTAACATTATTAGATGCTGATACGAATCTGTCGTATAGTTTAAATCTATCGACAGCTCGCGCGCTTCAATTGAGATGTCGTTCTTTTTGGTGCTTACTCACATCACTTAATCTCAGATCACCTTAACTGAAGTAATCTGAGATCTCAGTCAAAAAGAACGCACCATATCTCTTCGTCATTCGCTCCTGCTAAAATCGCTAATCGCGAGATTAGTGTGACGTCACAATGTGAAACTGTCTCCAAACAAAATTTGTTGCCATAGGAAATTCCATTTGAGTGTAGATTTTTGATTATTTAAGCGTTTTATACGTGTTTTTGAAAGGAATAAATTATTAAAAAGTAAGTAATCGTTTCTACTCAATATAAAAAATTATAATTTTGATAATGTAAGTTATCCTGCAATCCGTATTTTTGATCTTAAAAGCTATTTTTGAGGTTATATTTACTGGATTATTGGATTTATGTGAAAATATAAGATAAATAATAGTGATTGTTTGTTCTAGTGTCATCAAAACATGTTTCAACATTCTCTTGAAACCTTTTTTAATGATAATATGGGTTTGTTAGTGAAAAATGCTTAATTGAAGTGAAGTATCCGAATGAAGAAAAATTAAAACAGCTCACAAAGGACAGGAATTACATAATTCATTTTGATGAAAATAACTTAGTGATAATTGAAAAATATAACTATTATCACCAGATACAAGGTGCATTATAAATTGCATGATAGTACATGCGCTATTTAATATTATGGATACCCAGTGACATTATTGTGGGAATTGCTCGACATCAATAATGGAAGAAAAATTTACATGTTTTAGTAACATTCTACCTTTACAAATTTGTACTGTTTATATTAACATAATAAAATGTTTTCATAATTATGAATTTTTGTTTGCTTCGTGCTAGAAAATTAAATTGAGGAAATGCTGCAAATTTACATGACTGGAAATATGCCATTTAGTCTGAAAACTCAGAACATCATGTCACAACTTTGCCTCAATCAAATCATATTTGTATGAGGTGCAGAGTTTCTGTTGGTTGCTTTCAAATTTTACTTGATATGTATAGGCTTTTTTTTCAACTACATGTGTACACATATTCAATTTTATCTAAAAACAAATAATATAAACAAAAACGTTTCCAAATTTCTTTATTACACAGAGAAATATTTACTTGTAATACAATGGTTTACAGTTAATAGAAAGAGGAAAGTAAGGTACAGTAAGGAATTTCAATTTAAAATAGTAAACGTTTAAAAAATCATTTACAGCAACTTATAAAAAATGTAAAGTGAAAGATCTGTAATGAGAAATAATAATGTATATGTTATAGGGATCGATATATACAGTACAAAATCTTCTACCTTGTTTGCAAAGATTAATCATGTACAAAAAAATAGTGGGCTAATTTTCTTTTCTCCATCCATAAAATGACAGCTACACAAAAAGTTCCGGGATCTGGTTCTATTGTTCTACAAATATTGTATAAACACTCAAAATAAAATGTAGATACCCGGTCAGCTTCATCCATTTGCTTCTTACTTTTGGATCCTTTGGAAATCTATAAAACTTACAGTTCTCTCTGACATTATAATGCGTATAGCCTGGTGGCCAGCACAGTACCATTACTCTTTATGTGAAGAAACCTAAAATTAGACAATACATATAGAAAAAGAATTAAACAATTGTATTTCATAAGTTTATAATAGCATGTTTAGGTTAGAAAACTCTTTTATTAAAATTATATTGTTATACATACATATATTGGCTGGAATCGAATATATCTCTTTGTAAAAGTCTTAGTGTATATCTAAATGTCTAAATCAGCAGTTATATTCAAAATATAAGGGAATAATCTCTGGTTCAAAATCACACCAATCGTATCTAAATGGCTAGTTTTGTTTGTTTGGATACAAAATTGACATAACCTAAGATTATGACGTCACCACTAATACCGCGTATTGTTGTTTGTTTATATACAAAAACAGATAGATAGGTAGATAGGTTACGTTCTTTTACAAACTGCCAAATGTCATTATAAAATAAAGTTCTTTTTCTTGTATTGCTTCTTTGAATAAGTGTGCATCCACATGAGTACGTAAGCACGGATCCGTTGTAACCACGTGACTACTACCAACCAATCAGAGTGCTGGATGGTTTTACGTACGTCCGTGAAGATCATCACGGAGAGAAGTTAGTTTCAACTTCAGTACGTGTTTTCTGTCCATCTTGTTTACATTTTTTAAATTTATTTTGGCGGTTTTGTTTTTGGGGTTTGTAACGATTTTAGTTTGTGTTTTACGATGTCGGCTAAACAAACGCAGTTCAAATGTGGATATTAGGTTTGTTTTCACATGCAATCAGAAATATGTTTCTGATAGCTTTCAAACTACTTATACTGCGCATGTCATGTAAGACAAAAATCCATAACAGGTTTGTGATTTTTGTGGAAACACTGGACTAGAACGTATTACTGGTTGCATAGGCATTCTTCTTCTTTTTCTTTGCTTTTAAGAAATATCCTTATGAAACTAACCTTACTTTATTATTACCACAAATTTTCATTATTTATTTAATATTTTTTACACCATAACACTAGCGCTAAATAACACCATTACTCACCACTATAATTAAGTACAATTTTAATCTTCTTGTGTTAGAAAATGGATAAAAGAAGTAAGTATATTGAAACATCTTTTAAAATGATTTAACATAAGACTACATTATTTTTTAAGGGAGCGTACCTCATGAATTAAATGAATTTATTATTATTAACGTTGAACCTGACGATACATCTGTTTCAAGACAATCAGACCTATGGACCTGGACAACTAATAATACAAAAAGAATGATTGATATTTATGCTGAATTAAAGCCTAAATTAGGTACTCATGCAATAAAAAATATGAAAAGATTGTGGGAACTTATCGCTGAAAAAATGAATGGGCCGGTAACACCAGCACAGTGTGAAAATAAGTGGAGAGTATTGGAAAGGGCCTACAAAAAATATATAGATAATCAAAAAAGTACTGGTAGTGGTAGAAAGTTTTTTGAATATGCAGAAGAGATGGACTTGATATTTAAAGGGAAAAAAAATGTGCAGCCTATTTTATTACTCTCTGACACTACAAAAGATGATATTCCAAATTTAGTAGAGGATGACTTAGACAGTGTTAGTGAAACTGATTTAATTAAACCATCATCTTCTAAAAAAGTAGAACCTGAAGTAAAACAAAAAGAAACGCCCTTTCGAATCAAGCATAATCGGACTAGGCAAAGAAGCAATCCAGTGTTAAATAGGAATATTACCTTGGAGAAAATGAGACAGGATAGAAAAGAATATTACAATGCACGCATTGAACAAGAAACGGAAAAGGTAAATCTTTTGAAACAAAGAAATGCTTTGCTATCAGAAAGAAATCAAATTCTGAAGAACAAGATCTGCTCACTCAGTTTAAATAGACCAAATTTGGAATAAGCAAAATATGTAGAATATAAAACAACTGTAAGTCTGAGTTTAATGTACCTGTGTAGTTAATACCAATTTGTTGATTTTTTTTGTTACTTTAGAGTTAGAAAAAAGTTTTATATCGTTAATTTAATTTAGTTTTTGAAATATACTTGTGTAGGTATATTTGTTCGTTCTGTTTTGTATGTTTCATAATAAAAACTGTTAAAAAAATTGTTAACTTTTATTTCAAAAACAAACAAATTTTTGGACACCCTCTGTATGCTCAAAACGAGGCTCAAAATTTAAATATGTATTTAACAAAGATTCTTACAGGCCTATCACTTTAATTATTCAAACTTATTGTAGAGTATTTACAATCATGTTTCTTTTTTGTACAGCATCTGGATTTGCAATATTTGCATGTTCTGCAGCATCTTGGATATCATATAAATTTACATTATTTTCATTTGCCTCTAAATTATTATCACCTTCTATGTAAAGGAAGTTATCATTCAGTGCCAAGTTATGAAGAACACAACATGCCCTAATAAAATGAACTATTGTACGTATATCCCTTAACTTAAGGTGATATAGTTGGCGCCATTTTTGCTTTAAGAGGCCGTTACAATGTTCAATACAAATCCTATTGGATGAGTGTTGAAAATTATAGTTAATTTGATTTCTAGTTAACATTCCCCTGTCTGGAAAGGGAGTCATAAGATTGTACATTAAAGGATAAGCGCTGTCTCCTAAAATATGGAATTCATTACACTTCTCTTGGAGTGAATGAAATAGGTCTGATGTCCTGAAAACACGTGCATCATGCACCGAACCTGGATATCCAACAAATAAATTTGTTATTTTTAATTGATGGTCACAGACAAGTTGTGCCTAAAACAATAAAAACTTAATATGCACTTTATAAATTAAATATTAATTAATGTTAATATGCTTACCTGTATTGAATAATACCCTTTCCTATTTATATAAGAGTCCGGGTCCTCCAAAGGCTTGTCAATTTTTATGTGGGTTCCATCTACGGCTCCTATAATTCCTGGATAACCATTTTTTTCGCGAAAATGTCTTTCGATTTCAGCTTGCCTTTCATTGTTAGGCCATATTATTACTTCAGCGCCAGATTACTTAGGAAATATGTCATTCGTTTAGTTACTTTATGTAAGGAACTAATGCATATATTAAATCTATCTGCCACATCACGGAAACTGGCACTTTGATGCCCCGCAAACCACAGAAAAATCTGTGTTTGCTTTAATGGGGTAAGTTTTTCATGTGGTCCCAATTGCCACTTATAATATTCACTATTCTCAAAACGAACAGCGATGTCTGCAGCAACATCTTTGCTTACTCGAAAGTGTTCTATGTGTTCTTTATCATTAAACTGCGGTACAATCTGTTCAAAAAAACTTTGATTTTTAGGCCGAATTCTTTCTTCTAACATAATTTCTAGATCTGAATCTGTTTCCGACATTTGGGAAAACTCTGATCCATCGGATGAAGAAAAATCAGACATTTTTTACTACAAAAAAAAATTAAAATGCAATAAATAACACTATTTAATATTCACATTATGAATGAATTAATTACCTATTTAACTTCACAAATCAGAATAATTATTTTAACCACTTTTAACTACAAACACAAAGCAAAACCGTAAAACGTCAACACAAATAGCACAAAATATAAATTAATTGTCAAAATTCAAAATAATGCGAATTGCGCATGCTCCAAACTCTTTACTTGTAAATAATCCGCAAACTCTTCTTGCTGCTAGCAAACTATCAGGAACTGATGTGTGAACAACCGACTCTTAGTTTGATAACAGCTGGAAAGTGATGTGTGAACGCAAAAAAGGTATTACGCAGAATCCAAACATCAGAAACACGTTTCAAACTGATGTGAAAACAAACCTATTGTGGCTTTGACTTGATCGTTGCCACACATTTCTCTTTTTCACCCCCTTGGACATGGCTCCAAGGAGTAAAAGATAATTATTACTAGTCATTCTTCTAAAAATACTAGATTATGACAGAAAATAAACAATTTGCATGGAAATATTGATAAAAAACGGAAAATCAAAAGTTTAAAACATTTAAAAAATAGTCCACAAAACCACACAACAATAAAAGGATATGACAATATTGGTGATGACACTGATGACAGTCATGGATACGTAATCGCGGCTGCTCTATTTGGATGGCGTAAAATTCACGTATACTTTCGGATACGGATGTCCGTGTTCACGTACTCATGTGGGTTCAGACTTATTATAAATGACGATAAATTTCAAAATTTTGCCTTTAATGTGGATAAATAATACAGAGTTATTGAAGATCTGTAATTAAGGCTGCTTTTATTAAAGTATCTTTTAGTATGACTTTTTATAGAGTTAATTGAAAGTAGCGATACAGGAAAAAGAACTTTATTTTATAATGACATTTGGCAGATGATAAAACAACAACCTATATATCTGTTTGTTTTGGTATATAAACATCATGCTTATTTGTGTGCATCTATTTTGTAATATTAATGTATATCATTATGGAAGAATAATTAGAAATAGCAATTTTAGCAGGAGTGAATGCAGAAGAGATAGAGATGCTGATTTTGCACTATTTTATTAGTATTGAAAATAATGAACAAATGCAAATAATTGATATAAATAATATGAATGTTGAGGAACTTAAAAATCACTTTATATTGCTTAGGGCTGATATAGTACACCTAAGATTGAAGAATATGCTGCAATTACCAGAACATTTCATCACTGAAAGTGGAAATAGTGTGGATGGTAAGTAAACAAAACCACATCTTATTTCTGTGTCTTGAAGAAAATCTCTAATTACCATAAATCTCAGGATTTTAGGTGATATCCGATATACGTTCCCTCAAATATGAAAATACTGAGATAAGTTTTAAACTTCGCCATACTAAGGATTACAAGTTGTTAGTAAACAAATCAAAGACAAATAACAAAGAAATGGTTACCCGCCGCCTGTATGAGGAAATGCTCAAAATTAAAAAAGAGAAGTGCAAGTACATCTGCAAGCTCTTAAAGCAGTTTTGTCGTAAGACGAATGGTTTTGTTGTTATTCTCTAAAGCACTAAAGTGTTATCGAACTATTATAATATTCTTTATAATGATGTTATACTTTTTTGATAAAACAATTCATTTTACACCATAAGCTCCTGTTGTTTGCCTAAAAGTGCAAAAAAGGTTTTGAATACTGGAGGCCATGGAGGAACTTTATTCTTTCACAACCAGTACCTGGTTGTAGTAGGTCTTTATTTTTTTACAATAATTAATCTTTTATGTGTAACTTTTGAAATGTATAATAAATTAATGTGTGAATTTGCACTTTTACTTTACTTTTGCATACTTTTAATTAGGCAACTGCTCCTTAATACCTATGAACAATTAATTATACAAATTTTTACTACATTGGACATACGTATTCTTTAAATTATGAGATACTAATTTCTATTTTATGGGCCAATCAAAGATTCTGTTATTATTTTTCTTATTAATCTGTACAATTTTATTGCTCTCTTTGCAAATTTTGCTAAAGTAGATGCAGAATCACTGACTGCATAATGAAATAAAAATTAATATAGCATAGACAAACTAATATATTAATATTTGTATTGTCTTTTGTTGTTAGTTTCAATACAATCACAGAACTGAAATAGCTATTCTACTTCTGTGAAAAGTGTGTCAAACATGTCAAAACTAAAGATCTTTAACTAAAAGTTTCCTTTCCGGTATTTTATTTAAATATAGGATATCCTTTATTTAAATAAAAGTATTGAAGCCGTACTTAAGAAATGCGCATGCGTATATGTCAAAATAAAGGAATCTTTTAATAAAGGATTTCTCAAAAGTCGTTTCAATAACTCTCTATTATAAAATATCCTAGTATATTAACTTTTAAGTCATTAAAAATGAAAATATACAAAATCAATCTTACATTGGTTTGTGTGTTTGTTTGAATACACCCGACAAGTCAAATGATACTGGCCAATAGGAAATATTTATTTTAGTTTGGTCAACCCAATCCACGTGTAAACACGCCCCTCGCAGATTTCTATTTAACACGTCTCACAACGTGAAGAAATCAGAGTTTCTAACTCATCGAATCGAGCTCAACGCTCAACATCAAAGTTTCTAACTCATCGAATCGAGTTCAACGCTCAACATCAAAGTTCTCTCACTCAACAAAGTTAGTTTTTTACACTTATCGACGCGAGTTTTACACTCATCGAATCGAGCTCAACGCTCAACAAAGTTAGTTTGTAACTCATCGAATCGAGCTCAACATCAAAGTTCTCTCACTCATCAAAGTTAGTTTTTCACTCATCAATTCTACACTTATCGACGAGAGTTTTACACTCATCGAATCGAGCTCAACAACAAAGTTAGTTTTTTACACTCATCGAAGCGAGTTCAATACTCTCGATAGCAAAGTTTTACACTCATCGACGCGAGTTTTACACACTCATCGAATCGAGCTCAACGCTCAATAACAAAGTTACTTTAATATTCGTCAAATCGAAACATAAAGTGTCTTCCGATCTGAATAAACCACCGAAGTTCACCATTCACAACTTTGTACCATTTTGTAAATTTGTATACAATAAATTATTAATTTTATCAAATTAAGATTATTTACCTAGTTGAATGTCCACGCCAGTTAAAGAAGTTCAGCTAGAAAAATAATCAAAAACAACACCTATATAAGTTACTTTTTCCTTTGATTAATAAACGTGATCGTAGAAGAAGTATTGTGCACAACTCGTATGCAAAGCTCTTCTCTCGCTCCATTGATTTTCAGCTCTCGCCTTACGGGTCGTGCCACAAATTTCTGCGCTCGTGGAAAAAGTAAACGATATATAGAAGTTGATATGCTGACCTGGTGGGAAGGAAATCTCTATGTCAAAACCCCTTTTGACAATCTAATATTATATTTATAATGAATTTCGGTGACAGATATTAATATTAGAAAGAAATTAAAACTTATTATTAAAAAAAGATACACCAGGCATAACAATTCAAAGTTGTTAAAATTTCACAATTAACTATACCTAGGTTTAACTGTTTTTCATTTTTTAAATCCTTGCAGTTCAACGTTTAAATAAAATACCTATATAAGTTACTTTTTGGTTTCATCAAAAACTTGGTCGTAGAAAAAATATTGTGTACAATTCGTATGCAAGGCATTTTTGCACTCCCTTGATCTGCAGCACTCGCCTTACGGTTCGTGGCACAAACATTTGTGCTCCTGGAAAAAGTAAACGATATAGAAGTTGATATGCTGCAACGCCCCTGGTGGTATATATATATATATATATATATATATATATATATATATATATATATATATATATATATATATGCATAGATTAGATATGTAGATTAATTACATTAAATTAATTAAAATCAACAAACTTTAATTTCATCAAATGAAATATTTATAAACACCAAAATTCCAATAGTGGCATAATTGGGGTATCTAATTCGTGGATTTCAATGTCGGAGGTTATTGGGTTTGGTATTAGGATTAGAAATAGGGTAAGGATAAGGTTTAACTTCGTTCTGATCATAATTCTGTAAAGAAATGATTTATTTATTATTGGGTTTCTTAACAATAGATTTTATGAATCTTCTTATTTTTATCCAAAAGTATTTTTAATCCAAAGTCACGTTTTACTTTAGATTTCACGTGTCGAGGTTTTATTTTATTCCGCTTGGCTTCACGATTTTTTATAAATATGGTCTGATTGTCTTCGAAATTTACTGGATCTTCGCGACTTTCGTTGCGTTTTGAAATTACTTTTTCTTTCAATGACCTTTCTGCTATTGATTGATAAAGATTTGTGAGTCGTTAACGCCTATTTTCTAAAAATCATTAAGTTTCTTCAGTAGGGTCGAAAGGGTCGAGTGCGTTAGTATCATTAAAGATTATATCAAAACATGAAATAGTTTACAATTTAACTAAAAAATAATCTAAAATCAAAGTTTAATAATGGATAAACAAAAGCAATTTGGAAATGAAATGTATGAAGAAAACCAAACATGTAGAAGAAGAATCAGTTGATGGTTTAGAAAGGAATCAAATGTAGGTATAGGAATGAAATTATAGATGAAATGAGATATAAACGAACATCGTCTTTATAGCAACTATTATAGTTAACTTAAAAAATCTTATATAATGTGGATTAGCATTTCGTGGTATGAATCCAGAAATTGAAAAGTTAATGTCGAGCGAATACGTGAAACTTTTAGAAGAACAAAAAACGAAAGAAAGAAAATAATGTAACAGATACTGAAATGGCAGAATTTTAGTGGACAGTATAGAGAAAGATTCGACAAAAAGAAAAAGTTCACGGCGAAGGAAAAATTTATAAAACCAAAAAGAAATGAGAAACTCTTAGTCATCTAACATTTCCATTATTCGTTGTTGAACTTCGTTTTTGTGTATAAAAGGAATAGCAGTAACATTTGGTATGGATGGGTATTTCGTCATATGTTTTCATTTCGTGTTTTATCTCGTTCGTAAAAGTTAGTTTGTCTTTGTCAACTATCTTTTTGAAATCGTAACAAAATTCAAGAATTATAATTAAGTTTTGAATATTTTCGTCAGAATTTTGTGAATAATTATTATGTAAAATATCCTCGGTATCATAAAAATTAATTTTTTTTTTTTTGTTTCTCGCATCAACCAAGTTGGTTATTAGCGATGGCTTTAATAATATAATCACAGCTTATAGAGTTGAGAGGTATTTGACAGATATTTATAAATATTATCCACATCGCAATCCTTTCCTAGCAAGGTATTCATGTCATTTGGAAAATTACATTGTTGTCTTTGCGATGTGTATAATGAACATTCTAATAGTATATGTTTTACATTTAGTTCACGGTTACAAATTATACACATAGGTTTATCAGTTTTACGAATTAAATATTCATGCGTAAGTTTAGTGTGACCTATATTCTTAGTCTGGTTATTACGACCTGTTTTGAGCGGTTACTGCACATTCGCGGCCACTGTTTGACACTTTCCTTTATTTGTCTCAATTTTTGGAGTGATCCTTGCCACTCCGATTGCCACCGAGAATTAATTTTCATTTTGATGTAGGTTTTCACGTCACTGTAAACCGCACTGTTCACTATACGTACATCTCTGCATACTGTAGCGTCTTTTGCATGTTTGTCAGCATCTTCGTTTCCTTGTATTCCTTGATGAGAGGGTACCCATAAGAATCTGACATCCAAGTTGTTATTTTGTAGTAGATGCAGTTGAGTCTTGATTTGTAGTTCAAGAGGGTTGTTAGTGTAAATATTTTTCAAGGTACTTAGGGCACTTAAGGAGTCTGTTATTATTACAGTTTTTTGCAGGTTTGACGATTGAATTTCGATTAAAGCTTGTAGGATAGCATATATTTCTCCTGTATACACAGAGCTTACGTCGGGTAATTTATATTTCAAAGGTGGTTTATAGGAAGTGATAACAGCAGCTCCAACTCCATTTGGGGTTTTGGACGCATCAGTATATATTTTATGAAAGTTAGAATACATGGAAAGTTTCGTGTGAAACTTCTGATATATTATAGAGGCTGGAGTTTCTGCCTTGTTAAAGTCGGTTAAGCTGGTGTCTATGCTCGGAATTTTAATAAGCCATGGCGGTGGTATATCAACATTTGCTTCTAGTATGGAAGGTATCTGCATGTCTAGTTGTATGATATATTTGGAAACTCTTTGAAAGAAGGGGTAGTCGACTCTTTTCCTGAAATCGTAGGTGTTTAGATATCTATTTGTAACTGTGTTATTGTAGTTTGGATGTTCTTGGTTGCCCATTATAGTACTGGCATATGACAGTGTCAGGTATTGCCTTCTTTTATCTAGTGATTGCTCTCCTAGCTCTACTTGTAAGCTTTCGATAGGGGATGTTCTGTAAGCACCAGAAATGATGCGCAATGCTTGGTTTGCTATGACATCTAAACGTTTTAATATGCATTTTTAGCGGAGGCGTAGGCGATGGATCCATAATCGATCTTGGATCTAATAAGATGTCTGTAGATTAGGAGTAAAGTTTCTCAATCAGATCCCCACTCTCTGTTTGCGAGGACTTTTAATAGATTTAGTCCATTCTGACATCTAACGACTAGATTCTTAATGTGTTCATCCCAATTTAGTTGCGAATCGAAGATCATTCCCAGAAATGTGATTTTTGAAACATACCCGAGGGGACTACCATTTAGTTCAAGTAGTGGCTTTTGGCCTACTTCTCTCCTGGAGAACATTATACATTTGGTTTTCTCTGCAGAGAAATGAAAACCGTAGTCCTTAGACCATTTTTCAAGTATGTTTATGTGTGATTATAGAATCGATTTCATTGTTGTTAGATTTTTACTTTTTATGTACATTACCAGATCATCCGCATACAGTCGGACTTTTATTGGTTTCTGTATATTAGTGGTGATATTATTTATAGCTATAAGGAATAAAGTTGGGCTGATTACTGATCCCTGTGGTGTTCCATGTTGTTGTGTTTTTAGATCGGAGATCGAGCCGTTTATCCTAACTTGGAAACTTCGATTATTTAGAAAATTGTAAATAAAAGCCAGCATGTTTCCGTCTATATTCCATTCTTGCAAGGTTTTTACTATGTTAGGTCTCCATGCTGTATCGAATGCTTTGTTTATGTCAAAAAATACAGCTATACATTTCTGATTGTTTGCTAAAGCCTCATGTATGTCGCTTTCTAAGTCGATGATGTTATCGATTGTGCTTTTGTGTTTTCTAAATCCACTCTGTTCTGGTATTATCAATTTTCTTCGTTCTAACTCCCAAACAAGTCTGTTATTGATTATTTTTTCTAGTAATTTGCACATGGTGCAAGTTAGGGATATGGGTCTATAAGAATCGACTAATAATTTATTTTTCCCTGTCTTCTGAATGGGTATAATTATTCCTTGTGACCATTTTTTTGGGAACGTATGTTTTGTCCATATTTGATTAAATATTTTTAACAGTGTTGCTTTAGCTGTTTCTGGGAAGTGTTGCAGAAAGCTAATAGGCACGTTGTCTGGCCCTGGGCTGCAATCATCAAAAGAAGTAAGTGCTTCGTCAAACTCGCTCTTTAGGAGGGGCTTGTTGATGTCCGTGTCTATATTGTTAATGTGAAAGTTGCGTAGACTGGTTTCATTATTTTCCAGGAAATTTTCTTCGAAAGCAGCATCGCTAGATTGTTTCTCGTAATTGCTGGCTAGTAAATCAGCAATTTGTTTTGGATTGCTAATGATTTGTCCGTTATCTTCTAAGGCAGCAATTTTCTGATATGAGTTGTATCCCGATATTTGCCTAATTTTTTTCCAGATAGTGCTAATATTAGTTGAACTATTTATATTTTGTACGTAAGTCTTCCAGCACTCTTTTCTACTTTTTTTTAGCGTATATCTTGTCTTAGCTCTAATGTTAAACTTGCTAGATTTTCAGGAGTCTTGTGTTTTTTGTAGCGATTAAATGCTGCTTTACTTGCTTTTATTGCCTGACGACATTCGTCATTCCACCAGGGTACCGGATTGTGGCTTCTGATGGTTTCTGTCATCCCAATACTGTCTTTGGCGGCTTGTCCAATTATTTTGGTAAATTCATTGACTGTTTCGTCGATATCCTCTGTTATTTTGTATTTAGAAAGTAATGTTTCAATATTTAGGGAAAATTGATTCCAGTTTGCATTGTTAAGACGCCATTTTTGTAAAGGTTTGCTATTTTCTGCGCCGGTTCTAATGCCAGAAATTATTATTGGGAAGTGATCGCTGTCATAGAGATATGGCATCACCTCCCAGTTTAAGAGAGGAGTAATAGCGACATCACATATTGCCAAGTCTATAGCAGACGATGTCCCATTGTATGAGTTGAATCTTGTGTTAGATCCATTATTAAGAAGAGTGAGGTTGTAGTCATTCATAATTTCCTCAATAAGATTACCTCTATCGTCTTGTTTCTCCGATCCCCACAATAAATTGTGACCGTTGAAGTCTCCGACAATTACACGAGGTTGAGGTATTTGTTCAATCAAGTTCACCAAATCATTTTTATTGAGAATAATATTGGAAGGAATGTAAATATTACAAATATTTATTTTAGATGGATAGAAAACAGTAACCGCAACAGCTTCTAGATCCGAGATTATGTCAATTTTATTTGATTGGATATTATTTTTAACGTATGTGGCAACACCCCCCCCCCCCCCCCCAGCTCCTCTCTCCAGTGTGTCTGTTTTTATAGTATATGTTATAGTTTTTCAAGTTATGTACATTACTGTCTTTAAAATGTGTTTCCTGTAAACAAATAGAATTTGGTTTGTACTTAGACAATAGTTGTTTCAACATTTCATAGTGTACGTAATAACCATTTAAATTCCATTGAAGTATGTCCATTTCTAATATGATGATTGTGTCGACGACTCACTTCCCGAATCAATGGGACCTTCTGATATGTATCGTCGTAATCGTTTTCTTATCTTGGTTAAGCGGATTTTTAGGGATTTGTTCGTGATTTGGGGGTACACTTTTTCCAGCATATTAATAAGAGACTCAAAATCTGAGGTATAATGTCTTATGGTACTGATTGGATCACTAGAACCATGAATATTGGTAATCAAATCTGTCAGTTGATCATAATTTAATATTAGTTCGTCTGCGTGTTCCTCAATGAAATTTTTGGCCGGTTCCATCATTTTCATTATTTCGTCAAGCCCAACTTTCTTAGGTTTTTTTTCTTTAGGTGTTTTGAAAGTTGTTTCCTCTTCAGTGGTGTTATCTGGTATTGGGGGACTTTCAATTTCATTGATTTTTCTTTTGTTGGTTTCTGTGTGATCATTATTTATTATGTCTATTTGGTTTGTTTCAAGTTCGGGCGTGTTGTTGATGGATATAGGTTGGAGTGTAGGAGTAATATTGATTTTCTCTGGTGGTGTAGGAGTAGTAACGTTAGCTTGAACTTGGGGTGTAGACGTAGTGATGTTGCTGCCGCTTATATTTGATTGGGAGTGTAGTGGCATGTTAGGAGTATTATTAACTTGGCTGGAAGAGGTACAGTTGTATGCAGTGTGACCTGGTTGTTTGCATTTATAACAACCTTGCCCATCCATGTTGAGAAAAATACGATAACTGATTGTTTCGAATGGTATAAGGAGACTGTCTGGTACTGTAAGGTTATTTGGTGGATCAATATATACTTGACGTCGGAAACTGAGTATATGGCTGTACGCGGGATCAGTTACACCAATTCTTAGGAATGTTATATTTGACATTAGTTTTAGTCCAATATTTTCTAAGGCTTCTTGGATAATTTCGTTTGGGATTGAAGGGCAAACAATTGAAATTACAAGTCTTTCTGCTGGAGTAATCATCCTACGAGCTTTGATTTGTTGGCCATTAATAGTAATTTCTCCTCCATGCTCTTTCAAAAATTTGTCTACAATCTGTTTCGATGATAAATATATACATATTCTGTCATTAGCCATGCGTGAAGCATATAGTATATTTTTAGGTGAGATAAGTGGACCGACTTGATACAAGTGTTCTTGGCATTTGATTCCTGTTATTGACGGAAAAATAATAGCTTGTTCTTTTGGCGGGTACTTTGGTTGTTGACTTTGTCCCAATACACTTGAATATGACAGTCCGGGTTGTTGTAAATTGCTTTTAGAGTTATTATTCATGATATAATTTTGAAATTAAGTAACTTTTAAAACTATTTTCTGCTTCTGCACTACCATGTGCAGGTCCGACCCTGTCTACTGAGACAGAGTCAGAAGTAAAAAGTGGATAATGGAATTCCTTTTGATAAGCGGCTGGTTTGTTGATGAAATTTCGTCTTATTACTTCTATATACTATTCTAATTCAGTTGTAAATAGTACTTACGTATTTTATTTGTTGTAATTAACTAAGGTAGATTATGACTTTGGATTGAATTTATTCGATTTTATACTCGCACAATTCGCTATACACTTAGGAGCTGATCGCTTTCAGGTAGTAACCCAACAACGGTCAGGACCGTAAAAAAATGCAAGAATAGCATTCTTTCTTTCTGTATTCAAATTATCGGTTATAATTAAGTTTTGAATATTTTCGTCAGAATTTTGTGAATAATTATTTTGTAAAATATCCTCGGTATCATAAAAATTAAAATTTTGTTTTAATGTATTAGTAAGAGGTGTTACTTTCAGTCGGTCTTTTATTACAATTTCAACAGGTTTATCACTGCGGTTTATTATTTCAGTTTTAGCAAAACCGTTTTCTGCAATTGTAATCGTTTTCGGGAAATAAAGGTTATCTACTTATTGACTTGACTTTTACGGCAGCTATCTTGTGGGAATCGTCAGATATTTTGAAGTAGTAAATCGGAATTTGAATAATATTTTTTAGGATATTATTTTCAAAATCAAAACATAATTTAAGATTTTTAATCACGTTTAAACCGATGAGGCCGTCAAAATAATTTTGAAACTTAAATAAAATATATGGTATTGTACAGGGTGATTTAAATTCAGAGAAAGATGGAATTTCTGCTTTAAATTTTGCGTCTTTATGACCTGCTACTGTTGTAATTCTAGTTGTTTCTTGAAAAATAGTATTAGGAAAGAATTTTTCTGCGATGATAGGATCTAATATTGATTGCATACTACCTGTATCAACTAGGAGTTTTATCGGAGGATTGTTGATTTTTATATACGGCAATTCAGAGCTACTACAATAAGAAAATATTTCGTTTACGTTAAATTGTCTTTCCAAAAATTTTGATTATTATTATTTACAGAGTCGTCATTAGACGTGGCGGGATCAATGTTATGAGTTTGGTTTTCGATGTTGTAAGGATATAACTCAGTCTGGGTAATTTTAATGTTCGAATCAAGTGAGTCTGATTCGGTTTGAATTTGGTGCAATTCTTGCGAAATAAAATTTCTGGGATGAGTGGATCTAAAATAGTTATTTGGTTGATTATATAGGCTTAAAAGTGTTTCTCGAGTTTGTTGACATTGGTCCTGGTCTATTTTCTGGAGCTTTACCAGTATGGGTGCAAAAACATTTTTTGGTTGTCCAAATACGTGTCTATTGGTTGGATAATTTCTAGTCATTTGTCGAGGTTGGATTTGAATTGGTTGACTAGGAAATTGGTTAGGATTTATGAAATTATTTATTTGGTCATTTGAGTTTTGTATTGGACTTTGATTTTGGTAGTTAAAATCAGTTTGAGGTGTTTGTTGGAATTGTTGTCTGGGCAATTGATTTGGATTGCCAGTATAACTCGAATTATGGTTATGATTATTTGATACTTGTCTGTTATAATTTTCTGAATTTATGTTAGTTTTCGAATTATTTTTAAATTAAAAATTATTTTGAGTAATTAAAATTGTCTTCTTCTATAATAAATGTAATAGCGGCTTCGATTGAAGCTGAATTCTTAATTCTAATTGTATGTTGTAGCAAACCGGTTAAATTTCTAATAAGCGTTTTCAAAGCCATTTGATCCTATTGTCTAAGATATATAATATATATATATATATATATATATATATATATATATATATATATATATATATATATATATATATATTAACAGACATTTCTGTTAGTGAAAAACTATTAATTCTTTGAACCAGGTGGCTTTTTAACACTTGTAGTCTTCTAGCAAAATCTAATGTTGATTCGTTTTTAAAAGGATGGGTCATTAAGAGGTCCTGCTCCAAACATTCTAGTGATCTCTTATCGCCAAAACATTGTTCTAATGCATCTTTTAATAAATTCCAATTATCTAGTTCGGCTCTACAACCAACTAAAAGATTAGCTCTTCCTACTAATTTAGAACGAATTGCTCGTAGAATATAATTATTGATAACTACATTACCTACATAACTATATGTATCTATAAGAAATTGACAATTCTCTATAAATTGTATAAGAGTTGAACTATATTGCCGCCATATATATATATATATATATATATATATATATATATATATATATATATATATATATATATATAATGGCTTGATACCCCTTCTGGGGTTTCGCCGCTTCACGCTTTCTAGATCCATTTTTTTGGGGTGGATCAATCCCCGTTTTTCCTTTTAGAGTTTCTCTGTCAATGCTCTCCATAGTTTCCTATCCTTAACTTTGTCCTTCCATCCTCCAATTCCGGCTCTCGTCATATCTTCCTTCACCTGTTCCAGCCATTTTATTCTAGGTCTACCCCTACGTTTTCTTCCCCCAGGATCCCATTGTGTCATTTGCAGTGTTATTTCTTTTTCTTCTGCTCTATATATGTGTCCCAGCCATTTCATTCTTTGCCTTTTTATTTTCCTTACTATGTCCTCTCCTTCCAGTTCTTGCTCAATTTCATAGTTCATTCTTTGTTTGTACTCGTTATCTCTCAATTTGATTGGTCCCAATATTGTTCTCATTATCTTTCTTTCTATTATTCTCAAGTCTTCTTCTTCCTTTTTTGTCAGTGTCATTGTTTCAGCAGCATACAACAGGACGGGTCTTATTAGCACTTTATAAATATTGATTTTGGTTTGTCTTGAGAGTAATTTGCTTTTTAAAAGTTTTTTATTGGCATGGTAAGCCCTATTTGCATTAATGATTTTTTCTTCTATTTCATTTTTCCTGTTTCCAGTGTTTGTTACTGTGACCCCTAAGTATTTGAATTTCTCCACTTTTTCAAATTCGAAATCTCCGATCTTTATTGCACTGGTTTGATGTATTTTACCAAAAATCATTATTTTTGTTTTATCTGCATTTATTTCTAATCCCATCCTACTTCCTACACTTGTGATTTCCCTTATTGTGTTTTCCAGAATTACTATATCGTCCGCATAGGCAATTATCTGTCTTCCGCTCGTCCTGAAATTGCTTTTTTGTATTCGCCTCATTGCATATTCAAGTGTTAGGTTAAATAAAGTTGCAGATAGCGAATCACCTTGTCTTACACCCTTATTTATGTATATTTCATCAGTTTCTCCTCCTTGTGTTTTTATCGTAGCCCTTGAGTTTTCCATAATCATCTTGATTAACCTTCTTAATTTATCATTAATGCCTAGCTCTTTCAAAGCAGACAAAAGTTTGCCTCTGTGTATTGAATCGAAAGCTTGCCGAAAGTCTACAAATAACATTTCCAGTTCTATTTGATGCTCATATGCTTTTTCCATTATCTGCTTCAGTGTATATATGGCATCCACCGCTGATCTTCCTTTTACGAATCCACACTGATATCGTCCTATAGTATTTCCTGTAGTGTCTCTAAGCCTTCTGTTTATTGTAGCTGATAGTATTTTATAGGCAGTGTTCAGTAATGTAATACTTCTATAGTTTTGGCATTCATGCTGGTCACCTTTTTTGTGGATTGTAATTATCTGGCCTATTTCCCATTCTATAGGCATTTTTTCTTCTCCCCATATTTTTATTATAAGTTGGTATACTATATCATGAAGCTTCTCACCTCCGTACTTTATCAGTTCCATATTTATATTATCTTTTCCAGGAGCTTTTCCGTTTCGGCTGTTGTTAATAATCTCCATAATCTCTGCTCTTGTAGGTTCTTCCAAAATTTTTTCTTGTGATATTTCTTCAATGTCTTCTTCAATATCTGAATCTTCTACTAGTAAAGTCCTAAAGTGATCTATCCATATTTGTTTGTATTCATTTTCTTCTTCAATGACTTTGCCATATTGGTTTTTTATATCTTTCGTTTTGCCCTTATAAGTTCGGCTTTGTTCATTTATATTTTTATAAAATTTCTTGGTATTACAATTCTTTCTTTCTTGTTCTATTTCTTTTATATTGTTATCCATCCATTCTCGCTTTGATTTTCTTATCATTTTGTTACATTCATTTCTGCTTTTTATGTATTCTTGCTTGTGCTTTATTTCGTTTGTTCTTATCCATTTTTGTCTTTTTTCCTTTTTTTTTACTGCTACACGGCAACTATCATTGTACCACTCTTTTCTTTTATCTCTATCCATTTTGCCTATGTGTTTTTCCGTTGTTATTTGAATGGATTTTTTTATAGCTTCCCATTGTTCGTTAACGTTGTCTTCCTTTTTCACTATTTTGCTTAGTAATTCTTCTATCTGTGTTTCATATTCTTTCCTTACTTTCTCTTCACTTAGCTTTGTTATGTTCCACCTAATGCATTTCTACCCTTTTTGTTTTTTTTAATCTTTTGTTTTATTTTGGCAATAACAAGAAAGTGATTGGAGTCTGCACATGCTCCTCTGTATGTTCTCACGTCCTTTATTGATGTTTGTTTTCTCCTATTAATTAATATATGGTCTATTTGAGATGTTGCTTTGTTATCAGGCGATACCCATGTTATTTTATGTTTTTTTGGATGTGGAAATTTTGTGCTACTTATGTACATATTCGTGCTTGCTGCGAGGTTACACAGTCGCTGCCCATTGTTATTTGTTTTTTCGTGTATAGTTTCCTTTCCTGCTACGCATTTTATGTAGTCTTCTTTACCTATTTGGGCATTAAAATCTCCTAATATTATTATAGTATCCTCCTTTGGTATTATTTCTATTTCTTCTTCTACCTTTTCGTAAAATTTATCCTTTTCTTCATTGCTGTCCTTCTCTGTTGGAGCGTAAATATTTAATAGGGATATGTTGCATGGTTTTGCTTTCACTCTTAGGTATGCCATTCTTTCATCTATTGGTTTGAATTCAATAATTTTTTGTTTCATTGACTGGAATACCATAAATCCTACTCCCCGGTTTCCTTGCTTTTTGTCTCCAGAATATCTAAAACTATACATGCTCTTATCAATTGCCCCTTGATCCTTCCATCTTATTTCTTGCAAAGCCGCTATGTCTATATTGTATCTTATCAATTCATTTCCTACTTCTTGCATTTTCCCAGGTATCAACATTGTTCTTATATTCCAAGTTCCAATTTTTATTTCGTTTTTTCTCCTATTTTTTGGCTTCCTTATTTCTTTATCGTTGTTTCTTTGTATAATCGTATGTCCTTTTTCATTCCGAGTCATTATCCTGTCCATTATTATCTCCTGTGAATCTATTAGTTTTTTTGTTTGCCGTTTTTCCAGTGTTTCATTATTTTTGTTCCATCTCCATTCTTCTCCTTCTATTACGATCCGATTGTATCCTATCTTCACATTTTTTCCCTTATTTTTTTCTTGTGTCGCTATTACTTTCATTTGTTTACGTTTGTTCCTTTCTTGCTTCGTTAGGTCATTATTAATAAATATTTGCTGTGAAAGATTCCGATTTATTTTTCATAACTTTGTACTTGTCTTCTTCATTTGCCATTTCAATTAGACATGTTTTAGAGGAAAGCTGAAATTTCTTCAAAAATCAGAAAAATGTACTTAGAGTACCATAGCACTCGTTCTACTGGTTCTGGTGAGCTGAAAATGAAAAGGGTTCATCTGTGAGATACCCTGAACAATATTCATTCATAAAATTGGTAACTTGTTGCACTTCGGAGGCTGTATCGTGTTATACAGACAGGATTTTTTTTCTAAAAACTATTTTTTTGTGTTGTTCTTGCTGAAAAACGTAAAAACTAAAAAAAATCCAAAATTCCAACTTTTTTTGGGGTAAACCCTAGAGTAATAATAAACATAGAGAGGGCTATTAATTCATAAACACGTTTGTTTTTGCGGCCAACAAGCCTAAACGGCAATAATGAATGAATTACAAAAAGTGGGATGGTATTGTAGATTCATGGACTTGGTAATTCTGGCTGTTTTTTTGACAAAATTGGCACCGAAAAACCATGTTAATCCAAAAACATTAAATTAATTAACTTTTGTCACTACAAGTCTTGGAAAACACATCAAAACGAAAGAATTAAATGTTTACTCTATAGTCGTAATGGCGCTCGTATAAATATAAACAAACCACGTTTGACATTATTTACTACAATACTAAGGCGTATTCGAAATGATCGTCGATCTTACTGTGACGATATTTGCATCTCTCTTTATATGGTAATTAAACAAGGACAAAACTACTAAATACATTACTATTGACACGTTAAACAGGTACTGAAATTTTGAGCAATGTTGCCACTTTTAGTTATAACCATAAAGGTATCTAAGGATGCAACAAATACTTGTTTAAATTTTATATAAGAATATGCCTTTATTAAATCAAATTCAAGTATTATTAATTAATTTTAAAAGCAGTGACTCAAATGCATAAATTAGTATGACTTTTTTCTATTTGCATAACTTTTTAACACATTTTCAATCAAACTTCTAATTTTATTTTTCCTGCAACTAAAGAGACTTTGTATATATGGCAAAGCAGTGGAAGTGTTCGCAAGTGAGCTTAGAATGTGACTCGATGTTTGGTGCAAGAAAAAATCAAAACAAACATCTATTTTATGTTAATCTGAGGGATAAACGAATACTTTTCTCGCATATTAGATGGGTTGGACGGAAAAGTAATAATACCAATAATGTATTATATAAAAACAAAAGAATCATTTACCATACAGGTGATCAAACATATGTGTATCTGTCATTTTATAGATGGAAAAAAGAGAATGAGCCAACTGTTTTTTTGTACAATGAAGGACAAATGTTTCAGTTCCAATCTCCACAACACACAATCAATCTTTGCGAACAAGGTAGAAGCAAACTTGTACATGTTTATTGTATGTTTGCTCTTGTATTGTATATATCGATCTCCCTACAATATATACCTTATTATTTGTCATTACAGATCTTTCGCTTTACATTTTTTATTAGTTGTTATAGTTGCTTTGTAATTTTTTTTAAACGTTTACTATTTTAAATTGAAATTTCTCACTGTACCTTACTTTCCTCTTTCTATTAAATGAAAGCATTACAACTAAATATTTCTCAGCATAAAGAAATTTTGAAACTTTTTGTTTTAAAGTATTTGTTTTTAGACAAAATTGAATATATTTACACATGTAGTTGAAAAAGAGCCTTCATGTAAAATATGGTTAAATTGAGGCAAAGTTGTGACACGACGTTCTGTTTTCAGACTAAATGGCCTATTTTCAATCATGTAAATTTGCAACTTTTCCGCAATTTAATTTTCTTAGCATGAAACAAACAAAAAATTATAATCATGAAAACATTTTATCATGTTAATATAAATGGTACAAATTTTGAAAAGTAGAATGTTTTCAAAGTATGTAAATTTTTCTTCCATTCTTGATTTCTAGCAATTCCCACAGTGCTGTCACTTGGTATCCATATTATGAAATGCACATGTCCTTTCATGCAATATGTAATGCGCCTTGTATCCTGTGATAATAGTTATATTTTTCAATTATCACTATTATATTTTCATTAAAATGAATTATGTAATTCTTGTCTTTTGAGAGCGGGCTCACTTTTTCTTCATACTTCATACTTGAAAGGACACTTCACTTGAATTAAGCATTTTTCGCTATGAAACCCATATTATCATTAAAACAGGGTTTCAAGAGAATGTTGAAAGATGCTTTGATGATACTAGAACAATCAGTATTATTTATCTCATATTTTCACAAATCAAATACTCCAGTAAACATAACCTCAAACATAACGGATTGCAGGATAATTTACATTATCATAACTACAATTTTTGATATCGGGTAGATACGATTACTTACTTTTTAACAATTTATTCCTTTCAAAAACACTTATGAAATGCTTAAATAATCAAAAATCTACACTCAAATGGAAATTCTTGTCGGAGAGTTTTGTTTGGATACAACCTCAAAAACAGAGATAAGGTTTCTGTGGTCAAAATGAGTTGAAATATTTGAAACCAAAACATCAGAACAGCTGATCTAGAGATGCGTTTCTTTGAACCGTCAAGAGTGGAAAGACAGTGAAAATATGTTGAATAAGTAAAAGCCGATTCAGTACTACTAGCGACATCTATCGTAAATATTTTGAACCTAATTATTACTAGATAAGTAACTAGTATTGTGTATGTTTTTAGGTTTACGTATCTGTGAGGAGGCCCCTCTTAACATAAAAATTTGTCTACTTATAGATATGTGTTGTTTGTATCATTTTGCTTTTTGCATCATTATGTAAATAATTAAAATTAATGAAAAAATTTGAAGTACAAACGAAATTAATGGCACTAATCATATTCGATCCCGAAAACTCAGGAATTTACAAAAAAACAAATATTTTGAAACCAACAAAGCACTTAGGAAGATAATTATTTTGAAGTACTAAATAGCACTAACGAATGCATGACAATAATTTGGATTCAACCATAAACAATTTTAGAAGCTGATCAGGGCCGGCGAAAGGCTAGTTTAACGCCCGTGCGAAAGGCAAATTTACCCCCCCCCCCTCGATTTGATGAAACACATATTTATAAAATTTTGTAAGTTTTGCAATAACTGTTATGTGGAATCAATTTACAAAGTTAAAATAAAAATACTCAAAGAAAAACTAATACGTTACTATATTCACTTTCATAATCGTGAATCGTGTGTAAATTAAAATACAAAAGAACAGAAGAAAATTATTTATTAAATATTAAAAAAAAACTAATAATGACACTTAAAGTTATAAACATCTAAAACATTATATTATAAACATAATAAAAATATGTTCTCAAAAAAGCATAAAAATTATAGTATTCTATTAAATACAAACCAAATTTAATTAAAATTAACTTTTCTGGCTTTAGCTTGCGAAAAATCCTTAAGAATATTGTCAATATTAATATTCATCATTTGATGAAATTCTATGCTCAACATAGTCAGATTAACACTGCTTTAACACACAGTAGGTAGCAACTAATTATTTCTTTTTGAATTTGAAAACACTACCCTGATACTGGTTAGACAAAACAAATAATATTTATTACCTGCAGATGGTGCGGTGGCGACTGGCGGCGCCTTTCATTCCCCAATAAAATAACAGCGCTTGGGCTTGATATCTTCTGACCGACCGGCGCGGCGACGACGCCTTTCTTTGTCAATAAAATAATACCGCCCGTCTGTTCACGCTCGGTAAGGCACAATTTCATCATAAGCAAATAAACTGATTAATATATTATGCACTTAATTTATACTGGATAAAAAATAATTTTACACATTTTCTTGTGCTGTAGTTTATTATTTATATTTTTTTATATTAGACACTTTAAGTTCTTGCCAGTTTTTTATTAACTATCTTGGTTTGGCGCTCCTAGGTATTGACGCACCGTGCGGGCCTTCCGCCGGCCCTGAAGCTGATATTAAAATAGCAAATAACAAGAAAACCAAGAAAGCACTAACGAAATTTATGGAAACACTAAGATGCATAACGAATCACTAACGAATGGCACTAACATTAACTAAATCGTGAACATTTTGGGAGTTAACTTCACGGAAGTGCGAATAAATGAATATCAAATATCTCGAAAATCAAGATAACTAATGAAAATTATTGAAGCACTAACAAATGACACAAAATTGAATCGAATCGTCAATACTTTTGGTGCTGACCTCAAAAAAAGAACATAAAATATCTCGAAAACCAATAAAGCACTAGCGAGAATTATTAAGGCACTAAAGTGCACTATTGAATGACAGTAATTTGGAATTAATCGTAAACACTTTGGTTAGGTTAGGTTAGGACCTTGAAATAAATTTATATTCAATATCTACCAAACCACGGAAGCACTAACGAAATTTATAGAATCACTAAAAGGCATAAACCGATGACACTAAATTTAGTTAAATCGTGAAAACTTTGGGGGCTAACTTCACGGACGTAGGCATTTTCAACAGAAAGTACCAGTAACAGCGAGCTTGATACATCAATAACTGAGGCGGATTCTGACGACTCTATTCAGTCTCTAGATGACATAGATGCTGAAAAATTAGGCAATGGGCATTTCGTTTTCTTAAAGCTTCGCAAGGAAAAAACTCTGAACAAAGTTGCCTCTTGTTATTTCTTTGGTCAGATTTTAGACACTTGTTGCACTGAACTAAATGTAAAGTTTCTTCGGAGGCATGGAAATACTTCAAACTTTCACTTCCCATTGGTTGAAGATGTGAGTTGGGTGGCAAGAGAGAATATCCTCTATAAATTACCTTCTTCATCTGCAAAAGGCTCAGCTTGCAACAATCTTTGTTTCATTTCAACTTTAAACAGTTATGATCTAAGATAAAAAATATACTTATATTTACCTGTTTGTTTCCATTTTTACTTTATAAAATATATTTGAGTTCTATTCGTTTCATATTTGGTAGAATAAATGTTTTTCTAGTATATTTACGTCCCAATTTATTAAACCAAATGCTCCCACCCCTAAACAATCCCTAAGCCGAATCCTCCCAGGGGGCAGGGAGATTTCAGCCATTTACAAAGCTTTGAAAAAACCTGCATATTCACAAAAAAAAACATCTATGACGTTTGTATTAATAGGTGTGGTTAACAAGACCCTAAACTATCCAGATAATGTAAAAAAAATGGTAATATGTTTAATATTGTGTATCATCTAACATACAAAACAGGAAGTGGCCGAATCCTCCTCCTTCTCCTCTAGCACATATTCTTTCACCAGTTTTCCCTATTAAATACTTATTATCCACACATTTATATGGTCAATGTGTGCTCAGAATATTCACTTAGTGGCGATGGTATAGTGGGAGAAATAAAAAAAGTGTGACATTTGCTACAATATTACAATTTATTAAAACATACAATAGTAATAAGTGAAACAAGTGAAAGAACAATACATACAGTGATCAAAACGGCAAAGGGTAAGTATGTACAATATTGCAATTAAAATTCAATTAAAAACACGTTATAATAAAAGTATAAAAATTCGTTGGAGCAGCAAAAACTAACAAATAATTATCGTCTGATAACATTTCAATACACCAGGAAACTAGAAACAAGCAGGGGTGGTATCAGGAAAAACGAAAAATTAAAAACAGATTGACCAACGAAGCCAGCTTCAGTGGAGGTTGAAGATTGAATTAAGTAAATCTTTAATACTTAAACTGCACTTAAGACGCTTAATTGGAAAATACAGATATAATGAAAGCATTTATGGAAAAAGGCAAAAACTAACCTCCTTGGATGACAGAGGATAGATAATATAACAAAAGCTAAATAAAATGAATGAAGATATATCGGAATTGAAAAGAGAAACTGAAAAAATCAAGAAGGAAAATGACATTATAACAAATGAATTAATAAAGCAGAGTGGAAAAATGGAAATAGTAGATAGAGATGTACGCAGAAAAATCTTAGTAATACAGGGAATTGTAGAGGGTGTCAATGAAGATACCCAAACACTTCAAAACAAAGTAGAGAATGCCATGAAGAAGATAGAAGTGCGACAGGGCCAGTTCCGATCCAAAGTAAAATACTTTTTTGAAAAATTATGTCAGTTTTAAACCAACTTCCACAAAATGTCTTATTCAAAAGCAGCTAGTCAACAATGTAGGATTTCACCTCCAAATAGACATCAAGCTATTTTATTTAATACAATAGAAAGATAGCTCTCTCAATGACTACCTCGAAGGATTAAGTCAGCAAGTAAACCCAAAGGATATAATATTCGCATCTCGCATATCAAATGGTGGAGTGTGTATATATTTATCATCAAAAACATTAGTAGACAAATTTATAGTAGAAACAGGGCATATATAACCATAAACGAAAATGTTTTACAGGCTAGAAGATTTAATAACTCCATCAGCATGCTTAGTATTATCCAACGTATGTCCAAGCACCCTAACATAATCAAAGAGGAATTAAAAAAACTAGGCTTAAATCCAGTATCAGAAATCTCATATCTACGTGTAGGATCAGTTAATCCCACGTTCAGTCATATACTTAGTTTTCGCAGACAAGTTTTCATAGCACCCCTACCAGAAAATTTCATACTACCTGAATCTTTTCTTATCGAATTTGAACAAACCTCATATTGAAGAATAATCATAACACAAAACGTAACATGTTTTATATGTAAACTAACTGGACACCATGCAGTAAATTGTTCAAATAATACACCTACCAACCTGACTCAAAACCATCCTAGCAAGAGCAAGACCTCAAGTAAAAAACTGGAGACGACTAATAGAAAATAGAACGAAATGGAGAAAAGTTGTTACAAAAGCAAAAACAAACCAGGACCTGTAAAAGGGAGAAAATAGGAAGACAATGTGGACTATCCACCACGATGAACGGATTGAGTTCTCATGAAAAGCTTCAATTTCTTCGGAAATTACAGCTTATTTATATATATAAATAATAATAAAATAATTTGAATAAGTATGTAAAAAAGAATAAAATCAATTTAATAACTATTTCAACTGAATCATGAACATTAATATAATACAGTTAGAATCTAGATGAAACAGGAACAATTTAATATTTATCAACGTCTAATCTAAATAAATAAAAAGTTATTCAACTATATTAGTTTTATTTCTTTTAATTTTAGTTTTAACTTCTTTTACTTTGGAAGCAAATCGAAGTGAATTAATACTTTCGCTGTAAGTGTCTTCAAAGGGAGAAATATTTACAATCATCAGGGTTTTGGAATTACCTCCTAGGGAAGATTGTAATAAATATGTTAACTTTGAATTTCTGTAGGGGACATGCTTATCTTTATTGTGCAACGCTAGCATAACACCACCTAATGCTGATAAGCTTTTGTTAATACTTTTAGTTTCCACCAATCTTGCCCCTTTACTAGTTTTAGCGGATTCCGACCCAGCCAAATCTACTAAATTAACGGAACCTGTATAATGGAGTTTGTAGTCTTCATTTTTACCTGATAAATATATTTTTGTAATAGAATGTGACCTAGAACTATGTTCATTAAAATCTGTTGCTGCCACCATCCGATGTTTCTGGGCTAATTTCATGTAATACTCAAAATCTTCATAAGATGATATTGGTTCAATCTTCAAGTTGGTTACTGTTGTTCCCCTTCCTTCATTATAAAGGATATCCAGATTTTGATTGGCATTTGGGTCTAATAAATCTCTAGTATTTTCATTGTATATTTCCAAAAAACTAACTTTTACCTCATATTTCCAGTTATATTGTTTCAGGTTTTGAATTGTATCAAATATTAAGTTTACACTTCTCGGAATCATGCCTAAAACAATTGAAATATTTGTGATAGTTGTTTATGATAGGTACTTTCTAATGTGTTATGTAAGAACATTTCTCATTATACAAGGACCACACAATATATTATACAAGTCTATACTCGATAGTCGGAATTGTGTAAAGTGAGTCAGAGCTATCTAATCAACACTTTGGTTAAAGCGCAGTTGCCATATGTATTCTAGAGAGAAATGCTGTATTTTATAAATACACTTCAAATCCATTGTGTCAATATTTCAGGTACAAAAGATGCAATGTAATTAAGTCAATACCAATTTAATATATTTATTTCAAATTTCAAGCAGACTAATAATAATTAGTTTACTTGAAATGTGAAATAAAGTGTTTATGTATATTTCTTGAACGCAAAGTTTGTTGTGAAAAACTCGCCGATTTGACAATGTTGGAGAGTCGCTTCAATGTTCCGGCTTTGAGAACGAGATAGATAGATCGAGCTACGCGAATGAGACAGTGATAGTAAACAGTTATGTGAGGTGTTTATTCTCTTCATGAACGTAACATCAGTATTTGTGTTGTGGTTTTGTGTGATAAATCGGTTATTATTGGTATTTATTGTAATATTTATATCGGTATATTTAGTGACAATAATGGCGGAGTGTAGCGGTGTTGGCGATAAAAAACGGCGTCGTAACAATTTAATTCGGGAAGAAAAAGTCCTCATATTAAATGTGTACGAAGGACTGCGTGCCATGGACAAACAGTTGGGTGTTAGTGACGCTGTGATTAAGTGCAGTTATTTAACTAAAGTTTCTGAGAGTACTATATACAATATTCTAAAGAAATCGCGGGACGGATCTTTGACAAGAGAACGAGGTGAAAACTGTAAACCGGAAAGTAGGGGAAGAAAGAAAATTGTTTTGGACAACCAAACACGGAATGCTATACGTAGGGAAATACATTCTTTTTATTTTAGGAATGAAATCCCCTCGGTAGCTAAATTGAGCAAGGTAATAGAAGCTGATGATACTTTACCAAACATCAGTGATAAAGTTTTGAGACGAACTTTAAAATTAATGAATTTTCGTTACCAAACAAGAAGTAGAAACAGTGCCTTAATTGAACGAAATGACATTGTGGAATGGAGGAGAAATTATTTAAAACAGATACGACAGTTTCGTAACGAAGGACGGCACATATATTATCTTGACGAAACATGGTTAAATGAAGGCCACACTGTGTCAAAAGTGTGGCAAGACATGAATATACGAAGCAATCGACAAGCCTTTATGGAGGGTTTCTCTTCCGGTTTAAAAGCTCCCTCTGGGAGGAAGGATTTGTAGAAGGTGGATTACTAAGTTTTCAGTCCAAAAAAACTGTCGATTACCATGAAGAGATGGATGGTAACCGGTTTGAAACATGGTTTAGATCAATTTTAACAAAGGTAACTCCTGGTTCAGTGATAGTTATGGATAATGCTTCATACCACTCTCGTCGACTGGAGCAAATACCTACTTCAGCTAGCCGCAAGAGGGTTATAATTGATTGGTTAGAGAGTAAAAGCATTCCGCACAACGAGGCAATGCTAAAAGTTGAATTATTATCTCTCGTACGGAAATATAAAAGCAGTTATATTAAGTACGTTGTCAATGAAATGGCGAAAGATTTCAACGTCTCAGTTGTTAGACTTCCTCCCTACCACTGTGAGTTAAACCCCATCGAGCTGGTTTGGGGCCAAGTGAAAAATTATGTTGCGAGAAAAAACAGTACATTCAAAATGGCTGACGTTGAGAAACTGTTTGACGAGGCGCTGCATACCGTTACTGCTGAGAGTTGGCGTAAATGTATTCAACACGTATTAAAAGAAGAAATAAAGTTTTGGGATTTAGACATACGTGTAGAAGTAATGACGGAACCACTCATTATCGATATAGGAGGAGAAAGCGATGATTCTGAGGAGTCGTCAGGGAGTGATACCGCTTCCAGTTAGTCAGACATTTTACAAGTGACCTCGCAACATACCTATACTTATTGGTAATTTATTTTGGTCTTGACAAACAACTTTTTTTTAGTTTTAGTAGTAGTAAGTTGGAATTGACTTTTAAACATTTTTTTATTTTGTTTTAACTTACTTATGAACAACTTGTGATAAGTTATTATTTCAAATGTTAAAAATTGAAATTCCAGATATTTCAGTATTCGCACCCTTAAACTATGATACGCTCATGGAGTTCACTTTAAATCGGTAGATAACCGATGACGTCACTTTACACAATTTCGACTATCGAGTATAGAAAACAATCTAATTGGTAATAAAATGATTGATGCATTTCAAAGATCTTTCTGGGGAGCCATCATTGCAGCTGCGACGACAGCAGCTGAGCTTAGCGTATGCATCTTTAGTCTCTACTGATAGTCAGCATCCAGTATATCATAACATCTTTTCAAACCGTTTTCGCAATCTGTATGAAAACCGAAGAAGACTAACATACCCTTTCTATCAGAGGATCAACAAGTTCAGTTCCGAATTGAATGTGACTTTCCCAGTTACCCTTCCCAACAACAACTCAGACACACCACCTTAGCTTATTATTGCCTTGCCACCATGCAACCTATACCTCTCCAAATTCAACAAATCTGAAATTATTCCTAGTCTGCTTCACAATCATTTCCTCTCATCAATAAATGAATATTGTGATTATACTCACATCTACACAGACGCTTCCAAGTCAAACCAAGGAGTAGCATCAGCTTTTTTAAGCCCGAATACATCCAGTGGATTCAAAGTACCTCCACAATGCAGCATTTATAGTGGTGAACTTTTTGCAATCCTTCAAGCAATCAAATACGCCGCTCATGAAGATATCCACAATACTTTAATTCTTACAGATTCGTTAAGCTCGTTACAAGGTATACAACTCATTTACTCAGATCATCCCCTGACAAGACTCATCAAAGAGTATGTTCACACAATTAGGGAAAAATCCAGACGATTGGTCTTCATGTGGGTCCCGTCACATGTTGGGATCTCTGGCAATAAGCGGGTTGATAAAATTGCACGTGAAACCATGAATGAACCAATCTTTCAAAAGCAAGAGGGAGTACCGTATATTGATCTGAAAAAATATATGAAATATGTGGTCTCTAACTACTGGTCATCTGTCTGGGCAGAATCTGGAATGAAACTTAAAGATGATATCAAACCATGGAGAAACATCCCTAGCCAAAGAAGACACCAAATAATAATCACCCGTTTGCGCACTGGACATACAAAGTATACCCATGAACACTTGCTGAAAGGAGAAGAAGACAAAATCTGTGATATGTGTCAGGTGCCAATGTCAGTTAAACATTTCATGGTCGACTGTCCGAGGTTCACGGAACAACGCCGGACGTACAGTATAAGTGCAGATTTAAAATCAACTCTTGGTGTGTACTGTAAATGTCAGTTAAACATTTCATGGTCGAGTGTCCGAGGTTCACGGAACAACGCCGGACGTACAGTATAAGTGCAGATTTAAAATCAACTCTTGGTGTGTACTGTAATTTTGAAAACACAATCGGATTCCTCTCTGAAATAGGTTTAGTCAACAAAATGTAAATTACTAAGCTTGTTACCATGTTGCCTTATTACTGATTCCTATCTTTGATATGATGCTATTCAAATATTATTGTATGTTATAGTGACGTTACCAGCGTAAATGTTATTTCATGTTATGTTGCTAATAACCCTAGTGGTGGATGCAACTATTATTTTCTTAATAAAAAAAAAAGATCTGTTTCTGGAAAATATTGAAAATACACTGCCAAGTGGAACTCGGTAGTACTGCTTGATGTGTGGTATTATGTGGCTTCACGTTCAAACCATTGGAAGAAATTTTTTCGAAAATTTCCATAAAAAAACTTTTAGGGCCCACCCTGGGTGCGGAGTATAAGCCAGGGCCAAAAAAATGGGATCCAGGGATTTTCACAAGCTTTCGAATGGTCCACATTACAAGGCAAAAGATGTCACTGACACAGAGTTAGGGCTGTCCATCGGATAAAAGTATATATCCCACGATTCTATAACATGTTTCAGATCAAGAAATGAGGGAAAATAAAAATCTCAAATTTAGACAAAAAATAACGAGTAGAAGTATGGATGTAATCATAAATACTAAAAGCGTGAATTACCCATGAATCTCTTTGTTGTTGTTGTTTACATATCACGCGATATTCCTACATCTTCTTTGTTATTTATTATGGGTCGGAAGGTTCAGGCAGGGGGGGCTATATGCGCCTCCGTGTCGATCTTGGTTGTTGTCCTGAAAACTCGGGATCTTCCAATTGAAGGCACAAATGAGCGTTTGGTTTCCCTGCTGAAATCCGTTGTTTTGTGTTTTCCCATGTTTCGATTAACACCTTTGCTCCCAAATTTCACAATCTTTTTGTGTGAATTACCCATGAATCTCTTTGTTGTTGTTAACATATCACGCGATATTCCTACATCCTATATATATATTTATATATATATTTATATATATATATATATATATATTGCCCCCAGATGGCGGAGTGCGTTAGAGCGCCGGAAATTGGGTTTTCTCGACCTGAAGGACGGGGGTTCGAATCTCACTCTAGTAAGGGCTTTTTCATAAATAAAAAGTTCCACTAAAAATCTGGGGGTACAGGGTCCGTCAGTAAATGGCGAAAACTGGCGGACGACATCCCTCGCCCCTTGCCAACCCGCATTGAGGCAGCGTGGTAAGGTACGCCTCACAACCCCAGCATGACAGACAAGGACAAGTTACGGCCCTCATTCTCCGTAAGCCCGAAGGGCCCTAGGAGGGGTAGATCCTGGGAACCAGCCACGAGGGCAGAGGGTGCTAAGAATCTGCGGAGTCTAAACCACTACCCATTGACTACATTACACCTAGCAACTTATAACTGCCGTACACTCTCTAAACAAGCTAGGATTATGGAACTGGAAACAGAGGCAGCAAAAATAAAGTGGGATATCATGGGCATTAGCGAAGTAAGACGAAAAAATGAAGAACTCATAGAACTTGAATCAGGGAATCTTCTATACCACCAAGGAACACCAACAGGAAGAACAAGCGGAGTAGGATTCCTAATTAAGAAAACCTGGAAAAACAGAATCATAAGGATAACAAGCACCTCAGACAGAGTAGCCAGCATAACACTAAGACTCTCCAAAAGATATACTATCCAGATTATTCAGGTATACGCCCCAACAATCAGCCATAGTGATGACGAAATAGAAGAATTCTATAATGAAATAACCCAAGCGCTCAGCAACGACAATAGTCACTTCAAATACATAATGGGAGACTTTAATGCCAAAGTAGGACACAGGAAAGACCAAGAAAAAGGAATGGGGAAATATGGATTTGGAGAAAGGAATGAAAGAGGAGAGAGATTAATACAGTTCGCACACTTTCAGAACATGTATGTGGCAAACTCCTTCTTCAAGAAGAACCCTAACAGGAAATGGACGTGGGAAGGCCCCGGTGCAACTATCAGAAACGAAATAGACTTTATCCTCACCAATAAAATTAACACAGTAAAAGATCTAAGCACGCTCAACAAGTTCACTACAGGAAGCGACCATCGACTAATTAGAGCTCGACTGGTCTTAGATATAAAACTAGAAAGGTCAAGACTAATCAAAACCAACACAACGAAAAACATAAACAACGAAAGGCTGAAAGAGAACTCTCACCAATATGAAACACTACTAGAAGAAAGACTACAAAAAGTGGAATATAACAACCCTGAACTGATGGACACAATTCGAAACTGCGCCGTAGAAGTGGGAGGTCTGCAACAACGAGGTGAACACAAAAAACTAACTCCGGAAACAAAAGCACTATTACAAAAACGAAGAGAAATGAAAAAGACAACAAACATTCAAAGAATTGAATACACCGAACTGTGCAAGACGATAGGAAAGAAAATCGCAGAAGATATCAGGAATTACAACGAGAAACTGGTACAAACAACAATAGAAAACCGTAAAAGCTACAAAAATGCAAACAGGGCACTAATAATAGGGAAAAGACAGATAGTTGCATTAACTGATGGAAACACAAGAACCACAGACAGGAATGAAATAATAGACCTAGTAGCCAAATTCTATGGAGACCTATACAAGGCCCCTGAAAATTTGGAAGAAATAATAGAACACTCAGAAGATGCCATACCAGAAGTTTTGGTGGAGGAAGTAGAAATGGCACTGAAAAGCATGAAAAATGGCAAAGCAGCGGGAAATGACGGCATCACGACCGAAATACTCAAATATGCAGGAGCTAAAACATGGAAGTACCTTGCCAAACTATACACGAACTGTCTGATGTCCAGGAGCATACCTAAAGAGTGGAACAGCGCCCTTATAGTGTTGATCCACAAGAAAGGCAGCAAAGAAGACATTAAGAACTACAGACCAATAAGTCTACTACCAGTGACGTACAAGGTATTCACAAAGATCATTCACAACAGAATACAAAATACACTAGACTCGGCCCAACCACGAGAACAGGCTGGATTCCGCAAAGGCTTCAGTACAATAGATCACATCCATACCCTCAAAGAGGTTATCAGTCGAACCAAAGAATACAACCAACCACTAGCACTAGCCTTCATCGACTTTGAGAAAGCATTCGACTCTATATATCCCAAAGCAGTAATAAATGCCCTAACAGAACAAGGGGTCGACAAGCCATATATTGAGACCCTAGCAAGTATATATAGGGAAGCCAAAGCGAGAGTTAGGATATATGAGGGCACACCAGAATTCCCCACCAGCAGAGGAGTTAGACAAGGAGACGCAATATCACCAAAGTTATTTACAGCAACACTAGAAAGCATCTTCAGAAAACTGGGCTGGAACAACACAGGTCTGAATATAGATGGAGAATACTTGAACCATCTAAGATTCGCTGATGACATCATCCTGATAGCGAGTAACCCTGGCGAAATGCAACAACAAATAAATGAATTGAATGCAGCAAGCAACGAAGTAGGCCTTAAAATAAATCTGAGTAAGACCAAGATAATGTATAACGAACTGATAAACGCACAAGAAATAACACTTAATGACACTGCCCTGGAAATAGTAGAGGAATACATATACCTGGGTCAACTAATACACATATCAGGCTCTCTACTTCCAGAAATAAACAGAAGAATCAAATTAGCATGGAGAACATTTGGACAGAACTCTATCATCTTCAAGTCTAGAATGTCACTCCGTTTGAAAAAGAAAGCGTTTGATCAGTGCGTACTACCAGTATTAACATATGGCTGTGAAACCTGGACCCTGAAAACTGATATCATTAGAAAACTCCAGGTAACGCAGAGGTCTATGGAACGATGCATGCTTGGAATAACAAGGAGAGATAGAAAAAGGCTTGATTGGATCAGACAAAAGACCCAAGTGATAGATGTCATAAATAGAATCAGATCCCTAAAGTGGCAATGGGCGGGGCATCTCGCTAGAAGGACAGACGATAGATGGACCACAAAGATAACGCAATGGTATCCCCGAGGCGTGAAAAGACCAAGAAGACGCCCCAACTTAAGATGGGACTACGACATAAAGAAACTCGCAGGATCAACTTGGGGCCGCATAGCTAGCAATAGACAACGTGGAACGCTCACTTAGAAAACAGAGTTAAAAAAGCATATATTTGTTATGAGCTGTGTCGTAGAACCATCGGCCGCACCTGGGGAATGTCACCTAGAGTTGCTGCCTGGATCTATACTGCCATCATCAGACCTATGCTAACGTACGTCGTCCGTAAACTGGATCAAATCCAAAGAACAGCATTCCTCAACACTACAGGAGGCATGAGAACCACACCAACAAGAGCTATGGTGGTAATCCTCGGTCTCACTCCCCTTGACATATACATCAAGGAGGTTGTTTTGATGACCATGACACGTCTACGCTCTACCGGTATACAACCTGATGTAGGATCCGGTAAACTGAGATGTAACTTGTGGCATGAGGCCCTCAGGGAGGTCCCACTGCTGCAGGCCAATACGGACTCGATTCCACCGCGATATGCCTTCTACAGGCCCTACAAGGTAATCTTTAAAAACAACAAACAAGACCCAACGGAAGAAAACGCAATCCGCATCTTCACAGATGGGTCTAAATCTAATGTGGGTTCAGGATGTGGAATTTTCTCCAGACCCCTGAATCTATACATAAAATGGGCAATGGGCTGCAATGCAAGTGTTGCTCAAACAGAGCTCACTACAAGAGATTACCAAAAGGAAAGCCACAGGTAATAACATATACATCCTTACGGACAGTAGACAAACACTACTAGCCCTGAACAGACCACGTATTACATCAGGCCTAGTACTAGAATGCCACATGGCCTTAATCGAAGCCTGTAACAACAACACGGTCACTTTAGGCTGGATTAAGGGCCATGAGAAATCGAAAGGAAACCGTATTGCAGACTCGCTAGCCAGGAAGGCAGCCTCCCAAAAACTTTTGGGACCTGGCACCTTCATTGGTCTATCGGCGTCAGCGACGGTCGACCTATTAAAGGAACACTCCCTTAATAAGTTTAAGGGTAGATGGGACGACGCAGAAGGCTGCAGGCTTGCCAAGGAACTGCTACGATATCCGGACAGCAAAGTAGCCAAAAAATACGTGACTATGAACAGGCGGAACCTACGAACAGCCACGGGTATTCTGACTGGTCACTGCCACCTACGAAAACACCACCACAGACTGGGTCTCTCTGACACCCCACTTTGTAGAGGATATGAGCAAGAAGATGAGACTGTCGAACACATTCTTTGTGAATGTCAGCCACTCTCTCATCTTAGGTTTCATTTATTCGGCGAGCACAGGCTAACACACGCCAATATGAGGGAACTCAATTCAGGCGACGTTATCGCCTACTTCAGAGAAGTAGGCTGGATGACGAGCTAGAATGAAGTTTTGAACCTCAGAAGGATGCACAATAGGCCAATTGTGGCCTAAGTGCTGTGGGGTCTACCCACCCTTCCAACCTTTACAGATACAGATTGGTTATACCGTGCTGAAGAGGCAAATGAGCCAGAAACATGCATGTCCGCCGTTACCACTCTGTTTCAGTAGCCCTTTATTTTGCGTGAATTACCCATGAATCTCTTTGTTGTTGTTGTTAACATATCATGCGATATTCCTACATCTTCTTTGTTATTTACTATGGGTAGGAAGGTTCATGACAGGGGGCTATATGCGCCTCCGTGTCGATCTTGGTTGTTGTCCTGAAAACTCGGGATCTTTCAATTGAAGGCACAAATGAGCGTTTGGTTTCCCTGCTGAAATCCGTTGTTTTGTGTTTTCCCATGTTTCGATTAACATCTTTGCTCCCAAATTTCACATCCTTATTTGGTTATACCGTGCTGAAGAGGCAAATGTTCCAGAAACATGCATGTCCGCGGTTAACCACTCTGTTTCAGTAGTCCTTTATTTTGCGTGAATTACCCATGAATCTCTTTGTTGTTGTTGTTAACATATCATGCGATATTCCTACATCTTCTTTGTTATTTACTGTGGGTCGGAAGGTTCATGGCACGTGGCTATATGCGCCCCCTTGTCGATCTTGGTTGTTGTCCTGAAAACTCGGAATCTTCCAATTGAAACCACAAATGAGCGTTTGGTTTCCCTGCTGAAATCCGTTGTTTTATGTTTTCCCATGTTTCGATTAACATCTTTGCTCCCAAATTTCACATCCTTATTTGGTTATACCGTGCTGAAGAGGCAAATGAGCCAGAAACATGCATGTCCGCGGTTACCACTCTGTTTCAGTAGCCCTTTATTTTGCGTGAATTACCCATTAATCTCTTTGTTGTTAACATATCATGCGATATTCCTACATCTACTTTGTTATTTACTATGGGTCGGAAGGTTCATGGCGGGGGGCTATATGCGCCTCCGTGTCGATGTTGGTTGTTGTCCTGAAAACTCGGGATCTTCCAATTGAAGGCACAAATGAGCGTTTGGTTTCCCTGCTGAAATCCGTTGTTTTGTGTTTTCCCATGTTTCGATTAACATCTTTGCTCCCAAATTTCACATCCTTATTTGGTTATACCGTGCTGAAGAGGCAAATGAGCCAGAAACATGCATGTCCGCTATATATATATATATATATATATATATATATATATATATATATATATATAAACTCTTTGTTGTATAATACTTATCACTAACCATAAATTAATATATACTTACCAATATGTTCAGAATCACTTTCCCCTTGCATGGTATATGTTTTGCCTGATCCTGTTTGTCCATAAGCAAAAACACATACATTGTATCCATCAATAGCAGATTGGACTAATTGAGACAATTCTTCAAAAAATTCACGTTGAGTAGCGTCTTCATTAAAAACTTGATCAAAGGTAAATTCCATCTTCGTGTCTATTAGTTTTCCACCAACTGGATTAAGAGATTCTCTGGCGTTTCTAATTTCTAATGTATTTTCATCAGCATAATTTATCCAACACTTAATTTTCTCATTTTCTACTTCATTTATAGGTGGTCTGACTCTACAGAATACTCGAATATTTCCTTAAAGATAGATATTTCATTAATAGTTGCATAATAGAATTTTTCGAAATTTATGAATTGCGGGGTTACTATGAGATCATTCGTTTTCATTGCTAGATATATTTTAATAGGCATGTTCAAGTATATTACAATATAACTGATAATTTCAAGCACATTATAATAGGTTAGCATCAGGTTGCTCAAACTACTATAAGTAATCACTTTGTTTTTTTAAATGGTGTCATTATTGTACAAGTGGGAAAAAATTTTGGTCAGGGAAATATGTACTGTAATATTAAAGTGATAAAAAACTTAACAAAAGCAAAATCGACTTCAAAATGCAAATGAAATTCTATAAATAAAAATGTATATTAAAATTAACATGAGCATACTAAAAATAAAAACTGTATTGGTGAGATCCAGATATAGAAATCAATATAATAGAAAAAAGACAAGAATACCTAAAATTCCTAAATATAAAGAATAAGAGTGATAAAGAAGAGTACAAAGAGATAAAAGCTGTAGTCAGACACAAGATAACACAAAAGAAAAATGAAGCTTGGGAACGAAAATGCATGAAAATCAGCACTTATCTGGGTGGAAGGAAAAGTACACAAAGTTGGAGAATGATAAAACAACTAAGGCATAATCAAAATAAGGACATAATATCAACAATAATAATGGACACGTGGGAATCGTATTTTAAAGCATTACTGACCGAAAACAGGACAATCTTTGAGACAAGTAATGGAACACCAGAAAACATAACAATTGCTACATCTCCTTTACGAATAACAAATGAAGAAATAAAAGCATGTAAAGTTAAAAAAATGAAAAAGCTACCAGTCCAGGAGAATCAATAAAATAAGGAACGGAAAATCATTACCAACATTTAACAAAACTGTTCCAAATGTGCATAGAAGGAACAGAAGTACCTCATATATGACAACCATTTTCAAAAAAGAAAACTGAGAGGACTGTGTAAATTACAGAGGTTTGGCAGTGACGAGTACACTAATTAGACTTTATGGGAAGAGAATAGAAAAGGAATATAAAGAGATGGAAATAGAGGAACAGACTGGATTTAGAGCAGGAAGGTCTACAGTGAACCATCTGTTTACTGTAACACATGTGTCGGAGAAAAAAAACATCATGATCAAGAGGTGCACCTACTATAAATAGACTTTAAAAACCAGCATACCATTAAATAATTTGTGGGAAAGTTTGGAAAGAACAAATATAAATGTCAACCTACTAAAAGTCATTAAGAACCTACACCAGAGCATCACAGCAAGAATAAAAATATGGAACTCATTGTCATGACACATAAAATTACAAAAAACCTCAAGCTAGGGTGTTGCATGTCTGGATGAAGAAACACAAAGGAATGGGAACACTTTATACACCCTGTTCTTTACAGATGACCAGATAGTTCTAGCCCAAGACCATGACAACCTTGAATAAATGACAAGGAAACTAATACAAGAATATAGTAAATGGGGTTTGAAAGTAAATATTATAAAAACTGAATGTGAGTGTAGGGGGGAATCAATATAACATAGTATTAGAGAATAGAGCGCATGATAAAAGACTGAGAAGAATATACGTATCTTGGATTAAAAATAACTAGAGATGGAAAACTTGATGAAGGTATAGAACTAATGATGCAAGGAAGGAGGGCAATACCGATGCTCAATGGTATACTGTGGGATCAGCAGATTTCTAAAGCAAATAAAAAGAATATATACAATACTTTAGAGTAATAATATACAATAGACGGCTACTCATTCATAGACACGTTTATTTGCGCGGCCAACAATCCTAAACGCAAGTAGTAAAATAATGAATGAATTACAAAAAGTGGGGATGGTATTGTGGATACATGGTCTTGGTAATTTTGGCTGTTTTTCTGACAAACTTGGCACTGAAGAACCATGATAATACAAAAATATTAAATTAAGTAACTTAAAAGTTAATAAAAGTCTTGAAAACACACAAAAACGAATGAACTAAATTTTTACTCGCTATTTGTAATAAACAAAATACGTTTGACATTATTTACTACAAATAATACAAGCGCATTTGAAATTATCTTAAGGTATGCTGTGACGATATTTGCAATTAAACCAGGACGAAACTACTAAATAGGTTACCATAGACACATTAAGCCGGTACTGAAATTTTGACCAATGTTGCCACTTAAAGTTACCACAAATACTTGTTTAAAATTTATTTAAGAATATTATCCCTTTATTAAATTAAATTTAAGTATTTTTAATTACTCTTAAATGCAGCGACTTAAATTGGATAAATTAGTATTTTTTTATTTGCATACCTTTTTAACAAATTTCTAATTTCATTTTTCCTGCAAGTAAACAAAATTTATAAATATGGCAAAGCGATGGAATGTTCGCAAGTGAGCTTAGAATGTGACCTGATGTTTGGGGCATCAAAAATCAAAACAAACATATCTATTTTATGTGTTAATCTGAGTACAATACCATCATGAAAAGTATTATAACGTATAGAAGCGAAATGTGGCAACTAAAGAGTAGAATTGAGAGAGTAGAATTGAGAGAAAATACCAAACAGCAAAATAAGAAAGATCATGGGAATAGAACAAACAATAGTGGACAATATAAAAGCAAAGCAACTTATAGGGTTTGGGCATGTGCAACAGATGCCCAAAAATAGAATACCAAAGCAGATCTTGTTATGGACACCGCAAGGCAGAAATAAAAGAGAGAGACTAAGAAAAAGCTGGAAAGAAGGAATAGACAAGGAACTACAAGAGAGAGAAATACCCAAAGATCTACGACTATATAAAGAAGACTGGAGGTTAGGTGTTAGGTGATATCTTAGTTTTTTGCGAAATAATGTTTCACAAAAAATGGAATAACATAAAAACGGATCAACTGGAACCAAAAAAGTGTTTAAAAAGTTACTAAAAAGATTTTAAGGCAACTTTTTTGCAATATTGTCTGTAACGATAAATTTTACAAGGTGCTCCAAAAAGAGTGAAATATCTAAGACACCTTTCAACTTAAATAACTTGCTTAACTTAATGCAACACCCTGTATTTTTTACTTTATTCGGTAGAGTAAATTATTTCCTTTCAAACGATATATGGGTACCCTATACCCATAATCAGTATTTTATTCGTAATCATAAAAAAATGTGTTATTAGACAGTTATCAAGCTTTTTTATTTGTTATAAAGATGTAGTAGGCTGGATATTATTGCAATCGCTTTTTGACATGTCAAACTTGCTTCGTTTAGTTTAAATTTAGTAAAAATGGCTAGATACGGATATAGCAATGAAGATTATTTAAATATTTTATTAATTGATTGTGAATGTCAAAAAATGTCATCTAGAACAGTTCGAGTTTTTGCTGAATAATATCCAAATGTATTTCCATCAACCCATAAAGTTTTAAACACAGTATTAAAAAACTTACAAGAACATGGAACATTTGTTTCCAAAACAACAAGAAATAAACTAATGACAGATAATGAAATTAATGTAGGGATATTTTTCTGCCTATCCGAATTTATCAATTAGAGATGCTGCAGCCCATTTGGAATTATCCTATTTGGTAATCCAAAGATTTTTAAAAAAGCACAAATGGAAACCGTATTCTTATTCACAATTTACAAATGACGGATTTTCCTAGAAGAGTTGAATTTTGCGAGTGGTTTTTAGTACAGAAAGATGGGGATGAATAGTATATTAAAGAACAAGTTTCATAAGGCACCGTTTTATCGCACACGTCCAAGTTTAGAACACAAGCCGAAGGCGAGTTTTCTATAGGACAAGGGTGATGGAAGGCTTTATGAAACTGGTTTTTATACAATTTTTTCTACTTTGCGTTTTTTGTGAATTTTGAATTCCTGACATAAGCAGTTGGTAATGACATTAGTGTCAACTTGAAACATTTGCAAATCGAATAATTGTGTAAATTTGCAATAAGTTTGTGCTTTTTACTCTGTTTAATCGTCTATCGTCTACCTGCGTGAAAAAAATGGGAGATTATTAAAAGTGTACCCCACCTGAACTGTTTGTTATAGTATTTATTGTTCAATGATGCACTACATTACGATTGAAGCATTTTTTGGATTAAGTTGGGTTATCTTATTTGTGTACTTGATTTTTTAGATGAACGTTGACGTTTCGTTGTTATTACCAACTTTGATGAATAAAATATTGCGTTTCGAAAAGTGCTCTCTATTGAAACTCAAGCGAGTGTCATAAAGTAATCATTAGAATCGCAAAGTAGGAAAAACTTTTTAAACCATATGATTTGGGTAGGCGAAGCAAAATTTTGTAAAAATGGTATGTTCAACCGACACAACAGCTACTGACGAAAACCCACATATTACTAGAAGACGAGGATTTCAGAATGAGTGGTCTTTTAATGTATTTTGTGCAGTTAAATGTAATTATCACCCGAACTGATATTTTATATTTGTGCTCACATAGAAGTGTACCTAAATACAAAATATTAATAGATTTGGCTAATTTTGTAGGTAAGCGAATAATTTGCCGGCATTTCTATGATGAAAATTTAAATGGAGCAAGGTATCTACAAATATTAAATACCTTAGTGCAAACATCACTTAATAATATGCTGCCCCAAGAAAGGAACCAAGCTTGGTACCAACAGGATGGAGCCCCTTCTCATAGTGTTCAATGTGAATCCGACAGATTAGAAGAAATGTGTAATGGAAGATGGCTGGCAAATGAAGGACCATTTAGATGGCCACCTAATTCTCCCTATTTGAACTCTCTGGATTTTTCAATATGGCGCTATATAAAAAATGTTGTTTACCAGCACCCTCTTAGGACCAAGGAAGATACCATGCATAGAGTATGGCTGGCATTTGTATCTTTGACATCCGACCATCTTTTTCAAATAACCAATCGTGCAACATTTTTGAACATTATTTGTTAGAATTGGGATAATTGGTAAAATATTCCAATACATAAAACTTCAATATTCTCATTGATTTGTTTATTGTTGTTTTAGAAACATATGTTCCACGTTCTTGTAAGGTTTTTTAATACTGTGTTTAATACTTTATATGTTGGTGGAATTACATTTAAATATCGTGTAACAAAAATTCCAAATATTCTAGATTAAACTTTTTTACATACTTGATGAGTTGATAAACGATTTAAAAAAACTTTATTATTATTATTATTTTAAACTGTTTAGCAAATTTGACATGTCAAAAAGCGATTGCAATAATATTCAGCCTACTACATCTTTATAAAAAATAAAAAAGCTTGATAACTGTCTAAAAACAGATTTTTTTTGATTACATAAAAAATACTAATTATGGGTATAGGGAACCCGTATATCGTTTGAAAGGAAATAATTTACTCTATTGAATAAAGTAAAAAAATGGAGCATCTTGTGAAATTTATCGTTATGACAATATTGCAAAAAGGTGCCTTAAAATCTTTTTATTAACTTTTTAAAAACTTTTTTGGTTCAAGTTCATAGTCATTTAGTTTAAAAATGTAAAAAAATATAGGGTGTTCTGTTTAAAATAACAAAGCTGACGTCTACTTCCGGTATGACCGGAAGTCGCCGGAAGTTGAGCATATTTTTATTCGATAGTTCATTACCGAAAACCCCCTAGTACAAATTTTCAGATTTTAATTCTGGCTAGTTTTCCTATAACGTCTAATGTGCCATCGAAACATATCACCCTATATATAAGGAGGATAGTCTTTGCTGACTAGTTAGGAATAAAACTAGTGAATATTGGGGAATTGAAGCAAGAAAATGGAAAAGGTATACTCTTAGCGGAAAATGTCCAAGCTTTCGAGGATGATTGTCCTCATCATCAGGGAGACTAAAATGAAAAAACAACATTTACTGTGGTCAATAAAGAATAATTTGGATTGAAGTTCACAACCACGTGTGCACTTACCTCCGAAGTGAGGTTAGACTCCATCAAGTTGTAAAATAGTAAACTACAGAATTTACAATCTTAATTATTTAGAACTTGGACCAACTTAAGACTAAAATATTAAAATTATGTAAGGAAATACTTAATTAAGTTCAACTGTTATCATTTTTTTGATACCAAAAAGGTAAACGAAAATAATTTATTTTTATAATAATTAATTTATTAAAAATATTGAATCATAAATACAACATATTTATGTACTTCTTGCGAATCCTGAACATGTGAATGTTTCGGTTACAAATTCTCCTCCAGCTGAGCAAAAACAGCCTAAACTCCTTTTTCTTCTTTGTACAACCACAATTAACTAGGTATTCCTCAGATAGAAACCGTTGATTTGGGGAATCCGAAACCCTAGTGGACAAAGTTTCTTAAAGTCAGTTCTTGCAAGTGTGAGATACGCGCAGGTGTGGTTGTGAACATTGTCCAGACGCTGAAAACAACATATCCATCGATAGGGATTCCTACCTAAAAAAATCATAAAATGTACATTTGGTATAAATAAACAACAAAAACATTGACAATTCTTTTTTAAAATAAATTATAAATATTTATATTGAAATACACAGACTTTCTTATTTTTAAATTATGTTTGAAACATTTCAAGTTAATAAAAAAATTTATAAATTAATTTTAAAAAATCTACAGTTATTGTAATGAAAATATGTTTCATTTTAAAAATTATTATCATACAATACAATTTGTATATAAAATTTAAGTAAAATCTACGTAATTAAATTTTAACTAAGTTCCACACAAAGTAACAGTTACATCTTAGATTTCAAAGTGTAAGTCAAAATCAGTTTTCGAGTTTACAAAAGAAAATATAGGAAAAATACGTACCTGTTTGAGTAATGGGACGGTATTCCGTTAGCCTGTAACCAGGTTGCGTCTACCCCTTCCGTCCATGGCATCAGCTCAAAACACATTACACCAGCAAAATGTAAAATGAGAAACAAAATTTTAAAACGAAAAATGACCATGGTGAAAAACTTGAAAAGTAGACAATATTGGTCAATTGGTAAATGAGCATTTTTCCGAGTGATGTGAGTTTTTTAAGGTGATATCTTAAAAACTGTCATAATACGTGCCCAAAACAGTTCTAAGATGGCAACACCGCAGGGTGCCTGATAAAACAAAAGTAAAGTAATTTTATACAACTTGAGTTCCATAAGCACAAAACTGTTGCCAGTGCCAAAACATCTTTTAAAATATATACAATATACGCTGGGAGTCTAAATGACTTCAATTACATGGGTGCCACTAAATATAAAACATATGTATATATATACTATATACTATATATATATATATATATATATATATATATATATATATATATATATATATATATAATACATACATATATACATCACACTATCTTTATGTCCTCCATACATATATACATCACACTATCTTTATGTCCTCCATACATGATCCAGATTTAGTCATCCACCAGAAGGAATGAATATATACATATATATATATATATATATATATATATATATATATATATATATATATATATATATATATATATATATATATTCAATTTCATTCATGTATAAATAATAGAATATAATTTAGATTATGGATCCAGAAAAAAAATGAAAATTTTGATTTTATTTTTTTCATTCAATTCACAGTCCTCCAAACAAATTTCTATCTCTCGGTCCTCCAGTTGCGTATATATTATACAAAGTGTCGCGTATGGGTCTTCCAACATTGTTGCCTATTCAACTTATTACAAATAACATTTCATAATACTTTTTTAAAACTAACCCCTCTGTGTTTTAAGTGTTACTGCATTTTTTTTAATTATATATGCTTCAATTAATTAATTTTTAATAAGTTGAACATAAAAACCCTGACCATTGCTTGAATCACAGTTTGAAAAATTGTTTTTTCTTGAAGCTATTCTTCAAAAGCTCCGTAAGAAAAATCAAAAATTACGATTTCTCAATTTTTTGTAAAACAGTAAAAGGGATCAAACATTATTTAAAATACATTGATTGATTTGATTTTTTATTATTAACAGTTTCGTAAAAATCATATTTTTAAATTTTTTGCTCCCACTACTATAAAGATCTGCATTGTTTATAAGGTAATTACATTTTTTTGGAAAGCTTATCTGATCAAATTTCTGATTAAACAAATCGTATTTGTAAAACGTTTTATGGCTTAAAAACGCATGTGTTAATTATTACCAATTTTTTTATGTTGATAAATATTAATATTAAGGTTACGATTTTCTTTTAAAAATCTTAATGTATAGTGCTCTGTTATATTCTCAAGATTTTTTTTTACTTATTGTTTTATATATGTATAAAATGGTTCTAAAAATATGGCATGTGAAAAACATACGTAATTAGATGTCAAGGCCCGATAACGGGGGTTTGTTGCAGAAACAACCCTTATACACTGTGATATTTATAAAATGCGACATGGGATTCCTATACAAAACTGTCAAAAACGAGCGAACTTTTTTAGCAAATAGCGGTCATAAAAAATAATAACAGATTTTAAAAGACAAAGATAAGTCCAAATGCACATTTAATTTTATTAAATTCGTTCTGGTTTAATACGAAAATGCATAATTATGTTTAAAATAGTTATACGCCGTTTTTATAACACTTTCGAAATATAATAAAAGAGACGGCGTTTGACACACTGGAAATTTAAAAGTTAAACGTGAAACAACGTGGTTCCATTCCGCGTTGTGGTGAATTTTTTTCTTTTTGTATTTAGTTCATTTTTCATAATTTTTGTTCAAAATGAAATTTTAAGTAGAAATATTCAAGACAAATTTATTTTGGTTATATATTTATTTATTTATATCAATACTCAAATTGTTTTAAGTTTGCTGCTAAACAGTGTCCCAAATGGAATCAATCAAGATCAAAATTGTTTAACATCATTCCTAAAATGCATACCAATTTGGTATGACCATCATGTAGAAGAAATCAGGTCAAAATAAACCGACTTAGAATTGGGCATACGGCATTAACACATCAGTTTTTATTACAGAAAGAACTGGTTCCTTAGTGTAATCATTGTGCAATGTCATTATCAGTGCAGCATATACTTGTTGATTGTTCATTGTTTTCTGAAGAAAGAAGAGCCTCAAAGATTACCGATATGGACATAAGACTATAATAACCAACAATTTAGACACATTTATACAATTTTTAAATTTGACATAGTTATACAGTATCCGCCAAAATAAACAGTACCGAAAATAAAAATTAATTTTTAATTTCTGTAATGTAAGTGTTCAAAATGTTCACCATTTCGACGCAAACAAGCTTCATATCGATTTTCTAAGTCAATAAACATATTTATAAAAAGTGGTTGATGTAACTGCCGAAAAATATTTTGTATTCTTTCCCGTAGTTCGGCAATATTCGCCGGCGGATTTTCCGAGTGAAATATTTTGTCCTTCATTATGCCCCAAATGAATGCGTCAGGTGGCGTCAGATCAGGTGAATGAGAAGGATATTCGAAGTCTGTTCCCCGAGAAATTATTCTATTATCGAAATGATGACGGAGTAAGTGTAAGGTGCGCACAGCTGTATGGCTCGTTGCACCATCTTGTTGGAACCATTGTGTGCGAAACTGTAGATTTCGTGCACGGCAAAAGTTATTTAGATCTCTCACAAAAGGTATAATAATGTTCTCTCTATAACGCTCTTGGTTGACAGTAAGTGGATTCTGATTATCATCTTCAACTAAATAAGGACCAATCATTCCATGACCAGATACCGCGCACCAAACGGTAACTCGAAGACTGTGGAGTGGTTTCTCTACAATTACATCAGGACGTTCAAATCCAAGGAATCTGGTTGTTTGTCGATTAATATAGCAGCTAAGATGAACGTGACTCTCGTCTGAAAACCATATGTTTTTCAAAAATTCGGGATCTTCGTAAATTAAACTCAACATGCGACCACAGTAAATTTCTCTTGCACGTTTGTCCGCAGCATTTAGTCGTTGTCCAACTTGAATACGGTATGGATAACCACCAATTGATTTGAACATGCGACGTAAAGACGTTTCACTAATGTTGAGTTTACATGCAGTTCTTACAAGACTTCTTTGAGGTGATTGCACAACTTGGTTAAAAACACGTCCTTCATTTTCGTTAGTGCATACTGTTTTTCGACGACCTGAAGAACCTTTACGTTGACACAATACACTACCAGTGCGACGAAATTTTTCAACAACAGCTAACATCACACTTTTACTAGGAGCTGCTTTATTAAATTTTTGTTGATATTTTATTGACACCTGTTCTAAGCTTGGACCATCACTACGACCTTTTCCGTATGAACGAAAATAATTCTCTACCATAAAAACTTTTTCTTCCGTTGTTAGAACCATTTTTAAATCAAATTTAACTGCAGCGTACTATTAATATATCAACTAATGACAATTAAGTCAAATATGACAAATCCATATTACATAAACAACTCCACAGCACTCTCGGTTTCGGTACTGTTTATTTTGGCGGATACCGTATAATTGGATTAAGACACACATTTTGTAAGCATTTAAATTAGTATTTGTACCTTGTGTATTATTGTACGCTACATTGCTGCTCATAACCCAAGAATATTTGAATCTTCTCCAAAATGAAATAGGATCTCAAATGGCAAATGCCGCACCTAGAAATGTTTCCGTATGATATCAACATAATGGTTGCCCGGCTCACTCCAGTAGGGAAGTACGTGAATACCTTGATACTGTGTTCCCAAATAGGAAGTTGCATAGATCTTAAATATCTTTGAAAACTTGTTAATTTAAAGTGAATGCCACTGCTAATAATTTGAAAACAATAATAATTATTATAAGTGCCTTACAAATGATTTCAATACGTGCGACCTGCAGATCGGATAGAAATGGGCGTGTCCTTGTCGTGATGCCAACTGCCGGACGCGTGTGTTTGAGCCGAGAGAATTGTATTGCAGCGTGTATTGATTAAAAATTATTACCATATGCTGCAGCTTGTAGGGTCTTTATTTTTGTTTGTGTGAGTACCTATATATACCTGTTATCATTATAAGTATTAGTGTTGCTAGTAGCTTGTATTATATTTGGTTGTAGTTTGGTCGTACATGGTTATAAGCATGGTCGATCCGGGCTTCCAGCAAGCCTAATTTCATTCATCCTCTATGTGGGGGTGCAAAGGGGGTGAAGCTGTTAAATCGAGTGATATATCGTTTCCTATATTTTCGGAGATGAAGAATTCAAATATTATATTTTTCAGAAAATCTCGAGAAAAAAATCCCCTTCCGCCCATCAGGTAGGTAAATAGAAAATATGGAATATTTAATTAGTGAGAGTGACCAATGTTTGTCAAGTGTACGTAAAAGTTTGTTAAAAAAATTACTAGTGACGAAATTTGTTTGTGAAAGATTTTATGATTACTACTTGTAGATCTGCCAGTGAAAATTATGGTGGCGATGCGGTAGGGTACGTACAACTAAGAAGAGAAGGAATTATTTGTATAGTGAAAGGCAGAATTACACCCGAACATAATATGACCAAAAAACCTTACAACATAGTCTATTAGTAGGATGTGATGAAACTAAAGAAACCGTAATTTCTGTATAATGTGTCAATAGAAGCACCCCCAACAGATTACACCACTACACCGAAAAATACAAGTGTGTACTATAGTGAATTGGCACCGTGAAACGTAAAAGTAAGCGTCTGGCAGCTGACGTCATGAAATGTCGCATGTTTTAATGGAGAGGAGCTTAGAGTAAACTTAAACCTAAGATTTCTCCGTTATTTTAAAACCAATTTTGATTTTGTAAACACTGTTTTCATCAGTAAATTGCGATCTATTTAAATAGTAAATAACAAAAATACATGCAACTTGCTCAATACGTGGATAGGTAGAGGGATTACAATACATTGGCTGGCAAGATCTCTAGATTTAGCACCCCCTGATTTATTTTTATGGAGTTTCCTAAAATTAAGGTAGCAGAATATGAACCGAAGACAGAAGATGAATTGAAAAATACTATTATTGATGAATGTCTAAAAATTGGTAGAAATGTTATTAATAATGTACGGCGGAAGTTTTATCATTAACCACGAGGATTATGAGCAGCAATGTAGTGTACAATAGTACACAAGGTACAAACACTAAATTAAACGCTTACAAAATGTGTGTCTTAATCCGATTATATAACAATGTCAAATTTAAAAATTGTATAAATTTGTAGTCAATGTCCATATCGGTAATCTTTGAGGCTCTTCTTTCTTCAGAAAACAATGAACAATCAACAAGTATATGTTGCACTGATAATAACATTGCACAATGATTACACTAAGGAACCAGTTCTTTCTGTAATAAAAACTGATGTGTTAATGCCGTATGCCCAATTCTAAGTCGGTTTATTTTGACCTGATTTCTTCTAGATGATGGTCATACCAAATTGGTATGCATTTTAGGAATGATGTTAAACAATTTTGATCTTGATTGATTCCATTTGGGACACTGTTTAGCAGCAAAGGTAAAACAATTTGAGTATTGATATAAATAAATATATAACCAAAATAAATTTGTCTTGAATATTTCTGCTTAAAATTTCTTTTTGGACAAAAATTATGAAAAATGAACTAAATACAAAAAGAAAAAATTTCGCCACAACGCGGAATGGAACCACGTTGTTTCACGTTAACTTTTAAATTTCCAGTGCATCAAACGCAGTCTCTTTTGTTATATTTCGAAAGTGTTATAAAAACGGCGTACAACTATTTTAAACATAATTATGCATTTTTGTATTAAACCAGAACGAATTTAATAAAATTAAATTTGCATTTGGACTTATCTTTGAACGATCTTTTAAAATCTGTAATTTTTTATGACCGCTATTTGCTAAAAAAGTTGGCTCGTTTTTGACAGTTTTGTACAGGAATCCCATGTCGCATTTTATAAATATCACAGTGTATAAGGGTTGTTTCTGCAACAAACCACCGTTATCGGGCCTTGACATCTAATTACGTATGTTTTTCACATGCCATATTTTTAGAACCATTTTATACATATATAAAACAATAAGTAAAAAAAAATCTTGAGAATATAACAGAGCACTATAAATTAAGATTTTTAAAAGAAAATCGTAACCTTAATATTAATATTTATCAACATAAAAAAATTGGTAATAATTAACACATGCGTTTTTAAGCCATAAAACGTTTTACAAGATAGGATTTGTTTAATCAGAAATTTGATCAGATAAGCTTTCCAAAAAAATGTAATTACCTTATAAACAATGCAGATCTTTATAGTAGTGGGAGTTTTGACAGTTTTGTACAGGAATCCTATGTCACATTTTATAAATATCACAGTGTATAAGGTTTGTTTCTGCAACAAACCCCCATTATCGGTTATCGGACCTTGACATCTAATTACGTATGTTTTTCACATGCCATATTTTTAGAACCATTTTATAGATATATAAAACAATAAGTAAAAAAAAATCTTGAGAATATAAAAGAGCAATATAAATTAAGATTTTTAATAGTAACCTTAATACACTACCAAAACTGCCATCTACGGATGTCAGTAAAACTTTGCGCCATGTACACGTCTCAAGTTACTCTAGAAAGAAAAATTTCCATTTCATAAACAATTAAAGTACCTAATCAAATTTAAATCAAAAAATTTTTTGAAATCATGTAAAATACCATGTCGTATATAAAATTTATCCACCTTTTTCTATTTTCAATTGATACTTACAAAGAAACATTCTTCCAAATAATTCTCAATTTATTGAGTGAAATTTATTCAGATAAAATTTTTATATATACATAGTTATTTTTTAACTAATTTTAAGCTGATCTAAAAAATCATTTGGCAAGAAAAATAATTTATAAGACTTGGCCAAATTTTTGGTATAAGGCTGCAAAAATTGGGCCAAGTCTTATAAATTTTTTATTGAAAATTGTTAATTAATAAAAGCATAAATAATTTAAAAAATGCGGTAACACTTAAAACACAGAGGGGTTAGAATTAAAAAAAAGTATTATGAAATGTTGTTTGTAATCAGTTGAATAGGCAATAATGTTGGAAGACCCATACGCGACACTTTGTATAATATATTTGCAACTGGAGGACCGAGAGATAGAAATATGGTTGGAGGACCTAATAACTGTGAATTGGACGAAAAAAATAAAATCAAAATTTTATTTTTTTTCTGGACCCATAATCAAAATTATATTCTATTATTTGAATATATATATATATATATATATATATATATATATATATATATATATATATATATATAACAACAAAGAGATTTTGGTAAAATTTGACAATAGTGAAAATAAATCGAATATGATAACAAAACTTAAAGAAAAGAAATACATCAAATTGGAGGATCTGGATTACACTAATGGTAATGGAAAGTTTGATAAAATTTACATAAACCATGACCTAACGGCGTATAGAAGAATTTTGCTTGCCAAATAACATCAATAATCACATATTAATTCTCGTTAATGTGAATTTCATTGGAATGATTTTCACAACAGTTCCATAATTTTGGTACCACCCCGGTATTCTCTTGAAAGTTTCAATTCGATTGTTTCAGTGTCTCGCGTCATTGCAAAGATCGATTCTTTTCATTCATTTAGTAATGATGAATGCTGTACTTAACCTGACATTTTCAGTTTCCGCCATTATGCTCACAAGTCCGCGTGGGTGTGTGGATTTTCGATTTTAAATGTTTTACCTTTTTACTTTTTAATAATGTTTTAAATTTGAACCAGTAGTAGGCAAATGTATTGCCGACTGGACCTATTTCTTAAATGACTTGCTGTTGTACATTTTTCCTGTATTCAAGATCTATGATGCAATCTCGATCAATGTAAGTTGTAGAAATGTTTGTAAGAACACTTTTTATAATTTATGTTTTTCTTTCCTTATTGTAGTTTCCTGAAGATGTAAATAAAGTTTTACGAAAGCTTGGAGAATTGAATAGAGTGTATTTTTCTTCTTTTGCTGCAATCCCCAAAAAGATATTTTTCAATTTGTGTTCTAATTGATCAGCAACGATCACAGCGTTTTTCGCTTTATATATATATATATATATATATATATATATATATATATATATATATATATATATATATATATATATATATATATATATCCAAACCAACCCCATTTGCCGATTATTTCACCCAATTAGCAGGTAATTGACGAAACTTGACAAACAGGTAGCTCAAAAATGGTTTTATTATTGTGAAATATAGTCTTTTCAGTTCTAAGAAAATGCCCCCATAGTACAATGTACTTACTAGAACTTTTCAACTATAAAAGTAGCGGAAAGGTTGAATATTTTCAATTTACAGTTCATCTGTTCTGGAGAAACTGCTGTGTTGATTGATTTCCCCATTATTACTGTTATTTGTTATTACTTTTTACCGTTATTGTTAACTGGTGTTAGCGACCTAAAGTTGGCCCATTGTCGCTGATCGAAAAAAATCTGATATTAAATTGCTATTCCTCGTTGAAGAACGAAGAAATTAGAAGAAAAATCATGAATTTGACAGGAAGTGTTGATGAAACTGTGGAGATTACTGCAACAATGATGGGTGTTTCAAAAACAACAATTTATATTTTAATGAAGGAGAAAAAAAATGGAAACATCACAGCCCCAGCAAAGTCCCCAGGCCGACCCAAACTTGAAATGGATGACGACTTGAAGAATGGAATAAGGCGTAAGGTGCATGCTTTTTTCTTTAGAAAAGAGATCCCAACTCTCTCCAAAATTATGGCTTCGGTTCAAGAAGATTCAGATTTTCCGAAAATATCTCGAAGTACATTATGGAAAATTTTGAAGGAACTTGGATTTGAATATAAAAAAAATTATCGGAACGCAATGTTGATTGATAGACGACATTGTCATTTGGAGGAGGAGTTATTTGCGCAATATTCGGAAAGCAAGACTAGATCAAAAACGAATTTATTATTTGGATGAGACTTGGTTAAATGAAGGTCATACTGTTTCAATGTTTTGGCAAGACACGAATGTCAAAAGTCGGAGGCAGACAGCTCTTGAAGGGTGGTCAACAGGCCTCAATCCACCAGCAGGAAAAGGACGTCGACTCATCATTACTCATATCGGAAGTGCCGAAGGTTTTGTTAAAGGTGGATTGTTGTGCTTTGAGTCGAAGCAAACCGGAGATTATCATGAAGATATGGATGCAGACGTTTTCGAAGAATATTTCTCACAAATGTTAGATCTAATTCCAACGGGCTCAGTCATTGTTATGGATAACGCAAGTTATCACTCCAGGTTAGTGGAGAAATTACCTTCAACTACATGGCGTAAACAAGATATCCACGATTGGCTAACCTCGAAAAATATTGAATGCCCAGATAACCCGCTGAAAAATGAACTCTTGCAACTGGCCAATTCACATAAACACAAATATAGTAGATACGTTGTAGATCAAATGGCATCAGCGCGTGGTATAACGGTGCTGAGGCTTCCTCCTTATCACTGTCAACTCAATCCCATAGAATTAATATGGGCCCAAGTGAAAGGGGAAGTTTCAAGAAAGAATACGACATTCAAAATGAGTGACGTAAAAGTTTTATTCGAAGAGGCGTTAGGTAACGTAACCAAAGAAAACTGGAAGAAATGTGTTGAACACGTGATACAAGAAGAACTAAATATGTGGGAAATGGATCATATAAGTGAACACATGATTGAACCATTTATAATCAATGTTAATAATGGAAGCTCAACAGAATCGTGATTCTGATATATAGACTAGTTTTTGTGTTAGTTATTACTATTATTTGTTAAGACTTTTTTTTTATAAATATTACATTAATTCGTACTTTATTCCTGCATTTTTCTTTTTTCCTCTCCTATTGTAAACGGTATATTAGTAGTAAAGTTGATACCTACTGCAAAAAAAATTGCTATTTTTTATATAATATTTTATGTTTATTGTTTATTCATAGGAACACAAAAAAATGTGTTTTTATTGAATCGATATTGTGAACTCTTTTGAATAGTTTTCATAATTATAATTTCATAGTGCCTTCATATTCATATACAAAGTTTGTTTTGTCCTGATTGCACGCCTCTGAGGATTAAATTGTTTATTTGTTCATTCAAATACAATAGAGCGACCCTTTCAATACAATAGGCGACCCAACCGAATACAGAGTTACGGGGTGTCTACCTGAAATTCGTAACAAATGAGAAATTTTAGTACAAAATTAGATAAACTTCGGAGATATTTTATTATACACCCTGTATCGGTTTTGCATACCTAATGAGCTTTTATTACTCCATGCCTTTTAAAAACGGACTATAATTCCTTTAAGGAGGAATTCCATTTGATAGTATGTTCAGAAAGCTGGAATGAGATTAATCAAAAAATTTTAAAACTTTTTAACATAAAAGGCTACAATATGTATTTTAGTAGTAACAATTCGCCAAATAAATGTGACGGAGTGGTGTGCTATATAAGGTCAGAGCTTTGCGAGTCCATAAGTTATACTACTTGCGGTTTATTAAATACTATGAATCTTAAATTTAAATTTAATAATGTTAATTTTTCTGTGTCCTGTCAATATAGGTCACACGATATAAATGCTGATGAATTTTATTGAAAATTTAAATGAGTATCTCCAAAATGTGAAGAAAAGTGATGTGGAAGTATTCTTAGGAGATACAAATATTAATATATTAAATTGTGCCAACAATAGAAGAATTAAAAATGAGTATCTAAATACTTTATACACGCACGGTTTTAGATCTTATATAAATTGCATCACTAGGAGAGGTCATTTTAATAATACAGGCACTTGCATTGATCATTGCTTTATATACAATAGAAGTAACTTAAAAATAGAAGCCGCTGTTTTGGATTATAGTATCACTGATAGTTTACCTTTTTTTTGTAATTTACACTTTGAGAAAAGTTTGCCTTTGACTAATGATAATATAGACGAGAGTAGCTACATAAAAAAATTAGATGAGAGTCAATTTATAAACGAACTAGAGAATATTAATTGGGATCCTCTTTATACTCTTTTGGACGTTAACAATATGGTTAAATACTTCACACAAAAAGTTGAAAATGCTATTGTTAAATCTACAAACACTATTATACCTAAATATATTATTAGAAAACCATGGATAACGCGAGCACTTGTTAATTCTATTCATGTAAAAAATTATATGTATAAACAAACTCTTACAAATCGGTTCGGTTCTGACAACGAATGTGTAAACAGTATTTGTGTCAGCTCCTATATTTTTCAAATTTAACAGTGTTTATTGATCAAAGTTAAACTCAATTACATACAGTATAGTGAATATTAGTGCTTCTCCATCGGACACGTAAGTCAATTTTGACTAATACCACATAAACTCGTGAAAAAACCCGTTTATTTGTAATTAACCTGTATCATTTTATATTAATATATATGATTAATATAAATTGGAATACAGGCCCGCATTCAGGCACCTAGCAACAATTATGGAAATTATATCCGGCGAGACTTCTGACTACAGAAGTTCTCAAAACACCTTCTCCTCAATCACTCAACAACAGTTTCCAAAAAAAGACCAAGCAATAATTTTTCCCGCAAGTAATAATGAAAAAATTCAGGATTATTTAATCCCACTTGGAGAAATTATCCAACCAAAAAATATTTTGTTTTCTTCAAAATTATCTCACAACCGGATGTGTATATACCTAACCAGTACCACAATAGTCGATAAATTCATGACCGAACATGATGGAAAAATAAAAATAAATGGCGAAATTGTACAGGCCAGAAGACTTGTCACACCAACAGTTCGACTTATACAATCAAATGTGAGCCCTACAATACCTCATAATCTGATAATAAATGAGTTAAATAATTTAGGCATCAAATCACTTTCCTCGATGTCATTTTTAAGAATAAGCTCAAATCTTCCTGAATACAGCCACATATATAGTTTCAGACGGCAAGTATTCATAAGCCCACCAACAAATTCATTACCTGAATCAATTCTAGTAACACACGACAGCACCTCCTATAGAATATTTCTCTCAGACGATTCTCTAATATGTTACTCTTGTAAAAAATCAGGACACTTAGCAGCTAATTGTCAAATACAGTCCGTAACACCAAATAGTCAAACCAATACATCTCACTCACCTACTGCACAATCTGAAGCACCTCTCAACAACCCACAATCAGCTAGCGCCGAGGCGAATTCCCAGCAGTATAACAACGAACCAAAAACTCTCACCACAATCCCCCCCCCCCCAACACCCATTATCCACCCCCAATAACATAAAAAAACCTGAACTATCCCAAAAACACTTATCTACGGAATTTTCTGTATCTCAGAATGCCTCAAAACGTACATTCGATGAAATCACCACACCGTCCCCGCAACCTGATGTCGAAGAGAACACAGTGCAAACAGATCCTTTTAGCAAGCCAACCGAAACAATCCTCAAAAAAGAAAAAAGACGCAGCTTCCACGTCGGCACTTATGGAACCCGTAAGACAGACTATCGCTGAACAGAACCCCCCTTTTGTTCTGGACTTCGATCAAATATCGGACCTCCTTGAAAATGTATACGGATCCCCCGATCCCGTAAGCATAGTTAAAGACTACACAACAGACTTCACCGCTCTAATACACATGCTGACAAATATTTACCCACATTTCAAAGACAGATGCATAAAAACTAGATGTACAAAACTAAAAAAGAAGCTTTTAATACATCTCCAAATGACCTCAGACACGGAGGCCTCAGAACCAGATAGTGATTCCTCACAACGATCCAGCTATTAACTTTCCCGTTCAATATGTTCACTTCAATTTTACAGTGGAACCAAAATGGTTTCACTGACAAACTTCCGGAGCTACAACATATATTAGACCAATATAAATCCGAAATAATATGTCTCCAGGAAACTAACTTGAAAGACGACAAAGTCCAAGCTTTAAGCCAATATCAGAAATTCTGCAAACATCGTAATAGTTCTCAGAGAGCAAGTGGCGGAGTAGCAATTCTAACACTTAATACCATCGAAGCTCAGGAAATTCCTCTGCAATCAAATCTAGAAGCGATTGCTATCAAAATTCACGATACAAACGACATCCACATCTGCAATATATATTTCCCACCCGCACTTCAACTCAATAAACAAGATTTTAATGATTTGCTAGAGCAGATACCCCAACCGAGAATCATCGTAGGGGACTTTAATGCACATAACTCCAACTGGGGGTCATCCTCTTTAAACACTAAGGGTAAAATCGTAGAACAAACAACTGATCGGCACAACCTTGTTATTTTGAATGATGAAAGACCTACTAGATTCAACATTCAAACTGGAGACTCTTCGTGTATTGATCTTTCGATCTGCGATCCTACATTGCTACCATTACTAACTTGGGACAGACTAGACTACACATACAATAGCGATCATTATCCAATCATATATAATAACTCCAACTGTAGTAGTGACAGCCCCATCGCCCCCGCATGGAATCTAAAAAATGCAGTTTGGGATGTTTTCTCATCCTCAATTGAAGATAAAATCGAATACTGTACAGTTTCTTCTGAAATAGACGAATCACTAAAGCACTTTACAAGTATGATCATAAATTCCGCAACTAAGTCAATCAGAAAAATAAACTATCATTATAAGAAACGCGCTGTGCCATGGTGGAACAACGAATGCAAAACCGCCATAGAAGCTAGCAAAAACGCCTTTAATAAATATAAACGATTAAAAACAGTACAATGCAAAGTAGAATTTTTAAAACTGCGCGCAAAATCCCGGTATACAATAAAAAACGCGAAACGCAAATCATGGGCTGACTACGTATCATCACTAAATTCAAATACACCAATGACCGAAATTTGGAAAAAAGTAAGAAGCATATCTGGCATAAAAGGCAATAATAAAATTAACAAACTCGAGGTTGAAGGCCACACTTTAAATAACAACTATGACATAGCAAATGCCCTCGCCAATATCTACGAACAGAGTTCCAAAGAAATCAACCAGAACACATCACTTAACTTTCACAAAGAATTCCAAGATCAAAACAACTTTGATATTAGGGAGGAAAGAAATGATCCACTAAATTTACCTCTAACCATGGCAGAATATCACGAAGCACTATCAAGCTTCAAAGATTCCTCTCCTGGACCTGATCACATTCCTATAATTTTCCTTAAGCACTTTCCCGAAAGAGCTCATCAACATCTACTCCAATTATTCAATATAATCTGGTTACAACATAAATTCCCAAAAACTTGGCGAGAGTCGCTAATAATCCCCATACATAAATCTCGAACTCCAAAATCAAAATCCCCACTCTTACCGCCCTATTTCACTCACATGTATCATGAGCAAATTAATAGAAAAGATGATTAACAAAAGATTACTATGGACACTGGAAAAACGCAAACTAATAATACCGGAACAGAGTGGCTATAGATCAGGAAGATCAACGTTAGATAATATCATTGAACTTGAAAGCGAAATCAATGAAGCGTTTGCACTAAAAAGTAAATGCTTAACGATATTCTTCGATATTACTAAAGCATTCGACACCGTCTGGCATAACTATATTATTAAACAGCTACATAGTTGGGATATACAGGGACATTGCCTATTCTTCATTACAAACTTCCTACAAGACAGATCGTTTAAAGTTAAAGTAAACAACACAATGTCTGACTTAAAATTTCAAAAAAACGGCATTCCACAAGGTTCTGTACGTAGCCCGACCTTATTCATAATAGCAATGAACGATGTTCTACAAGGATTAAAAACGCCACTTAAAGCCCGCTTATATGCCGATGACCTGGTCGTTTACTGCAAAAGTAAGAACCTTAAAAACAGTCAGAAAATCGCACAAGAGTTCCTCTCCCATTTAGAATACTGGACAGAACGAACAGGCTTCATCTTTTCAACCGAGAAATCGAAACTCATTATTTTTTCGAAAAAGAAAACTCCAGAGCGCGTAAATCTACGTTTGTATGGAAAACTTCTACAAACTGAAACATCTGTTACATTCTTAGGAATGACTTTTGATGAATCTCTTAACTGGAAATGCCACATAAACAATCTCCTCTTGACATGTCAAAAACGACTGAACCTCTTAAAAATGTTGGCTAATAAAAACTGGGGTGCTGATCGAGAAACTCTGCTCACGCTTTATCGTACATTAATCAGGTCCAAGTTAGATTACGGTTCAATTGCCTATACGACAGCGACTAAATCACTCTTAAACCGGATAAACAGCATTCATAACACGGCCCTACGCATAATAACAGGGGCATTCCGCACTACACCAGTCGATAGCCTATATTGTGAAGTTGGAGAACCATCTCTAGAAGACAGAAGAATGTACCTAAGTCTAGTGTATGCAGCTAGAATAAGGCAAAATCTCTCCAATCCTACCAGCCAAAATTGCACCACAAAAAACTTCCCCAACCTGTTCCAAAAGCCAAGAACCTCCAAACCTTACTATATCCGAATTAAAAACTACCTATCAAAACTTAGCTACTCACTCCCAGAATGCAATCCCAATGAACTTAGTTCAATTCCACCCTGGCAAATCAAAACTCCAACTTGCATCACCAGTCTTTCTTCCCATAATAAATATCATGAAAACTACATTATTAGATCTATGCTAAACAGCATACTAGAAAAGTTCCCTGATTACTTCCACGTTTATACTGATGCCTCAAAGTCTTCTAATAACGTCGGAACTGCGGTAGCGCAACTTCGACCCACATGTTCAAGCTCCCACCAACCTGCTCAATCTACTCAGCAGAACTGTATGCACTATATGAAGCATTAATCCTCATAAATGCATCTGACATACATAACCATCTCATTCTCTCGGATTCCCTCAGCGCAATTAAGGCCTTACAATGCATTTATCCAGATCATCCCATTGTGACAAAAATAAAACAAGAACTCTACTCTGCCGAACAAAGCCATAAGAATGTTATCTTCATATGGATACCATCCCATATAGGAATTTATGGTAATGAAGAAGCAGATAAATACGCCAAAGAAGCCGCAGACAGTGACACAACCGAAACTATTAGACTATCAGTGAGTGCGGATATAAAATGTACAATAAGATCTAAAATAAACAGTGCGTGGGAAAATCGGTGGAAAAGTGCTACATCCAAGTTAAGTGAAGTAAAAAAAGTCAATAAAGCCCTGGTCTGCGTTACCTAAAAATCGTCGAGACCAAGTCCTACTGACTCGACTACGCCTAGGCCACACTAGGCTAACACACAGTCATCTTTTCAGTCAAGAACCTAAACCTAAATGCAACTACTGCAATGAACTACTTTCATGAAACATTTACTCACTCAGTGTCCGCAATTAGCAGCGAAACGACAACAGGCCCAACTTCCTTCTGGTGAACTTGCAGACTTACTAGGATCATCATGTAATATGCACAGTTTAAAAATATTTCTCAAATAATCTATAGATGGTCTGAGACTCATATAGACATTATTTTATGTATAACTTGCTTCTTTTGTAAACCTTAATGACGCTAATGACCCCACGCGGTTGATGCGTATTATAAAAAAAAAATCTTACAAATCTTTGTTTGTTAAAAGACTATAAACTATACAAAAATAAATTAAATAATCTAATTAAAATTAGCAAACAAAATTACTTTAGAGATAAAATTTTGTCGGGAAAAAATGACAGCAAGATGCTCTGGAAAGTGGCCATGGAATCCTCTAATATTTATAAAAATAAAAAATTGGACATAAATAAAATAATAAATAATAACAAAACTATTACTGATACTAAAGACATTGCAAACGAAATGAATAACTTCTTTGTAAATATCGGTGATGAACTGTCAAATAATATTTCAAATAAAAATTTAAAATTAGGCAATTTTAACATAAACTCGACTTGCGATCAATCATTTTTTCTTTATAAAACTAATACGGAGGAGCTCTCTCAAATAATCTCTTCTCTTAAGAACTCTCCTTCAACTGGTCCAAGTAAAATATCAAACATTATACTGAAAAAATTTTCAAGTTATTTTTTAGACCCTCTAACTTTTATTTACAATAATATTTTTCTGACAGGTGTCTACCCGAATGCTTTCAAAAAAGCCTATGTTGTTCCTATTCATAAAGGAGGTACAAATACTGATATAAATAATTATCGTCCTATATCCTTAACTACTAGCCTTTCTAAAGTATGCGAAAAAATTATTAAAAGATGTCTTACTCGATATTTTATTGATCATAATTTGTTAAGTCCAAATCAGTTCGGTTTTATTGAGGGCAAGTCTACTAGTGATGCAATAATCATGAAGGTGGTGGGTCAGTTGTATAAAGCAGTTGATGGTAGCACTCCAACTATTGCTGCCTTATTAGATTTAACCAAAGCGTTCGATTTGGTTCCACATTTGCGTTTATTAGAGAAGCTAGACAAACAATTTGGTATTAGGGGTAATGCTTTAAAACTATTAAAAAGTTATTTAACAAATAGGGAACAAGCAGAAAAAATCAAAGATATTATTAGCGAAGAAATGACTGTTAAAAGAGGAGTGCCCCAAGGTACAGTCCTGGGGCCGCTTCTTTTTTTGTGCTACATCAATGACTTTCTTAGCCTGAAAAATATTGGCAAGATTACGGCTTACGCCGATGATACGGTTTTGGTTTTTGACGATAATAATTGGGATACACTTAGGAATAAAGTATCATTTGGACTTTACTTAGCTAAGAAATGGATGAACATTAATGGTCTACTTCTTAATGAAGCAAAAACAGTAATAATCCCTTTTGCCAAACGTAAAAAAAGTTTACCTTCATATAACAAAATTATTACACATTTCAGTTGTGACTGCTATGCATCTTCTACGAATACTTCTACATGCACGTGTAACTCTAATACTTTACTTTTACAAAATAAGGCTAAATATCTTGGGATAATAATAGATTCCTTTTTAAGTTGGTCTTACCAAATTGATAACATGTGCAAAAAATTAAGATATTTAATATGTTTTTAAAAAATTAGCAAATATTACAGATATACATTCCTTAAAAATTATCTATTATGGACTTGTAAATTCTATTCTAGGGTATGATTGTCTCGGTTGGGGTGGTGTCTTTGATACTACTCTAAAGCCGCTGGATATTCTTCATAGAAAAATAATTAAAATCATGTATAAAAAACCATTCGATTTTCCTACAAAAGATTTGTTTCAAATTAGTTCGTTCTTAAATATTAGACAGATATATGTAAAGACACTTTTAATGAATTGGTATATGAAAAAAATTTTCACTAATGCATTACCTCATAATTATTTCACAAGAAATTTTAGTAACGATAATGCCTATTCTTTTAGTACAAAGTCTAGATTGGGGGGGAGATACTTTTTACATTACATTCATATATTTATAAATTTTATCGATACTAATATTAGAAATTTAGAACGTGTTAATGTTTTTAAGAAACATTCTGTTGAATGGATTAAACTTAACTATGACCAAATTAATAACATCTTTTCTCATTAATCAGGAAAAAACTTATTCTCACCTTGCATTGCTTTTTTGGACCAGTGCCGTTAGGGGGGAATCATAGATTCATAAATTTATGAAAATTTCTAAAATATTAAGAAAGTTTAATACGTTTTTTGGTTTTGTTTTATAATAGTATAGCATTATATATTACATATGTAAGTCATTAATTTTGTTATCTTTTGAGCCACACACAAGAATTTTCTTCCGTGGCAATAGAAAATGTATTTTTTGGATGTGTATTTTGGTACTTAATAAAAAAAAATTTCAAAAATTTCAAATTTCAATTCATGGGTAATTCACGCAAAATAAAGGGCTACTGAAATAGAGTGGTAACCACTTGAATTACCCATGAATCTCTTTGTTGTTGTTGTTAACATATCACGCGATATTCCTACATCTTTATATATATATATATATATATATATATATATATATATATATAACTACAAATTTCAAACGCGGTTCAACCCGTGAACCTAGTTCATAACTCTAACCGCGGAAACCTTTCCCAACATATATATAAATATAATCAATAATTACCTTTTAAGTCTTGAATAGTATTATGAAGTTTTCGTCGTAATGTTTCATTTATTAGGTGGTCATTTTTCATTTTATTTACTAATTCCTCCAATTCATCATATTCAATTTTTTTCTTATCTAGAGAAATTTGTAATACGTTATTTTGTACTGTTAATTTTGTTATTTCTTCTTTTGACTTAAGTTTACTTGCATCAAGTTCTTCCAATAACTTAATGTTACATGCGTTAAGCTCATTATAACTATTTTTTAATTTTTTTGCATCCTCTTCAAGTTGCGCTATCCTTTGAAGATGTTCAGATATTGTCGATTCAAAAATGTCTCTCATTTTTTCCGAATCTAGAAATAAACAATAGTTTCTCATTGGTAAATGGCAGTATTTTTTATGGCTAAGGCTATTGACAATCTTCTCTTACACATATGAGTTTATGATTAAATATAAAAACATTTTGTGACCATATAACTGTTACATGCATGGAAAATTTATTTGTATCATAATAATTTTTTCCATGTTTACTTTACACAATAAATCAACCAAAAAATAACGACTATAAATATATATGCAGGTAAAGTTTAAATTGGCCAAAAATAAATGACTTTGTGTATAATGTATCATTTAAAATGACTTGGATTATAAGGAATTGTATGGTTTAGTTTCCTTTAACTTAACTAAATTTTCAAATACAGTATTTCATCATCTATCAAAACTAATTCATTAATTGAAACTTTTCTTTAATTTTGAGAGTAAATTTTATATTTGCTACTGTTAAAAATATATGCAGCTGTATATACTACTTGCAAAACAGATTCAAATACAGTATCAGTGAATGATGACATATGGTTAATTTTAGGTAATACTTTACCAGCACAGTCTGCCTTCAGTTTCGTATGAGCTTCCTGTAATGTTTTATGTTTCTCAGTTAAAAGCTGGAATCGTGTTTTGTAATCCCAATCTGGAACTTTCTGTTGTTTAACTACCTTGGGTTTTATCTCATTGTCAGATTTAGTAGTGGCAGGTCTTTTTACTCCTGATCTTATTGTGGAAGTCGATGGAGGTGGCATATTCAATTTTAAATTTGCCATTGATTTAGACCTCCGGGATAATTTTGGAGGGGCAATTTGAGGTCTCTCTCTAGATATAACAGGCCTATAATTCTGTTTAATATCTGTCAGGGGAACTGGAAGAGGCTGTTTAAGTTTAGACGGCTTGGGTAGTTTAGACTTATTGTCCATTTTGTGCCTACAAGGAAAAACTTAAATTAGATGACAAAAAATAACATTCTCATAATTAGAAATAATATCAGAATTAGTTTCCTGGATGAAATTTTATTATTGTATACACGACTTCGAAATAGTTTTTGGTCAAATTATACATACATTTTTTATTTACTGCAGTTATTAAACCTCCCTGGGCCTGATTACTTTTTAAAATGAATGTTTACAAAAATATAACTTATTTCTCAACCACGCTAAAGCCGTTAATAATGAAATTATGAAATTAACAAGACCTGGCCAAAACAATGTTAACAATTTTTTTTATATGGGAGTAAGTAAATCAAATATATCAAAAATAGGAATTTATATTTTCTGAATTTCACATAAAACTCCTATCGCGAGTATTTCTTAAATGAAAATTATAGAAACTGTTATATGCACATTAAAATGGATAAATAATTCCACAGCGTTATCGGAAATTCTGCATGCTGAGGTTGAGCATTATTAAGAAAAAATTCTGACAAATTAGTCGATGTAAAACTGTATGTCAATTAAAACAAGTGTACCACCTCTGAGTATGAACATCTGGTACCAATCTTCAATTTGGAGCCATCGGAAGAAGAGTCTTTATTTTGACTGATCTGTAAGCAATACAGTTCTACATTCAGCACACTAATACAAATGACCAGTAATCCATACCATTGTAATAAACACGAGATATGACACAAATTCTAAAAACACCCTATATAGACAATTTCTTTGTTAATTCAAAATAATTATTAAATTGACGACCTCAAATAAAAGAAATTACATAAACAAACGGTGTAAAGACAAGGTTAACAAAATATATCAGATTATGATTAGGTCAGGTTTTGTTTACCATAATAATAAACACGATATTGAAAACGGACCTTCACTGAAGGTGAACTCTAGAAATAAATATCGAAAAAATTGGGGAATCAAAGAGAGTCAGTGAAAGAGAGAGGGGAAGTATCTCTCCCCTGGTGAGGCAAGTCGAAGTATTGACGGGCCCTCACCCTCAAGCAGTAATAGTGTGCAAATTTATGTGACTAGTGGGATTTCAAAACGTAAGTTTTTAAAGTACAATTATTTTATATTGGATATTGAACGGTGATATTATATTCTCCTTTAACTTAACCGGGTATCCCAAGACAGTTAGACAGTTAAGGGACCCCATAGTAATTTACAGTAATATCTAGTGTTTCTTATATATCAGCGCCCCTCATCTACTGGTAAGGCCAAATTGTAGAGGCATCTTATTTAGCTATATTCAGGGACCATTTTCCTGCATATGTATATGTTTTGTTTTTCTTGACTATTTGAGAATTGCGTAGAGGTATTTACATTTTAGAGATTATAATTAATCCTATTTTAGAGATTTTCCAATTTTACTTGAGATTATAATTAATCCTATTTCAGAGATATTTACATCATACTGGAGATTATATTTAATCCTATTTTAGAGATTTTCAAATTTTACTTGAGATTATAATTAATCCTATTGTAGAGATTTTACATCATACTGGAGATTACATTTAATCCTATTTTAGAGATTTTCCATTTTACTTGAGATTATAATAAATCCTATTGTAGAGATTTTACATTATACTGAAGATTATATTTAATCCTATTTTAGAGATTTTACATTTTACTAGAGATTATAGTTGATCCTAGGTTAAAAATTTTGATAATAGCGCGCAGACATTTATATTATATTAGGGGTCACAGACAGTCCTATCTTAATTTTTTTCTTTTCCGAATTTTTTACTTGATACAGTTTTTTTCTCTTTGTAATATATGTTTGTATATATTTTAACCTTTCAATTTATCTCCATAACCTCAATCCTCACCACCCCCATACCCGTCAAATAGGACGGACCGGCTAAACCTGCACTACGAACTCGGGCTTGGCACACTGTATACGCCCAAGGGGCCCCACGACGTCTTCGATCGCTCGAGCTTGGAACAACCCCTCCCTCGAGGTAATCCCGCAGGGAGAATTCCTGGTTCTACAATTTTTGTGCCGCAAGGCACTGGTGACAGCACGCTGCAACGATCTTGGAAGAAGTGAAAAACAAAATATAAGAAATAAACGAATTCACTACACCGTCTGACAGCGGTAACCGAACGCAAATTTAGTACATAGGAAATACCATTTATTATACTGGTGAGAACGGTTTCCAAATTTACCATTCATTACATTTGTAAAAAGGTCAATTTATTACACTGGTGACAGCGGTTGTCCAAAACCATTTTCTCTCTGAGAGGTAATACCGGTTGACTGGAACCACACCCCGCGAGCGGTGACAAGCGGTTCAGCAACCATACCCAGGAGGGAAAACAATGGTTCACAACCAGGGTCTAGTATAGCACAACATAGAGCCTTCGGGACCACAGCTTCTGCTAGATCAAGACTAGTGTGCGTGGTGAAGAGCCACATCCTGCACGAGGTGTCACTGCCGACACAAAACACACTGGATCTATACCAGAGAAGGTCGAAAAACAATCCTACTCAGCAACACCGGCTGAGTTGATCATTGCTTCACCGTAATAATATGGATAATACCGATCCATTTATTACACCGGTGACAGCAATAACCACAAGGCGAACATGCCAAACAGCGTAAGGTGAAATACTTTAGTCAACACAGAGTGACACGGAGATTTTCTAACCAGGGTCTAGTAATTGCGCAACACATAGCTTCCACTAGATCAAGATCAGTGTGCGTGATGAAAAATCACACCCTGCTCAACGTGTAGCAAAACACACTGGATCTAGACCAGAGAAGGTCGAAAAACAATCCTACTCAGCATCATCGGCTGAGTTGATCACTGCTTCATCATAGGAATGTAAATAATATGGATAATACCGATCCATTTATTACACCGGTGACAGCAATAACCACAAGGCGAACATGCCAAACAGCGTAAGGTGAAATACTTTAGTCAACACAGAGTGACACGGAGTTTTTCTAACCAGGGTCTAATAATTGCGCAACACATAGCTTCCACTAGATCAAGATCAGTGTGCGTGATGAAAAATCACACCCTGCTCAACGTGTAGCAAAACACACTGGATCTAGACCAGAGAAGGTCGAAAAACAATCCTACTCAGCATCATCGGCTGAGTTGATCACTGCTTCATCATAGGAATGTAAATAATATGGATAATACCGATCCTAATCAATTTATTACACTGGTGACAGCGGTGCTCCAGATACTGAGTCCGTAAGGCAGAGGTTCACAAGTGGGGAAGTCCTAGCAATAATCCTTTTTTTTCTATCCCAATTAAACTACCCATTTCAGGCATCGTAGAAGCCCAAAAGGTAGGAGTAGATAGTTAAGTTCACGTAGATTAATTAAAACCTTATAAATTTCACCTACACAAGTAAGATTCGCTAAATACTTGATTTCTAATTTCATAGATTATTCAGCGCGTATTTATATCACAAAATAAATATTGCAACATACGGTTAATCAAATTTAATATATAATCAATGTAGTACAGGTTTCAACCAGGTATATTCGCTTAGTCATTTATTTTTCTCAATTCATATTCATTGCAAACGAACGTTGAAACCAAATCTATTTTTAATACATAAACAAAGGTAAGAAGCACTAAGGCAAGGTATGAAATTTCAACAGCAAACATACAAGGAAAAATGCGCGAAGTCAGCAACAAGCTTCTGCAAAAGACTAGAATAGCAATATAAAATATAGTATGGAAGATAGCTTCACGTTTGAGAAATAGAAAGTGGTTACAGGAAAGTTGGTTTTACTTTGATTAACGAACGGACTATTTTTAACTAAACCATTCGTTCGATTTCATAAATGAGCTAGACATTAACGATTTAAGGAAAAAGGAAATATTCATGCATTAAAAGCTAAATAGTAATTAAATTAGGGTAGGACGATTTTGTTCTGGGCTAATTACAGTGGATAATACCGATCCATATATTACACTATAAATAATCCTTTGTCATTATTTTCCCAATTATCCATTTCAGGTATCTAGGTAATTACAACTTGTGCTAACTAATTATGGGAACGCTAGGAAATAAAACAAGATGCCGTTAGAGTCCACAGGGGATTCGAGTAATATGCCAGCAGCGCTAAGAATACCACAGGCACCACCACTAGGGGTGATCGCCTCAACTTTAACAGACTTCACAGGTAAAGATGCAGCCAGATATATAGAAAAGTTGGAACTAAGGGCCAAACTCGACGGATGGTCAGAAACAGAAACACTGACACTACTGAAATTCAAACTCGCAGGCGCAGCCCACGATTTCTTCAAAGCCGACCCAATATTAGACACAGCAACATATGTTGAATTTAAGGAGAAAATACTGAGGAAATTCGTCCCAAGGAAGTCGATCGCTGACTGGTGGATGCAGCTAGTCCAATGCTACCAGAGGCACGACGAAGATGTAGCAGCTTTCTGCACAAGATTACGGCTAATAGGGAATAAAATATTGGAGGAAGACATAAAAGGAACGAACAGAGAACAAGATACCGAACATCCAAAGAAAACACAACGCGGTACTGATGAACCAATTCAAAGTGGGGCTAAGAAAGGACCTGCTCAGAGAAGTAGGATTTTACATATTGCATAAAGATGACCTCACACTAGAAGAAGCAGAGGAGATAGTAAGTTGCCAAGAAACGGCAGCCACAATGGTGAGCGGAAGGAACAATGGCCACAGAGTCGCTTTTACGAATGAGCAACGGAGTTGCACAGCATGTGGCAAATCGGGACATGAATCGGAAGAATGTAGACATAGCGCAAAATGTATGTACTGTGGCAGACGAGGCCACTGGGCATCAAACTGCAGAACAAGAGAAGCGGAAGAGGAAAGAATAGAAAAAAAATGTCAAATATGCAGAAAACAGGGACACTGTGCAGCGTATTGCAGAAACAAAGAAACCAAGGAACTATTAACAGATAAAAATGTATGTCACTACTGCAGAAAACAGGGACACTGTGCAGCGTATTGCAGAAACAAAGAAACCAAGGAACTATTAACAGATAAAAATGTATGTCACTACTGCAGAAAACAAGGCCACTGGGTCAAGGACTGCAGAAAGAAAAGGTTCAGTGAAGAAACTAAACAATGGAATACAAAACAATGGAATCAAGAAAGAAGATTCACAACACATCAAAATAACTACGGGGAATACAGCAGACAAAGGAACTCCAGAGAAAAGAATTGGAACTGAGAAGCACCACAGGCACACGGGCAACAGAATATGGGACAAAGGCTCCAAAAAGAAGAGAACAGAAGAGGACATTCCACAGAGAGAGGTCACATAAACAAGGAAGACGGAAGAGAACATTTAAACTAACAAGGACCACCGTTACTCCCCAAACAAGTGGTCAAGCTGAAACTAGGGGAAACTGGACTCACACAGACAAAGATGAAAATCAACAGGCAACACAAAAGGGTAACAAAGAAGAAGACAAGAAAAACCAGATAAAAACAATGCATCATAACGGACCGACGATAAGTAAAAGCGAAGAACCCCCGTATATAGTACTCCTAAGAATAAACTGTAAAACCGAACCCTGTATGATAGACACAGGCGGAGCATACTCGCTAATAAGTAAATCAATAGTAGCAGACAACGAATTAGACACACGGATCACAGACCAATTAACCTTAAAAGGCATAACAGGACACACAATCCACCTATACGGTTCAACACAAATAGCCATAGCAACAACAGAAATGGACTATAATATCTACACTGAAGTAATTGCAGCCGAGGATGGTATAATGGGAGACACAGCAGTATTATTAGGAAGAGATTTTCTAGAAGAACAGGAGGCAACTATTTCATACAGAGGAAAACCAACATTGGAAATATGGGGAAGAAAAATACCACTAATGAACCCAAGACAAATCAGAGACTTGCTGAATAATTGTAGACAAATACGGACAGAAGCATACGGAAAAGTAACGGCAACAAGGGAACAAGAAAACCCTAGGGAAAAAGAAACGTGGCAGAAATGGCTAAAAATAGTGGAATCAATGTACAGACAAGAAACAACCAACCCTGGAATAGACACAAACAGTTCGGTAGGAAAAATAAAGGAAACTACAGGCAGGGATATAACAAGAGGAAGAGAAACTACATACACAAACCAAAAACACATAATCAACGGAAAAGGGCGCACATACACAGAACATAAGAAGGAAAACGAAAGAAATGAAACAACCGAAGATATCAGGAATAGCAGAGAAGAAACAGAATGCACAAGAACCAGCACAGATATATATACACAGAGGATAGTTTGACCATACCAGCACTAACGGAGGTTCACACAATCGGGATCCTGAAACATGAAATAAAAGGAAATACAGTCGTATGCGAAACCCAAGAATACAGACAACACACAATCAGATTGGCAAACAGCATATCGAAAAACCAAAGACAGATTCCAGTAAGAATAATCAATACATCGGCGCAGGAAATAAATCTCACGAAAGGCACTAAGATAGGAAAAGCCTACGAATGCTCAGAAGAAAAACCAACAAACAATAGTATACAGGGCACAATCAGAAAATTCGACACTAAAACAGATGACTGGATTCGAATTAAACCACATGGACACACAAAGCAGAGAAGGACTAGTCAAGCTAATACAAAAGTACCACCATCTATTTACGGATGACGACGAAACTCTGACGAGCACCACTAAAGTCAAACACCACATAATTCTGGAACCAGGCTCTCAACCAATATGCAAGGCTCCATATAGGATACCTTACCATCAACGAGAGACACTGCAAAAAGAAATAGATAGGCTACTAGCATCCAAGGTAATCAGAACATACTCCAGCCCATGGTCAGCACCAGTAGTCTTAGTAGTAAAGCAGACCCCGGAAGGAGAAGAAAAAGTAAGAATGTGTATAGATTATAGAGCTCTGAACGCGGTAACCAAGAAAGAATACTACCCACTACCTAACGTATCAGACCTACTTCAAGGATACAAAGCGGGAGGCGAAACGTTATTTTCGGTAATCGACGTAGCGGAAGCATACCACCAAGTAGACATGAAAGAAGAAGACATCCCGTTAACAGGATTCCGCACATACCAAGGACACTACGAATACACCAAAATGCCTTTCGGATTAGTAAACGCACTATCAACGTTCCAGAGATTCATGAATGCCACCTTAAGAGGATTGACAGGAATAAAATGTATGGTATATCTAGATGATATCATCATATTTAATTACACGGGAAGCAGGTATCATTTAGAGAAAGTAGAGGAAGTGTTCGAAAGACTTTCAGAAGCCAACATTAAACTAAAACCAAAAAAATGTAAATTCATGCTAGAAAAAGTAAAATATCTGGGACACATTATCTCACAAGAGGGAATAGCTCCAGACCCACAAAAGCTGGAGGCGGTGCACAAATACCCCCTACCAAAGAATGTCAAAGGAGTAAGAGGATTTCTAGGTTTGATAAACTGGTACAGGCGTTTCATACCAAATATAACAGAAATAGCAGCACCACTAGTAAACCTAACAAAAAAGGATACACCGTTCAAAGTCTCGGAAGACGTAATAACAGCAATGAACCAATTAAAAACATCACTAACCTCAGATAAAGTACTAATATTCCCCGATTTCACCAAACCCTTCCTGCTATCAACCGACGCGTCAAACATAGGCGTAGGAGCAATATTGAGTCAAATAAGGGATGGCAGAGAAAGACCAATAGCATATGCGAGCAGAACACTAAACAAAGCAGAAACCAACTACTCAACTACAGAAAAAGAATTACTAGGCGTTATTTTTGGAATCAAAACTTTCAGATGCTATATTTACGGAACAAAGTTCACCATAATAACAGACCACAGAGCACTAAAATGGGTACTGACACTAAAATACCCAAACTCTAGGCTAACACGATGGGCCTTAACACTGGCAGAATACGACTTCGAAGTAATACACAGAATGGGAAGAAGACACGGAAACGCGGATGCACTGAGCAGAATGTACGACAAAACATGCAACTACATAGAAACCACATACGAAGACTACTTACAATATATTGCAGAAAACGACCTACCAGGAAAGGACACAATAAACTGGAAAGAAGGAAATCTAGACTACATCCAAGAAGAAGAATCAGTAGCCCTCCTAATGGCAAAAAACAGACCTAATCAGGAATCACTAATTAAGAAGATAGAAAACATATACACTCTACCGGATATCTCACAAGAACAAATAGAATCGGTCAAAGAATGGGACACATTAGACACGAAATTCTACGTAGCATTAAATAGGACATCAGTCAAGGAGGAAACATCATATGAAATAATGTGGAATATTATCCAAAAGTTAAAAAAACAATGCGAAGAAAACGCAGAAAAAGGCATAACCTTCATAACCAGTCAAGAACAAATTCCAGGACTAAGCTGGGACGAAATCACAAAGATGATACAATTCACATTCTACGGGTCAACCACCAAAGTAAGCATACTGAAACCGATACCAACAAAAAACACAGGAAAAATCCAAATAATCAAGGAAGAAGAAGAATGGGAACCACTTTGGGACAAAGAATTACTGAAGAAAGAACAAAAACGCGACGATTTCTGCAATAGCACAGTACAACAGTTAAGCAAGGAGGATGAAACAAAGCAAAAATATTACAGACAAGATCAGGAAGACAACAGGGACCAACTAGTTATACCCAGGAAATATATCACCAAAGTTATAGAAGACTTTCACGACTCACCCATATATTGTCACCAAGGACAACAAAAAACGTTATTAGCAATTAGAAGACGTTGCTTCTGGCCAACGATGAGAACGGACATAATAAATTACTGTAAACGCTGCGACGCATGCAACAGACGAAAGACCTCACCACACGTTAGAAAGGCACCACTACAAAGATTCACAAAAGTCACAGAGCCGTGGGAAATAACGTCAATGGACATAGTAGGCCCGCTACCCACGTCAAACGAAGGAAACAAGTACCTGCTAACATTTCAGGATCATTTTACGAAATACTGCGAAGCAATTCCGATACCAGACCAGAAAGCAGATACAGTAGCAAGAGCTTTTGTAGAACAAATAATATGCAGGCACGGAACACCCCAGAAACTGTTAACAGATAGAGGAACAAACTTCATGTCAGAACTAATGAGAGAGACATGCAAACTATTAAACATAAAAAGAATACACACAGCGAGCTACGCACCAACAACAAATGGTCAAATAGAAAGACTACACAGAGTAATAAAAGATATGCTAGCACATTACATAGCCCCAAATCAACGAGATTGGGATAGTTGGATACCATATGTACTAATGGCATATCGGGGCATATAGGTATACTAGATTTAAGACAAACACAGATTTATTCATTATTCATAATTCAAACAATAAACACGTTATTATTGTCGACTAAGACAAACAAACAAGGAAGAAATTCCATTACGTACGTTACTACTCATAACACACCGACAAATGCAAGGTCAATTCAAGGCATGTTTAAAAAGATACAAATTCAATAGCTACAAGGTGAACACATAAGTTGCAAAAGTCACCCACTTGAAATTTAAAAATAATCTTACACAAGGAGCTCAATTGACAGTCCTAAATGATTGTACAGTTCGGTCAATTGAGAAAACCAAACAGAAAACGCAAAGGTAGCGTTAACATGTGAAACGCAGAAGAAATAGACTGCAACAACATGATACCACCACTATACTACATAGAAGACCAATGGTTAGGCTTACACCCGCACCCCACAATAGCAAACGAGCCAAAGATACTCAAACCAGACGAAGACATGGACCTCCACTTTGGTCCCATCCAACCATTGGGAGCAAAAGGTTTATACACACCAGAAGAAATTGACGCAGCGCAAAGAACCCTCACATTCGGAACCGAAAGAAAGGCGGTCGAAAACATAATCACCCGCAGAGCAGCCGGACTGAACGCCAACAGCCAAGGTTACTCAGTGTCAGATATTTTCGATGCTAAGGAAATCAAAAACCTAGCCGAATCAACCCTAAAACACACTTGGAAATGGTTCTCGGAAATAGGTTCAATAATAAGCGGTATAATTGGTATATACTGCACATACCAACTACTAAAATACATAGTAGACACGATACTAAACGCAATTCGCATCCAGCAGACTGTAGGATGTGGGATAGCGATGTTATGCAGCATATGGGATTCCCTTACGGCATGGGTAATACATTCCCACAGCAGAACCCAGAAACAAGACGAAGAGGCGATAGAAATGGAGCAGATACAGCATCAAGAGACGAGCCACCCCAGATCGCAACACTGGACGGAGAGAAATCACTCCATGAACAATCTACTAAGCAGCAGTGTCGCGAGTGAAAATAATCGGGACCTAGGTCAGGGTCAAAACAGTTAAATCGAAACGCGAGTGAGGTCAAGTGCGCAATACGTAAAAGTAACCTATAAGCAATACAAAGTTCACGGTAATGTGCTCGAAACAATCAATGTTAATGTATTAGTTAAGGTATAAAAAAGGTGTTGGACCTGAAACGTCACAACACTTTTACAAGGGGGGAAGTGATGTAATAAACACGAGATATGACACAAATTCTAAAAACTCCCTATATAGACAATTTCTTTGTTAATTCAAAATAATTATTAAATTGACGACCTCAAATAAAAGAAATTACATAAACAAACGGTGTAAAGACAAGGTTAACAAAATATATCAGAATATGATTAGGTCAGGTTTTGTTTACCATAATAATAAACACGATATTGAAAACGGACCTTCACTGAAGGTGAACTCTAGAAATAAATATCGAAAAAATTGGGGAATCAAAGAGAGTCAGTGAAAGAGAGAGGGGAAGTATCTCTCCCCTGGTGAGGCAAGTCGAAGTATTGACGGGCCCTCACCCTCAAGCAGTAATAGTGTGCAAATTTATGTGACTAGTGGGATTTCAAAACGTAAGTTTTTAAAGTACACTTATTTTATATTGGATATTGAACGGTGTTATTATATTCTCCTTTAACTTAACCGGGTATCCCAAGACAGTTAAGGGACCCCATAGTAATTTACAGTCATATCTAGTGTTTCTTATATATCAGCGCCCCTCATCTACTGGTAAGGCCAAATTGTAGAGGCATCTTATTTAGCTATATTCAGGGACCATTTTCCTGCATATGTATATGTTTTGTTTTTCTTGACTATTTGAGAATTGCGTAGAGGTATTTACATTTTAGAGATTATAATTAATCCTATTTTAGAGATTTTCCAATTTTACTTGAGATTATAATTAATCCTATTTCAGAGATATTTACATCATACTGGAGATTATATTTAATCCTATTTTAGAGATTTTCAAATTTTACTTGAGATTATAATTAATCCTATTGTAGAGATTTTACATCATACTGGAGATTACATTTAATCCTATTTTAGAGATTTTCCATTTTACTTGAGATTATAATCAATCCTATTGTAGAGATTTTACATTATACTGGAGATTATATTTAATCCTATTTTAGAGATTTTACATTTTACTAGAGATTATAGTTGATCCTAGGTTAAAAATTTTGATAATAGCGCGCAGACATTTATATTATATTAGGGGTCACAGACAGTCCTATCTTAATTTTTTTCTTTTCCGAATTTTTTACTTGATACAGTTTTTTTCTCTTTGTAATATATGTTTGTATATATTTTAACCTTTCAATTTATCTCCATAACCTCAATCCTCACCACCCCCATACCCGTCAAATAGGACGGACCGGCTAAACCTGCACTACGAACTCGGGCTTGGCACACTGTATAAGCCCAAGGGGCCCCACGACGTCTTCGATCGCTCGAGCTTGGAACAACCCCTCCCTCGAGGTAATCCCGCAGGGAGAATTCCTGGTTCTACAATTTTTGTGCCGCAAGGCACTGGTGACAGCACGCTGCAACGATCTTGGAAGAAGTGAAAAACAAAATATAAGAAATAAACGAATTCACTACACCGTCTGACAGCGGTAACCGAACGCAAATTTAGTACATAGGAAATACCATTTATTATACTGGTGAGAACGGTTTCCAAATTTACCATTCATTACATTTGTAAAAAGGTCAATTTATTACACCATCATACAAGACTACGAACTTTGTTAGTGGAACTTCTAGTCTAATGTTCAACATAGTGTTTCCCTTTGAAAGAGCAAGCTTATAAAAGCTGCTGTTGAATGATATGACAAACAATCAATGATTCTCTAACAGAAGATACTGTTGGAAAATAAACTTGTTCACATAAGACTGACCATTTCTCGATCTTTCGAGTAATTTTCCTGTTGCTAAATATTTACCTATCTAATTTAAAGGAAGCCTGCTAATTCTCTAAAATCACGCCCCTTCAATCGTCGTTATAGCCCCAAGTTTATGGTTTGGCTTTACTTAAAATTAATATTGTCAAAATTAAATATGAACCAAAATTTAAAACCCACAAAAAATGAAAAAACTAGCAAAACAAAAACTGCTAACATAAGAAACATATTCAAAATTTATGAACTTTTGTGTAGCGGTTTATCACATATGGTGTAGCATATTATCAGACAATGGATATGTTCAAAGCAATTATATGCATTTTTATACACATGTGCATCAGAGTTTTTTGTTTATAATCAAGATGATTATTTATATTATTTTGTATTCTTGTTTTCATAAGTTTATTAAAAAATAATATATGAACCACGAGCATGGAGTTTAACGATTCTAATTATGTCATACGCAATGATTCCCAAAACATCTGTTACATTACAGTCGTGGCTTACTAAACGTAGTTGAATTTATCAGTATCCATTTTGCATATGAATGGCGAATTTTAAAAATTAATAGAATTTGATTTTCCTGGCACAATTCCTGGTGGAAAAATCACAACACTCATAGAACCTAACATAAAATAAAATCAAGTACTTCCATGTTTTCTTCAAAAACCTGCAGTCGTGTTTTATATTATTTCCCATCATAAGAACGGCATGCAACGAGTTTTAACAAGTAGTCAGGACAAACTATCCAGAAGTATATTGGACTTGGGTAAGTGTTTCAAAAAAGGAGTTTTACACATATTATATCAGCTAGTCAAGGTTTTGCAAAGGCATGCAAAAATCGCGTTTTTATAATTCAGATTTTCACATATATCTTGCTTCCTGTTGGTTCTAGAAATAAAAGTTCCAGACAAAAAATGTTAGTCAGAAAATTTTACATCGATATATGTTAATAGTTTTTTTGATATGTACAATTTTAAACAAATGTAATTTTTTATGTTATTTTTTTGTTTTGTTACAACTTTCGAAATAATTGTTGTATATTAATGAAAATTTGTATGTATTAGTATGCTAAAAAATGTAGCCGGGAACCGGACTTCGATATTGCAGACGATTACGTCAAAACACCAGAAAGCCAGCAAAAATCGCAGCTGCATTCCTAAAGATAAATTCATTCTGTCACCGCAATTCGATAAGTATTGGATTCTGAGTGAGAAAAATATTTTTATTTTAATAATTTTTTTCGGAAAAGGGGGGGGGACAACTTTCAGGAATTTTTTAAAAAGTTACTGTAATCAAAACAACTGGAATAGAGTCAGCATGCAAAAATATTATAAGTTTGCATTCAACAAACTTGTTTAAAACATTTATTGTTTTTGAGTTAGATTAGAATAGGAAGCGTGATAAATGAAGAAATCTCAAAAAAGCGGTTTCTGCAAAACCCAGACTAACTAATACGATCAACGATGCGCATGAAATTCCTTTTTTGAAGCACTCATCCTAACCTATCAAATGTCCTTTATCGCTTTTCTATTTCTGTTTGGATAGTTTCCTAATTTAACTTGAATGAAGGTCATATACGATTTTTTAGGATTATATATTATGTTTCATTCATTTTTATTATGTGGGCTTTAACTAATTATAAGAAAAATATGAATCCTATTCTATTATTTATTTATGATGACGCATATATCAAGTTCATATCATTAAAAAAAATTTCCCTTCTATGTTTACTTTAAATATACTCTCTCCTATTATGTGTCTATTAATTGTTTGCTATTGTACTGATTACATACTATGTTGATATTTTAGTAAAAAAAATTACAATCCAATTAATCCAAAAACAAAGATCTCTGAACTCGGAAATTACAGATAATTTTATCACAGCTTAATTATAAAGTACAGAGATGTAATTATAATTAGTTGTCAGTGTCGTTACAACAAAAGGTATACTCTTTTGTACAGTTACAATAGGAGTTATATGTTTTCTGAGAAAATCTACCAAACGTTTTCGTTTTTCTCTAACTCCATCAGTTGCTGATAATAGTTGGTTAATTAATTCGGTACTAAGATCTCCTTTTTTTTTGAATTCATATGCCCAACCTACGCGGATGTCTTTAGATTGGGGATCAGGGGTTTTGAATTTATGTCCTCCGAACCTTCGCTGACACTGGTTGACATTAGATTTTCGAAGATCGGTTTTTTTTAAATTAAGCAAACTTAAGACAGTCCTCAGGCTAGGCGGACAAAAAATCAAAAATATATAAAAGAAAAACGTTCAATTTTCAGAAAAGAAAACCAGATCCAAAATATTAACGGACGTCTCCGACTGAGAGAAAAATCAATGCACTTACTATTGCTCAAAATTCGAAACAGTTGAGTACCTACTTATATCATCTATTTATTTTATCCTCAATCAAGTTTTAAGTTTAAATATAATCAAATTTACTTTTCGGCAATTTATTAAAAAAAATCCTAAATAGAATTGCTAAACAAGTTGCAAACTGTTATCTTCTGTAACCAAATAAATCCCTGTCAAACAATTTTTATTCCACTCCCAATTTAATTTGAACAACAAATAGCAGTTTTTATCAGGTAGGAAAAAAAGAAGACAAGTTTTTCCTTATCACTATTTAATTTGACTATTTACCTTTTTATGATTGAAGGTTTCAAATGTATATCATATATAAATGTAAACAAGGCAGTTTTATTAATTTCAGATCAACGGGTGTACAGGGTGATTCAAAATTTTAGAAACAAAATCTACAGAATATTTTGGATTCTAACTTCAAGATATTGGTTTTTCTACTAAAACGTAGAAGAAAACTAATAATTTTAGGTGGTCGGTCATTTAGTGGTCCCTGATTTCAGCAGTTCCTGCTCGGGGGCGCCATATTTTTAACATCCCTTTCTGCTGTACATGAATTTTGCCAGAAAAGGGTTACAATGACACCCTAGGCAGAGCGGTATGCCTCAAGCGCCAATCCTCTCTTAACGTGGAGAATACACGTTTGTACTTAAAAACTCAACACGATCCCACAGTAGTCTAGTGAAGAAACGGTAATACAGGGGTCGTGCTAGAAAAACCCTTTCACAAGAAACATGTGTATGAACGGGCTTTAATCGTTACACCCCTTCGTGATATGGTTACTGGTGGCTGTCTCAAGCTGTTAGCTATGGTAATAACTTATATTTTCCTCAAAGTTTCGAGGTACTAAACTTTGAGCAGTTCACTCTGTATTTGTAAGATGTTTTACTTATTTCAGAAATTAGCCATTTATCAACTTATTTATGTGTTGAAGAAAGTGTTTTGGTTTTAAGGAAACAAAAGAGGTATATTTAGTATCAATATAATATCTGGTTATATTGCAAAGAAAACTATTTACAAAAAAGGGTTGTTCTGTATTTCAGAGCTCACCCATCTACTGCCTATCAATTAAATAGAATAAAATCTATTTTCTTTCTTAGTGTCAGATATGTTTGTTCAGCATCTTATGGATACACACATATTACGGTTTTTTTTTATCTTAACCTGGCTTTCCTTTAAATGGATTAAACTACTTTGCTTTTTAGTTTCAGTAGTTACAACATTGATTGATTTTAAAACAAATACGGGGAGAGATAACACCTTGCAAATATTCTTGTCATCATTGGAAGTTACAGAGACCAGTAGGTGACTCTAATTTGATGAAAAACAATTGTTATTAAATAATATAAAACATAAAATAAAGCAATGGATGGAATTGTGAAATATATCTAGCACTTGGGCTTTTAAAAATAACTTTCACAACTCATTTCCGAATTCTAGGAATCACGCCTAGAACTCAGGCTCTAAAAACAGATTTCTGAACAGTTTCTTATTTCCTATAACCCGGAAGATTCCAAAATGTATCTAGTACTCAAGCTCTAAAAATAAACTTTAGAAATCTTATTCCCTACTTGTATAAAACAAAATTTCGAGGAGGAGACCGATCAGAATCTATTTAGAACTCAGGCTCTAGAAATAGACTTTTCGGGCACCTTCTCATTCCTATAAATAAATTTAAACAAATAACTGTCTCTATAATTCCTATATTTGCAAAATAAAAGAACTAACTACTTTTGAATAAATAATTTCAAGTGGCGAGTTTCATGGTTCAGTGATTCCAGTCAGGTATATCGGCTTACAACTACACTACTCATTTTACTAAAATCATTTCATTTCCAAGTGAGCTTAAAATTCAAACATACTCCCACTACTGACATGATGGGGGAATTATGCTTGCACATTGCTACCTAATAACACTGTACAAAGGGAATGCTGAACAATTACTGCCTTAAAAATTAACTTCAAACTTAATTAAAAATAAAGAACAATTTAACAACCTCAGACAACTCTGAAATAATACTAAAAATGAAAAATAAGTTTGTTAACTACAGTACTATTTCTGGAGATGTTTTAGTAACAAAATAAGTAACTTCATTACAATGTGTAAAAGCCAAATATTTTTACAAGAGAAATTGTAAATACTAAACATTTAACTTTTTCCTCTCCTATAATGTAATTTATAAGACGGAAGTTGGTTGTATCATAGTTTTATATCATTATGTTGCATTGTATCATAAATGAAAAGTTTTTTAGTGTAATTCAATTTTTGAACAAACAAAAGTTATCTACATATTTGCAGCTATGGTTAGTTAGGCACTGTCAAACGTTGTCTTTCTGTTTAACACAGTATAGTTATAAAACCGATATAAGCATTATAATCCAAACATCAAATTCGTTGAATGCTCTTGGTATTCTACTTACCAGCTGAGTAAACATTTATGTATCTAAGTGTACTGTTTAAAACAACTATACTTTAGTCATATTAAAAGAAAGTATGCCGCTTCTTTCATAAATTCACAGTCCCAAAATTAATCAAAATAAGTTTGAAATGTTATTTCATTCTTATGAAATGAAAATTTCATTTGTTGTCCTTATTTTTTGTTTTAAATATAAGTATAGCTCAAGGTAAGTATAGCTCAAGGTTTTAATATAATATACACAATTTAAAAACCCCTTGTACTTCTTTACACTACATGCATTGCTGCCTTTCCAATGAATGCAATTATTGATAATTGCTATCCAATGATTATGATATACTTTATTCCTCTATCAATGACAATAATAAAATAGAAATACTCACCAAAATGTTTATCAACAGTTTTTATATAATGAACTTAATAAACTATTTATTTATCACTCTCCATTTCACGACATATGCATCTTTCGATCTTTCATATTAATTATAACGTACTTTATTTGAAAATTCAAACCATAGACACAGTTTAAGACTTAAATTGTGCCATAGAGAACATTGAGTATATTCAAATACATACGTATATGAATATATTATAGGTTCGTTCCAACCACTGAACTGAATAAATATACTGGAACGCGCACGTAACGATCGCCTACATCCACACCAGTTAAAGATCGCCACGAAAGTAGCGCTCATCTTGCACGCTTTTTTTAATAGTAGTTATATGATCCTGTGCTTGCACGAATGAACCGACAATTTAAAGTGACATCGATATATTAGTGTTTTTTATTTACCTGCACTCTGCAAGTTCAGTTTGCCCTGAAACGACGTCACAAAACTCAGCGATGGCATGCTAGTTCACTTGATTGCACTAAAAAGTGAGTTTTAAATCGAACACCCGTTCAACTACCAGTTCAGTGTTTCTAAGCCAACTTTCGGTCAAAAAGCCGAAAACAAACAGCAGGAAAGCAAGGAGCAAGACATCATATGAACCTGAACAGCACCATGAAAAATATATGGTCTTTTGTAACACATAAAACATACAAATGAACTCTTCAAGTAGATAGAAACACTTTAAGAAAAATGTTTTCAAACGAAAAACGGTACACTTACTTCTTCATGGGAATATTTCCTAAATTTCCTCATCACGTTAGCAAAAACGAGAAATTTGAACATTTCTTTGGGATTTATAAAAAATATTTCTTCATCTCAGCAACTATCTGAAGATGAAAGTAATGCGATTAACGATGCTAATTCGAAATTCTCTATATTTGGTGCCACTTAAAACTGAACTGACGGACTACACCGTCTTTCGTTTCAGGGCAAATAGAATTGAACCGAAGGTGCACTCTAGCAGTGCCGCTTGTAAATCGAATACGTGAAACTGGATGAGTGCAAGTGCGAAAACCATAATTGAACACAACTTTTGAACTAAGTGCGCACTCAGTTCAGCTGGGGCAGGTAAATCGAAGACGCTAATAGCTTTTGGTGTTGTTTTTAACCATTTTATCTTTGCGTTGTGCTGTTTCAGTCATGACAACAAAAAAACAAGCATAAAAAACTCTGTAGGAGTGAAGTGCTTTAACTCGTGAACATCTAGCCAAAGTAAAGGAAAACCAATTGAATAAAAACACAACTTTTGAACTGAGTGCCCACTCAGTTCAGCCGGGGCAGGTATATCGAAAACGCTATAAAAAGGTGTAACCTCATGCTATCGCTCGTCGCTCGGTTTCAGCGACAAATCTGGTCACGTGACCGAATTTTGAATTTCCCGCGACTCAAAAAAGTAGCGACAACTCACAAATATCCGCGATAAAAAGTAGCGACATGTTTATTTCATTAGTGGCAGTGATACAAGTGAATGTAATAGGACTGAATAAAAATAAAATAGCGTTTTAAACTATAATCAACGACACTGCTATGATAGTAGGAAATTGACGAGATGTCGTTTGTTTACAAATATCAAAAGTAGGTTGATCAGTGTCAACAAATTTGTATCAGAGCACGGATTCAGAAAATTCGGCAAAAAAGAATATTGTCAGCTCTCGTAGTAAATGAAATTTTGTTACGCAAATACAAGAAGGAATGTAGTCAAAAACGTTTTTGGATTCACCCATTGTATAAATTACGAATGGAACATTACTTTTTTTAAGCAGTTTTTTTCTACACTCTTCTGGTATGCAGATAAATTTGAAATTTATTTGCGGATGTCTCCGAGTCAATTCGAAGTGCAGCTATTTTTAGTTGGGCCTCTCATGACAAAACAGAAAGCATGAGGGAGCCCATTTCTGGTGCTGCACAACTTCTAATAGTTTTACGCTAATATTGTAGATTTGTCTTGCTTAACCACATTGATTACAGACATTAAACTAAATACAATTTTTCAACAGATATTTAGCTACAGGTGACTGTTTCACATCCATATCGTACCACAGTATCTGGTAGAGACGACAACAGCGAGCATAATTGCAGAAATGTGCAGAGCACTTTGGAGTTGTCTCAAAAAAGAAGTTCCACTTTTAATTTGTGTTAAATTTTAAACGTTTGCTCATCTAATAATATTATGTATAAATTAATATATATATATATATATATATATATATATATATATATATATATATATATAAAACTGGTGAATATTGAGGTATGCAGCAAGAGAAACGGAAAAAAAGTGTACTCTTAACGGAAAATTTTCTCTTGCTGCATACCCCAACATTCACCAGTTTTATTCCTAACAGACGGCAATTTTCATTTTATATCCACATGTTAATGTTACCGTTGTGTTTTCTAAGTTAGCCTTATATACGGAATGTTTAATTTTGTTAAGGCCTTTTTCTGCTATATATGATTTTTGCGATCCTGTGTTTAATCTCTGCTGTTTGTGAGTATAAATTATTATGTGTGGTCTTTTATCATCTGATATACTGTAATTGTTCGTAGAGGAGGACTTTATTGTGGACTCATCTTGCCTCTCGAAGAATTGGCCCTTGTTAAGTTTCCCGATCTCCGGCAACTGTATTTATTTGAAGGTGTTCCTATGGTTCCGCAATGACTACATAATAATATTTGTCTCCCGTAGCAAGTTTCTTTTCTGTGTCCTCTTTTACCGCATCTCCAGCAGCAATTTTGTTTGTTATAATTTAGTAACTTGTTACCGTTTTGTGGACCTTGTCCTGGGGGACGATCGTATCGGGGTTTATCTTCAGGTAAGCCGGATTTCTCGATTTCTTTCTGGATATTTTCTAACTCGTCGTGTGAGGTCCCTTATTGATGTAATTTCGTTTCTGCGGACGTGAAGTTTGTATTTCGGGTTCATATTTCTATATATCGTTTCTAGCCGTTGGTTATTGTTGAAACCCATGTGTCGCCGCATTAATGTTTGAATTTCCGTGATGTATCGTTTAAATGGTTCATTTTTCTTTGTTTCCTCTCCATTATTTTTTCTTCTGAATATGTTGATAAATCCAACGGTACATAAAATGTCTCGAAATCATCTATGAAATCTTGCCAAGTTTCCCAGATATGTCTATTATTCCAGTACCAAAGGATTGTTTTGCCTTTTAGCACTTCTGGCAGAGCTCTAAGTATAATTTCGTCGTTTAGTTGGTAACATGTTCTAAGCTCTTGCAACCTTTCAAAGAATTCTATCGGGTCTTTTGAGCCATCAAAATACATTCCCCATCTCCTTATTTTGTCCAGTTCTGTGCAATCTTCGTGTATGCAGCTGTGCCTCCTATCTCTATCTTCGGATTCGTTGTCTTCCGTAGTGTTCACCCTTTCTCTACGTTTTTCAGATTCTTGTGTGCTCGTTTCTCGCTGGTTCATGGTATTATACCTTATCTGTTTCCTTACGAAGTGTACCATTCTGGTCCGTAGTGTGTCCACAGTACCGGTTGTGTCTAATTCAAATTTTTGTAGCTCTGTTATTACATCTTCCTTTTTGAGCTTGTATATCCATCCTACTTTTGCGTCCGCTACTTCCAAACCTACGCCGGCGTATTCTTCCTGTTCATTCATCTTTAGAGAGTCTTGTTTCTTTGCCCTTTTACAATTTTTATTCTAACCTTCTTTTTTCGAGTGGCGATTTGTAATTTCACCTCTTACGACCCTGTTTTACCAGCCGATATTCCTGCCTACTCCTCACGGCTCTGGTTTATCTAACCTCGGGCGGCAATTTGTGATAGTTTTGCTCGAGTGTCAATTTGTAATTATTCTGCTCGGGCGTCAGTTTGAAATTGCCGTGTGTAGTCAGGGGGTAGAACGTAAAAAGGGTAACACGTATGTTACCTGTTAAACTAAAAATCCAATAAAATCTTTACAACTTAAAACTAATTCTATATACAGTTATTATATTGTAATAAGTACGACTATGGAGAAAAAGAAAAGAAAATAATTTTCTATATTAATAAATCCGTAAACACCCTGTGAATACATATTCCAAAGTTAAAACAAAATTATGCGATAGTTTGACCAACATTTTTATTGGAAATACCACGATTAGTCATAACAACCTTACTAAAATAATTTGAAAATAAATCGTAGTATTTCAAATTAGATTATATGTCGTCACGAATTATAGAAATATTAAACATCGTTGTTGAAAAATATACATCCAAAGTTCAAGTCGAAGAAAAACATTATAATATACGTAGTTGCTTACACAGCAAAAATAAACCAAAAAAACGTAATAGGAAAATTTATAGAAAAGGGGAACGGGTTCGGTCCCAGAGACATACGTGGTTCGTTCGCGAACGGTGTCGGGTCGTTTTGACCCTAACCCTAGGGGCAAGATAGCGTCCCCTATTTACGGGTACGTTTGTCAGTCCGGGTAAAGTATTTAATTTATTTAAATTTTTTTTAAGTGTACTGTTCTGGAACTTACTTTCCTTGCGTCGTGAATCTGAGTGGTCAGGGTGATATTTAGCTATCATCGGCATACAGATAAGATTCCGGGAAGGGTTCCAGAGAGTGTTTCATCCTAAACTTAAGGGCACAAGTGCCGGTAGATGTCGATTCGTCGTTACGCGATATCCATCGGGCTCTCACACACCGAGATCCAGTAAAAGCGGACATCTTGTAAGTTTTTGAATTCCTTTTTATATAATTTAATTTCATGCCTTTCAAAGGTTTTTGGTAGTAACTTTAATTCCGTTTCGACGGATGCCAAGTCACATCCGTAATGTATAGTTAATGGAGTTAATTGCTCTAAATTTAAAAATATATTACTTGATGGGTTTAAAACACTAAATCCTTTTAGAACACCATTATTTTCTTCAAATCCCCGACAAAGTTCCGAAGTGATTCGATCAATAACAGGATAATACAATTTAATTTGAAATTCACTTTTTTTAGTAACACATCTGTAAGTGAGGTAATTTTTTGAATAATTATATTTTTATTAAATTTAGAAGGCAATTTTCTTGATCTTTTAATATTTACATCATCCAAGTTAATATTATTAGCCGAGGCGTTTTGTACTGTCGCAGTCCATAACTTTTCAAATTCACAATCTTGCCTATATGATACAAAGAACTGTTTTAGTGATTCCACTAATGTTAAACTTTTTAGAATGTCACTGTCTTTGCTTTGTAGATAATCAGAAACATTCTTTATTTTTATTAAGAATTCACAGAAAACCTGTAAATTGAATAAAAAAGTAAAATTAATATTGTTTAAAAGTCCATATGCATCTGGAGAGCGAACATTATTTTCTGTTAAGTACTGGTTTAATAAAATTAATATTGCTGGCAATGTTTTTTTACAGCCAAACAGCTAGATATATGTGAAGTCCACCTCGTATCACTAAGTCTTTTGAGTTCAACAGGCTTATCTTCTGGATGTACGTCTTTTTGGATTTTTAAAAATGTATTATGTATGGAAGAGCCACTAACAAAAACATAAAGGTTTTCAAGAACAGAAAAAAAATATTGCAGTCTTTTAAGTTTTTACATATATCTACTACTACTAAATTTAAGGCATGATTAAAGCAGTGTTCATAAATAGCCTGTGGGACTTCTTTTTTTAACAATGCTTGTACCCCCTTAACCTTACCACTCATAACGTTTGCTCCATCATAAGTTTGTGCCACGCAACAACTTAATTCGATTTCACATTCACTTAATCGTTTTTTAATAAACTGGAACAATGACGTTGCATCTAATTTCTCTGCAGCTTCATAGCCCAAAAACCGCTCGTACAATACACCGTTCAAATAATATCTTACTATAATTGATAACTGCTCAATTTTACTTAAGTCTTTGGCTTCATCAGCCATAAGGGCAAAATAACGGGCTTCTTTAATTTCGCTACTAATATGTTTTATAGATAGTTCGGCTAAACAATGTATAAGGTCATTTTGAATTGAGTGATGCGTATACCGAGCATTTTTTGGGCCCTCAAGTAGTCTTTTTGAAATAGTGGTATTATCACGTGACATCAAATCTAATAATTCCAAAAAATTACCTCTATTTTGACTAGTATTGGACTCGTCGTGTCCTCTAAGAGCAAGACCCTGGGTAGATAAATAAATTATACACCGTAAAATAGATTTAATGTACTCCTGGTTTAGTAGAATCAATTCAGTATGCGCAGTACTTATTTGAGCTACTACTGACTGTTGACTTTTAGTATTTTTATACGAATTCCAAGCTACCATAGCACTTTTGTGCTGAAAGCTATTACCATGATATTTAAATCCAGCTTTTGTTTCTGAAGCACTTTTCCAGTTTTTATAACCCTCAGAAATGAATGTTTTGGATGAAAATGTTCCTTTTGTATGCAATGAAAAAAATCTACATGGATAACAAAACACAGCATCTTTTAAAACACTGTATTCAATCCACGGATAGGTTTTATAAAAGTCTGATTAAAAAGATCGGAGATCCGGACCAAATCTTGTTTTTGGGAAATTGAGCAAATCCGGTTGTCTTGGAGGTTCATCTAGAGACTGGGCTAAATCACTCATAGTTGTAGGTTTTTTGTCAGCGTCTCTGACATGCATCCCATATCAAAGAATAATTTTTATAAGTACCTAATGACTTAAGTAGTATAATCTCTAACATAACAAACTTACGTGTCGGACTTAGAACTATCATTTTCATCACCGCTTAATGAAGGGGAATCATCATCTTGAACTGTGTCATATTCCTGTACTTTCCTTCTTTTAGGATAAATGTTGCTGTCTTCTGCAATATTGTCACTTTCGCATTCATTTGCTCCAGCATCAACCGTTTCACTTATTTCTAATAAATTTGCACTATGAATACTTGGTTTCGATTTAAAAAAGTCACTGATAATGCGTTTAGCACTCATTTTAAACGACAATTAAATTTTCAAAAATTAAATTTATATGTATTTCAAGGAAGTAAAAGAGAAAACAAGTAACCTCTTTTAAAAGAAAAGATTAAATGAAATTGTAAAGAAATACATAACATCTATTTTATTAGACACCCTTCCACTTGCAAGAGATTTGTAACAACAATATTGCGATCGCACGTGTCAAAAAAAGTTCTATGTAGTACAGACTACCCTGACTACCGACCGGACCGACAAAGCGGGTGTTTATTTTCTGATACATTAAAAGGCTTCCGACTGATAAGCGGGCGTCTTCAGACAAAGCATGCCGTAAATGCAATAAATCAAATAGACAGCAACAAGTAAAATAAAATAATATAGATATTTTACTTATTCAGTTTTTGTATAGCTCAAAATAATATTTCTTATAGTACGGTCCAATATTGAAAGCGATGGTTTAAGTTTTCTTTTATTCTATTCATGAGGCTTGCTATTATTTTTCTCCATTTAACAGGTTGGGCAGACGGTTGGGCGAGAACAATTTAGGTTGGGCGCTCGCCCAACCGCGCCCATCCCTGGCGCCGCCACTGCTTAGTCTACAAATGACTTGTTAATTATCATTAGGCAGTGTTAAAGTAACATTTTCATTATTTATTTTAAGTTATTGTTTCTTATATACAGGTTATGTATGTGTTTCTCTTTCCATTTCAGCTATAAAACATTATAAATAAAATCAACATTAAACTTCCGTTGGTCGCGCCTTAATTTATGAGTCAAATAGTCGCGCCGGTCTCCTAGACCGGGTTTAGTTAAATTGGGAATTAGTGAAAATAAATGTGATTTTTCATGTGAACTATAGAAAAACATGCTATATTCAGATTTTTTAATATAAATCAAATAAAAGTATTATGTTGTTACAAAGAAACATTGCAGGTATTACATATTTAAGTAACGTAACATAAAATAAACTACATGGACCTTAATTAGTACAAAAATAATATGAACTTTCCATTTTATATAAATAAATGTTGAATACATGGTACAAAAACAACTAAACTACATTGTCGCGGCAAGTTTGACAAATAGCGACAATGTGCTCTAAACACATATAAGTACTGCATTTAAAACAACAATACTTGGTTTTTCGGTTTTTTCTCCAATCGCAATAAGCGCATCTACCTGGTCTAACATTTTCTACTGGTACGTCGGCTGGTGGGTCGGAAAAATCTAGCAAACGGGCCCTTAAACTTCGCGGAAGATTAGTCTGGAGAGCACGGACTTTCAAATGGGGGCGAATAAGTTCTTCGGACAACATTTTCAAAAAAAATCTTCTGGCATATTTGGTATCTGGGTGATTGGAGAAGTAAATTACTTGCGAGTTAATCCCAGTGACATTTAGAATCAGATAGAGTAAAACCATTGGCCATCTCCGCGTAGTTCTTGAACAATTATAAGTCGCGATGAGTTTGTCCACGACGTCCACACCTCCTTTTGTTGAGTTATACGTAGTGATAATAACCGGTTTCTGATGGTCTCCTGTACTTTCATCTATATCATCGTGGTGATGCATAGTAGAGAACATAATGACATTCTTCTTTTTTTTAGGTATATATGAGACGATGGTACAGTCTTCAGTAAAACCAAACATGCTAGTATGTTCGGGTCTTTTTGCAGGCTTTGAAAATTCATCGGGTAATTCCCTTTTGTTTTTTCTAAGGGTTCCAATGGAAGTCAGTTTATAGTCTGTAAGTAATTTTCGAGCTAAAGGGACCGAAGTGAACCAGTTGTCCATGGTTATGTTTCGATTGGAGCCCGATAAAGGTGTTGACAAGTTCTAAGTACTATATCTTCTGGCTTATTAGACATTTCATATGGCCCTTCTGGCTGCTTTCCAACATAAACTTCGAGTTTTGATGTATAAAACATCTTAGCATCACATAAGGCGAATAACTTTATGCCATATTTATTGGGCTTTGATGGTATGTATTGCCTAAAGCTACATCGCCCTCTAAAACCAGGCAACATTTCATCAATCGTAACATACTCAGACAAGTGATATCCGTTTTGACAGTTTTCTACAAACATATCAAACAGACTACGGATCGGAGCTAGTTTGTCAGTTTTTCGCCGTTCTTCACGTGTATTTTTATCGTCGAATCTGAGGCACCTTAGTAAAAATCGAAACCTTTGCAGTGACATTCCAAGATGTAACATTTCCACGCCATAACCATTCCTGTCCCACAAATCGGCGGTATTTGTCTTGTTTGAGCCTGTAATTCCAGCCAAGTATACTAAGCCAAATAAGGCTCGTATTTCTACGGAATTGGTGGGAAGCGCATCTCTATCTCTGGCATAGTTTGATCTGATCGACTCAATGAACGTGTTTGTTGAATCTACAATTAATTGAACCATTTCCTCATTTATGAAGTAGTTAAATATATCAAAAATTTCTTTTAGAGGTTTAGTTACTGAAGTACATCCGGGTAATCTTTTTATTATGTTCTCTTTTCTTGTTCTCACAGTTTTACGACTTGGTGGATGTTTCTTCCATACCGATCCATCCTTTCCTAAAAACAAAATATAGTAGAAACTTAACTAAGAATATATTTTAAAATTAATACCCTTATAATATGGCAAAGGTTCACTATACTCTGCTTCTTCCGTGTCGCTAATTTCTTGTTCGGTATCCGTGTCATGATCTGATTGCTGCTCGTGATCAGATTCATCACAATCGGATTGGTCATCGCAAACATCTGCCACACTTTCCTCGTCAAACGTTTCTTCCATCAACTGCCTAAGACGGGCTTCTTCTTGCTCATAACTCGCCATTCTTTTGAAAATTCGCTTTCAGAGTACACATAAATAATGTATCACTAATAGTCGCGCCGGTCTGAGATTCCGGGAAACGCCCTAACACATACCACCTTACTCCCACGGCGCTCACTTACGTACTGCCGCTAAAAGAAAGCTGCGTTAGGAAGGTAGACGATCCCCGCTATCTCTCACTCCGATATTTAGAAAAATAGGCATTAGTTTATTACGCCCCGGTCCCTGAGACCGGGCGCGACCAACGGAAGGTTAAAAAGTGATCAAAAACACAAGAACCAAAGGGGTATTTACCAATGTTTTTATCTACTTTCTGTACGGTCTAGCGGATTTGTTTAGTTAAATTTTCGCTGTTTTCATTTGTTTTTCAGTGTTCATTATCGTTTTCCCTTTTAGAAACTTTAGAACTGAGTGATTTGTGCTTTTAATCAATATTCCATAGAGAAAATAATATAAGTACATAAACGTAATAAACAAAATAGAGAGTTTTTAAGCCTACAAATATAACGGAGATTTTGGGTGTAGTTATGGTTAACTTTATCAACAATAACGATTACATTGAACAAGAAAAGAAGGTGTTTTTAAGCCATCTAAAAATAACGTATTCTGTTTAACAGTCACAGCTTAATTATAATGACAGTTGACGAATTGTAAATATAACACCATGTTATTTAAATAGTAAATACATCAATATTTTATAAATTTAACAATGGAAGAAGCTTTAAAAAATGTTATTGTTAGAAGGATCCTTACATATTGAATAATAATTAATCATGGATAATAAAAATGAAGTTTAGGTTTTATATTTGGCACAATAAATTCTTAACGTTGTCAGATTTTCTCAGAAAAAATAGGTAACAGCTTTGTTGACAAAAAAAATTGTTTTATAAACTATTGTCTTCTAAAACATAAAGAAATATAGTAGGTTTTAACAATTGCGTGTACCAAAATATATCAATTTTGACAACGTTGTAATTGGAAAAATAACCATAAGCATAAAAACCTTCTTACGGTATTTCTCCGTAAATTGAGAGTTTTTAAGCCTACAAATATAACGGAGATTTTAGGTGTAGTTATGGTTAACTTTACTCACAATAACGATTACATTGAACAAGAAAAGAAGGTATTTTAAGCCATCTAAAAATAACGTATTCTGTTTAACAGTCACAGATCAATTATACTGACAGTTGTGACGAATTGGAATTATAACCCCATGTTATTTAAATAGTAAATGGATCAATATTTTATAAATTTAACAATGGAATAAGCTTTATAAAATGTTATTGTTAGATGGATCCTTACAGATTGAATAATAATAATAAAGGTTAGGTTTTATGTTTGGCACAATAAATTCTTGACGTTGTCAGATTTTTTCAGAGAAAATATGTAACAGCTTTGTTGATAAAAAAATATTGTTTTATCAACTATTGTCTTCTAAAACATAAAGAAATATAGTAGTTTCCTGTATATATGAAGAAATTAATTAGGTTTTAACAATTGCGTGTACCAAAATATATCAATTTTGACAACGTTGTAAGTGGAAAAATAACCATAAGCATAAAAACCTTCTTACGGTATTTCTCCGTAAATAACGAAGTCCGTTATCGTTATTAAAGTTAAGGTCTCCAAGTTTTCATACTGCGCATTCTCAGAATAACGATAACTATACTTACGTGACAAAATAAAGGGCTTAAAAACTCTCTATTATACTGCTCGAAATGCGTTCTTCTAGGTTCGTTCGTAGAACAGTAACAAACCGTAAGCACAGGCGCATTTCGTTAAAGAGCATTCGCACAAGCCAAACCGTAATTCAGTGATAAAAAATCCAACGTTCGTACAAAGAAAATAGTCGGTTTGAATCTGATTGGCAACCGTCAGAATAATTCGCTGACTAATAAGAAATTTTAAGTTGGAGAGATGCCAGACATGCGCAGTTCACAATGACATTGATAATTATCCAATAGGAACTAAAAATGAGCTGTTTATTTTCTTTGGTGTTTGAATTTGATAACAAATAAATAACAATTACGGATTTCTAAAGTGCCAACTTTTGACCTATATTTCTGGTATATATCCAGTAGCATAAGAGTATTTGATCTTTTCCATGTACCTAAATGATATGCTACAATCTGAGAATAAATTACCAAAAGTTGTATTATCAGTGCTCTTTAAGGGGTTCTCTAGTTCTGAGGAATTATTTGTTGTATTAAAAACTAAGAATTCATCCAGAATCAGGTTATATCACTTGCTAAAAAACATAATATAAAGAAAATGTCGACAACAGGTAAAATACCAAAAACATACTTTCCATCCTCTTACTGTAAATACCAGCTATATAATTTTCAATATTAATATCACAACTTAAGAAATATATATTTTATCACAAATTATTTTCCTCAACAATCAGATATTGACGTTAGTATTCGGATATCGGCACAGTTGCATTTGTGTTTACAAAAAATTGCTATCAGGTAGGGAAAATATCATATTTGTGTTCTTAGAGTGAAAAATTTTCGACCGATTTGAAACCAATCATAAACCGCGCATGCGAACATAATAATCAGAAATTGGTTGGTAACCGTTAGCAAATTATGTTCTACGAACAAACCTATTATGAGTAGAGGTCCGACTACACTCTGTGTGGCCATGTTATTCATATCTACAGACATTGAGTGGAACGTGTACGTACAGACATGTACCAGCAACGGCCAGTATTGTCGTAAAGAATATTTTGTCTGTGCTGGCGTGTGTCTGTGCATGTCTGTAGCTCTGGCACGATTAGTATGAATTAGTTTGTCTTTGCTGGTGCGTGTTTGTGGCATCAGGGAAAAACTAATAGAATTGGTGCGTGGGTATTTCTTTCTATATGATTTAAATGATCGCAGATACAGCGACACTCAAAGAAAAGATGACGCGTGGAAGGAGATTGCAAAAAATCTAAAATCAAGCCTCCTTTTTCTTTTATGCTCTACTTCCACACAATCCAATTTCTTTCCTTCTTTTTCTTCAAGTAAAATTGCTACCACAGCTAATTCTTGAACCAAACAGTTTTCAAACATGCTTGTAGTAGGAATGTTTGCATAATCTCTAATTTGTCTGTCGGCGTCTGTAACTGAATTGTCTGTATAGTATGAAAACTCGTGTCTGCCACGTTACGTGCTGGCCACCGTGCTGGTAGATGTGAATGGTACTTATAGTGTGAAAACTTGTGTTTGCGCGGGTCTGCCACGTTACGTGCTGCACACGCCACGTACTGGTAGATGTGAATGGTACTTAAAATAGCGGATGACAGATGTGATATGTGATATTTAACATTTTTTTGTTTATGGACAAATATAGACAAATAATTACTTATACATATAAATTATTTATTACGTAAGTAGATATACTAAGCCGGTTCTGGGACGGAAGTCGGCCATGTTGGATTTCGTTGACTGTGCGCGCGCACCGGAAGTGGCATCCATCTTGTGTCAATGGCGGACGTGTTGGTGTGTCGTATCCATCTTGTGTCAATGGCGGGTCGTTGGCGAGTATTTCGAATGTCGCGACTGTGACGGCATCCATCTTCTGTGACGTCAATCATGGTCCATCCACATGTGTGACGTAGCACTTCCAATTTGGTGGGTTGTGTCGTTGGCGGGTGATTCGAATGTCGCGACGGCATCTTCTGTGACGTCAGTAAAATCCCTACGGCATCCATCTTCTGTGACGTCAATCGTGGTCCACCACAACACTTCCAATTTATAAAATTGAAAAAATGGTCGACCGTGAGATTCGAACTCACGACACACACAGCGACTTTCTCGTTCCTAACACAGTCCCTAACCGTTGCGCTATCGCAGGGGGTGAGAAAAATAATAATTACAAAGACAGTATTTAATGGATTAATGGGGAGGTGTGAGGGGTTTTATAACAAATTTCTTCACAGGTCTTTATGAGAAAAAACCGTTCCGTCCGACTAGGAGGTTGAGACATTATTGTGTGTGTGTGTGTGTGTGGAGATACACAAAATATAGGACACTAATATATCTGTAAACGAATCAGTTGTAGTATGTCATTAGTTGAGTATAGACGTCTATTTGAGGAGTTTATTATAAAAATAGATCGATTGAATAAGGATGTAATATTTTATGAAGAAAAACGAAGGGTTATGAAGCAAATTGCAAACCTGTGCCTTTCTGCTGCTGATACTACCGACTCAGATCAAAAGAAGTGGGAGAAGCTTACAATAAATTGGGTGCCAGACGAATTACAAAACGGAGCTCGACGACAGGAGATTTCAAGTGCTGTAGATTATATCTTTAGATGTCCGCAAACAACAACATATCCATTAAACAGAATTCAACCTACAAAGCTTTCACCATGATCAATATAACCAACACTAGCAGCATGTTCCATAGTATGAAAAATGAACTTAATAATATATTTTCAATGACTCTATGTATATTATTAGCATTCATATTCGTTTTATTATTTAAAATTTTACCAAAAATTGTTAAACGTAAATTTAAATCTTCATGTAATATATCCGCTGATGAGTAGATTGGGTGTTTTAATAAAAAAAAAATCCACTTTAAAAAAATAATTTATTATTGATATAATAATTACAAAGGTAATGTAGTATTTAAAAAACCATTGTTGGAGACGTTGTATATTTCTGTAGGGTCCTCCAGTGGTGTAGTAGGTTCAAAGTTTCCAGTTACCCATGATGTGTGTGTGTGTGTGTGTGTGTCATCAAACTAGTAGACTAAAGGGAAACACACGAGGCATTTCTTTAGTAGAAATTCAGCTTATTGCTGTGTGTTTGCAGCATAGTTTCCAATCATTTTTATTCTGTAATACTTGATGCCACATAAAAGAGTATCGAATGCCATGCTGTAATTTTTCAGCTGATGAGTAGATACTAGGTAATAAAAAAAAATCCATTTACTTGAAAAATTATTTATTCTTGATATAATTGAGTTATCATTGAACATTGAAGAAGATTTCATTTGGAAATTAACCTGATGTTTTACTCATAAAAAAAAAACATTGTTTCAATTAACAGAAATATTTATGCAATAGTCTAAAATTATATTGGAAAAAACAATATTTTACATTTTAATATGAAAGTATAGTAATATATGTTATAAATTAATATGAAAGAGTAATAATACTACAAACGAATGTCATAATTCACAAAGTAGTAATATATGCTATAACTTAATCCATTTACTTGAAAAATTATTTATTCTTGATATAATTGAGCTATCATTGAACATTGAAGAAGATTTTATTTGGAAATTAACCTGATGTTTTACTCATAAAAAAAAACATTGTTTCATTTAACAAAAATATTTAGGCAATATCCTAAAATTATATTGGAAAAAACAATATGTTACATTTTAATATGAAAGTATAGTAATATATGTTATAAATTAATATGAAAGATTAATAATACTACAAACAAATGCCATAATTCACAAAGTAGTAATACATGCTATAACTTAATATGTAATAGTTTAATATAAAAGTATAAAACTATATTTGAGTTCATATTATTATATATTTAAATATATGTGAAAAGTGAAAAATGGTTTTACAAAGTTGTATTCAAAAGTCAGCAAAAATAGTTTCATCTGAATCATAGTCAGAATCTTCAGGTTCTGTAGGTAAATTGAAATGAAGAATTAATCCATTTAAAATTTCTATTGGAAAATCAGTATATATGAGTTTTAGTACTCTTCGACAATCATTTTTAGATAGTGATCGAGGTACTTTAATCATTGCAACAGCACTTCGAAAATCTCTGATTAATTTACGTGATTTCTTAAGAAATTTTACACGCCGTTTGGCACGATCTTCAGTTTCGGGAGTAGGAGACATTTTTTATCTAAAAACAAAAAACATTATTCCAAAATACTGTAATGTCCCCATGGAAGCGTATCAAATGAATCGGGAAGTAATTTCCTTTTATCATCGTGAGGACTCAAAGCGATTTTTGTTTGTTCAATGCTATACACATTATGAGCGAAGGAACGTATCGTATTTTGAGTAATTGTCATCTGTTTCCAATTTTTCAAACAATCCACATAATCATCGAAAATTATTTTATTTTTCACAACACATTTTTTAATCCCCTTTGATTTTTTGACAACTTTGCCCCCCTGAACTTTGTAACTATACATTTTGGACCTTAAACCAACAAAATGGGTGATTATTTGTCCATTAGCTTCATCTTTCATCAAACCTAGTATTTTTTTATTAACTCGGGGTATGTTGTAGATATTGTTAATGGGATAATCTGATGTATCAAATTTGTCAATGTTTGCGTCAATTAACTGTTCGTATGCATCTTCACAAGTAAGTTGATAAACAAAACTATCAGTGTCGGTGTACATCAACTTACAATTGTCTACTCCCATTGTGGGAAGCATAAAATTGTAATGGAAGTCATACATTACAGTTTTCGAGATGTCAAGAATAACCATACCCACGTATATCGGTTTATTGAAAATTAGTTCAGACTTTTTCAATTCGATTGCCATCAAAGGTGGATCACCATCATCGAAAACTGTTCTATTGTGATAACGCGGACTAGCAATAAGATTTTTAGCACCATAACGACCCTCATATGTAGATACCAATTTACAAATTCTATGTTTACGGATGGATTCCATACATTTCCCAAACACAGCATTATTCATTAGTTTTCTCAAATCTTTCTCAAAGTCGCTGGTGGCTAAAGTCCTCAATCGATTGTTTAATTCGATGTAGGGTTGAAGCCATGCAGATTGTTGGAATTTCAAAACTTTGTGAACTTTTTCCAATACTAGTCCATGTTCTAGGGCTTGCTTTAAATTTCTATAATGTAAAGTGTAACTTTTTTTATCGTGTAGGGTAGTCATTAATTTTGTTAATTTTGAATCGGGTGGTTTGTGGTGTTCGGGACACATAGGAAAGTCTTTATGTAGATTATGCAACTTGTCTGGATATAACAAATCCACTTGAAGAATATAGCCTTCGGGGTTATCATCTGGGATGGATTTTATGAAATTGATGTCGTTAAATTTCTCCATATCATTTTCGATCCACTCGAAGCCATCAAAGGGCAAATGTTCACACATCGCTTTTCCATACAAATTATTTACATCTGTATAGAGAATATACATTGATGGTTTCTCAACATCATATTCAGACATATATTTATTATTTGCTTCACTGTACCTATTGCAACACTGTGATATTCCTCCTCTAATAGCCTTTTCAATAAACATTATCATATCAATATTTTTTAAAATTTGCAGTTTACATTTTGTAAACTTTAGCATCACATTCCACGCATATCCTGGTATACTGTAGAACCATCCAGGATCTAGACCATACGTTGCTAAAGCTGTCTCTCTAAAATTTTCAAACACATCTGCTAGAAGAAGAATATCGGTGCGCATGTATATATCGCTATATTCTCCAAGTGTTTTTACATTGAAAGACCGCCAAACATTTTTAGCGTGAGCATAATCATCATCAGTTACGTTCGCTTCATTTAATTTATTATAAAAACATTCAATCGGTGGTAATTTATCATCATTCAATTTTTCCAAGTTATTAATATAGTCATAAGGAAAGATACCTTTACGTGTCAATAATGTAAATTGGATATTGGTTAAATTATGGTTTTCTTTTTTCAAAATTTTCAAATAATTGGTGTCCAAAGTTTTAACGACAGCATCCAAACTAGATCCCAAAAAACGAAACGAATCAATAAATCTGAATTTTATGTTTGTTTCCGAATCGTATTGTGTGAATGAAATGTATTTTTCCTTATTGATTGGTAAAAGGCTGACTCTACCACGTTTGGCAATATCTCTTATGATAAAATGGCTATCATAACCAGACAAATTGTGAAATACAATCGGCACAACAAACAGTTTTCTAAAATTTAAATTGCAGGATTGGTGCGCAAATCCTCGAAACTCCCCCGTAAAATGATTGTGATCACGTACAACTATATCTTTTTTATTAAACTTTTTTTCACATATATGACAAACAGTTGCATCATTAGTAGTTCTTGGTTTGACTACCATTGGTACAATTATTTTAATTTTTGAATCTACAAATTTAGCTATATCAGTCATTTCGTTAGCGAACCAATCCATACAATCCACACCTCTGTAACTTTTGTAAAACGATAGAGAATCGTCAAAAGAACATTTTATATAGTAGCCTGCACTGTAAGTTTTATGATGTTGATATTTGTTTGTTGTTTTAGAAATGATTTCATTACATTGTGTCAATTGAGATTCAAAATCAGCATAAATAATAAAAGGACATTTTTGCTTGTATGTATAATTCTTAAACTCAACAAAATCATATTTGGGAAATGAAATCTTTTCATTGTTTAAATTCTCACAAAGTTCGGAATGATCATCCAGTCTCTCACGCAATGAAAAGTAATTGAGACATCTATCACAAACATATTTTTTATGATCGTTTCTATTTAACTGTGAACTAATTAAACGCGATAAATCTTTAACCCAACAATAATGATATTTTACCTCAACAATAGTACTGTAATCATTATGAGATGGCGTTGTTTCATATTCGTTTAATTTCGGAAAGTATTTATCTTGAATGAGTGTAATAAGTTGACGTGACGGTCTAATTTTTTCCTAGTCAATCTTGCCGGCAATACTGTGTAAAATGTTTTGTTCACTGTTTCATTGTACTCTAACATATAAACGTTTATGGAAATTTCATTTAGTGTTTCAAACTTCTTAATTTGAGGCAGTTTCATTGGCATATCTAAGCCTCGAGTTTTCAAAACGGTGGAATAGTGTGGATATGATGATGTTCGGCTCACCTGCCCTGTGGGAGCGTGTAAACCTGCAACAACGCTCCAGAAAAAACACGCTTCATCATTGTTCTGGATGTTGATGCATGCATGTTTTTTCTGTATCTGCTCAGGCAATCGAATGAAAGATGAACCATTACCCATTTCGTATTTGTTAATTGCTATCTCTAGTGAAATGATTTTGCTTAATGCCCAACCGCTCTGTTTCTCTTGAAACTCTGACATTTTATTCAAAATACGATCTACGACATTATTTTTAAACCATTCTATTAAATCAGTTCCCTCATCAATGATTGCATTGGGTGTACTAAAATGTTTTTGATTTACCACCTCCCGATCATTCGATTGCTTTATATAATCACCAATGAGAGTAGTATTAACTTTTATTATTTTTAGATCCTTCAATATTTGTGAAATTTTAACGTTGAATAAATTAAAAGCATCTTTGAAAAATTCATCGATTACTTTATGTTTCAAATTTACAATAAGCCCTGTCCTAATTCTACAATTAAAAATAACCCCAACATCTAACCATTTTACACTTCGTTTTCTCAACCCATAACCCATATTTTTTTTTGTAATTGAATTAATTTGATGACGTAATCGCTTAAGTTCCCCAATTTTTGATTGAATTTTTCTCTTCTCACCAATGGAAAATTTGAACTTAACCAAAGTCAAGACACATCTCCTAACATGACGGTCTATTAATTTAATTATTGAATTAGCTAGCGGTTTAGAATAATGTTCTTTTAGGAAAGTTAACGTTTGATCAGCTTTGTTCATTAAATTCACCATTTTTTCACTTTAAATATATAATATACATATATAATAAATAAAAACTCACCAAGCGAAAACTAATTTTCAACAATTTCAAACGATATTGCACGATTTGGTCTGCCCACTTCAATTAATCCTCTAAATATGAGAGAATGCTTTTGAGCTTTGAAATAATCAAGTTGACATCGGTACTGTTCCGTCACTCTCTTGGGCAGGAATGTGATATTGTCTGCGAATTCTATCAAAATGACTTCACCACCAAATTTGCTTGAAACTAATTTTGCGCCTAAGATAGGGTATGCTTCCCCAAGCGTCAAATGTTGAAGTTTAATAATAGGCTTCTTCTCTGTAATTAACGACACTGAATTTAATGAAGGTAGATCCATCTACAAAAGAATAAATATGTGTTAATAAACTCTACCTTTTTAGTGGAACTTTATATCATAAAAAACAAAAGTGAACGATTTGTTATTTGAAGAAATAAATGAAAAACTTACTTTTTTCTGAGTAGCCTTCACACAACACACAGATTAATTTTAATATTCTATCACTGTTCAATGATAACTGATTTGTATGATGTGAAATATCAAATTTATATGGAACGATATCCCCCACTATTTGCAAGGTGGTTCTCTCAACGATACCCACACAAATTAAAATTTAATAGCTTCTCCTAATATTGAAAAAAAGCAATAAACGGTGTTCCCACGAAAAAACGAACTACTCTGTACCATTATAATTACGTCTATCTATTAAAATGTTGATTTGAAATGTTTTATTTATTCTCAAACATACAAACTAAAAAAAAAGCAATTTAATAAACGATGTTCCCACGAGAAAACGAACTACTCTGTACCATTATAATTACGTCTATCTAAATGTTGATTTGAAATGGTTTATTTATTCTTAACCTACGCACTGAAAAAAGCAATTTAATAAACGGTGTTCCCACGAAAAATCTAATTTCTCTATACCGTTATAATTATGTCTATCCATTAAAGTTAAATATTGATTTAAAATGTAAATGTTTTATTTATTCTAAGACCCACACACATATATATATGAAATATTATTCTCAAATATATTTCATCAATATAAAAAGTATTGTAATTTTCAAAAGCAATACATAAAAAATAATTAGTGATCTCCTTCTATCAACTTGGAAACATGAAACAAAATCATTGACAATTTTCGTTTCATTTATCAACTCACATACGATGGGAACATGAAATAAAACACAATAATTTTAATTAATTAGTTTTAATACTTCTCTAAATCACTGACAATGTTAACTTTACAAAAAAACATATATTCTCTTAGTGCAATGGCTAATTCGCTATTGTTGATGTCACACATTACTTGAATCAGTTCAAATTTAGTCAAATTTTCATTAGTTTGACTGAAATTTCTAATGTTTTCCACCAAATTTTCATAGTATTCACCAAAATTTATGGATTCTAAATGAGTGAGACGTGGGGAGATGAGGCAACGATCCGCTTGTAGTATTTGATAAACATCTTCTTTTCTTAAAGGTACACTGATATCATGTTTGGTCACCTCCAACCATTTAACACGATCAAATACCATTTGTCGAATGGTGCAGTAGTCTCCACAAGATAACACAGCTTCTTCTTTTTTTTCTTCTTCGTGAAATGATGCACTTATAAATGAATTATTATTTAAAATGTCGATAAATGTGAACCATTCGTATGAGCTGAAGTTGATTTTCTTATGTTTATCGGTGTATGATAGAGTGATCGCAGTACTGAACGTTCTTGCGGGGCTCAAACCACAACCAATTCGAAAATCTCCATCTGTACAATACTCTGTGTACAATAAGTAGTGGTTTTCCTGTTTGGCTGCCATTTCATACACTTGTAAAATATGATCTAATTGTGTGTCATAATTAACATGACTTTGTGTAGCACTAAAATAGCCGCTGTCTTGAGAACTCATATTGACGACTGAGAATCTAACCTACAACTCTCTCCTCTATTTATACTCATTCACATCTCCTACTACTACAAAACAATATATTCATGAGTAGTGAAGCGATGTAATTACGTGACTACATCTGTGCTTTGTATCCAGGTGTTGTGTTTTCTATCTAAACCTAACCATGTAACAAACATCTTGTTGCCTTTTCTTTTAAGTACTTTCTCCACCAAGTAAATGTGTGGATTTGACGTTTTCTGTAGCTCTTCTTCGTAAAACCCTCCACTGATTGGGATACCTTGCAAGTCTTCGAGCAAATATGTGGTGGGATTGGTTATTTTAACTTTAATGATTTTGAATAGTTCAGTCGTCCAATTGGGTGTGTATCCCTTTTCAAAGACATGTTTCGACTTGCTTATACGAACAATATCACCAACTTTAAATTTACGAAGTCCGGCAATCTTTAGATGTGTATAGGTTTTGTTTAAAATATCTTTTTCGTTGGATTTATTGACATTGGAAGGTTTATATTTGGTTGTTGAATGTTTTGTGTTATTGTAATCTCGTGTAATTTTAGGGAGAATGTCAATCCATCTATAGGTACCATTTAAACTGAAATGTTTGTAAAGCTTTAATTTCAATGTTCTAATAACTCTTTCTGCCATAGAAGCTTTTTTCGTGCTAAATACACTATAATGATTAATCCCATGTTTTTTCATTAGTTGTTGAAACTTGCTGTTGTAAAATTCCGTTCCTTGGTCTGATTGGAGATTTTTAGGAACTCGTTTTGTGTTGGTGAGAATGTCTGAGAATGCACGAGTTAACTCTTCACCGGTTTTTGTCTTTAATGGACGTGTCCATAAAAACTTTGAAAAGCAATCGATGACGACTAGTATCATTTTGTGATTTTTATTTTGATTAGCGTAAGGTCGCATTTCAGCTAAATCCATTTGCCATAAATCATCTATGCCTTTGACAATTGTACGTCTGCGTGGATAATTTTTACGTATAGGTTTATGGAGTTCGTTAACAAGCTGGACTTTGGATGACATGTTTCGTAAGCGCATGCACTTTCTAAACTGATGATCCATTACTCTTCTCATCTATTTTCTTCTTTTGTTCAATTTCATGCTTCTTCTTCAAGTCCCTGTCCAAAACTTGAAACGAACGTTCTATGTATGTATTATACATATCGATCTTATCACTGATTAGAGTATTACTTTTCGACAATTTATCCTGTATTTCTTGTTTAAAACTCTCCAAATCATTTCTCAAAAATTCCTTGCCCATAGCAACTACCTCGTCGACGTATATTTTAGTTGCCATATCTCGAGCTCTGACGGGAGGATTTCTCGAAATAAATGCAGCAATTTCGTTGATTTTATTTTGATGAGATACCAATTGCGTTTGTAATGAGGGGATTATTGTTTTTTGAAGTGTTTCGAGCTCATTATGGTACACATGTAATTGTTCATCAACATATAGTTTGTTAGCAACATCGCTATTTGCAGTCGGCATCTTTACATTACAAATTTTTACGTTTTCTGCATCAATATTACCGTCTAGAGTATGTGGATACGATACTTTCGGCATATACGGCTTAACCCGCTCATTAGCATGATTGCGGCGATGTCCAAACTTATCGACAGACATGATTGAAATGATTATGTTTTCCGTTTGTTATTCAATTATATTGGCCTCTTTCAACTCATTGATTATTGCAATTATCTCGTTGTTGTGTGAGAATGAGGTGTTGCCAGCTTCCTTGGATGCAATCAGTAATCTTAAACGGTCACACAGCTCATTGGGATCGTCCCAATAAATGTATTCCATCGGTTTTTCGTTGTATGACAAAAGAGGGCCACCACCACCGCCGCCGCCGACAACAAGACCTTTTCCTACATTAGTATATGGAGCGGTTTGAATGGATTGTTGTTGTTGTTGTTGTTGTCGTTGTTTCTTTAATATTCGAGCTGATGGAGGTTTGGTTATAGTACTACTACTAATATTTGATGAGTCAGTTTTAAACAACGGTCTAATTATGTTGCGATACTTTTCGGTAGCAGTACTTTTCAGACGATCTGCTGCATTGAGATGAGCTTTTGTTATTGTTAGCAGAGCTTTGTAATTATTCAAATCATCATCAGAGTATTCATTGGGATGATTGTAAAACACAAGCTGATACAATCCCGAAGTCCCCGGTATATTTCCTTCTCCACCCCCCTCATCCTTCTCTCGTAATATGTTTATATTACCGTTTCTTTTATCGAATGCAATTCTACGTCTGCCCAACATCCAACCAATTTCATCATTATATAATGGACCATAACTTCTATCAATTTCATCATCTTTGCGAAAGTAATCTTCAAGATATGGTTGACTAATTATTGGATATTGATCTAAATAATCTTCTATGACATCACGCGAAACGTTGGGATGTGTGCCTATATCATAATCATCATAATAATAATCGTCTTCTCCTTCTTCATCATCATAACGTATATTTCCTGATTCATCCGTCTCGGCTATGGGTTTTGTATCGAGAAATGATACATCAGCATTTTTTTCTTTTTTTGTCGTTGTTTCCTCTTTTGGAGGGATGAATTTTGAAACTATGGCTTGTTGTAATGATTTTGAGGATTTGACCATTTCTTTTAGCGGTACAGATATCGGTTTAAATAGCTTATTTAGAGATGTATCATGTTCTGATTTTCCTAATTTTAACGCTAAATATTTCTTGCGAATAGATCTCGCCAATTCACTGATTTTTTTCTTACGCATGGCAATAGCAACCTTATCGTTGGACATGGTGACGATGACTGAGGATAATGTCTAGTGCTTTATGAATTTATCGAATCCTTTACGGTACCTACCATTATTTAAAGCAAAATCTTTTACAATCACCAATGTTCCATAGTTGTTAGTAGTCGACCAGCATTCTGAGCAAATCTTTTTAAATTCTTCAAATGTCATGTCTGGTGACACATGTTCCTCAAATATATGTTTTAGATTAATTTCATCCTGCTTGAATAACACAATCATATTACAATTGTCACGTATGAGCTGTTTTGGTATTTTCGAATATGTTTGACATAAGTAGGCCGCGTCAATGAGCTTGTGCCTACACATTGAATAATATTCACGAATTTTCTGTTGTCCATCGCAGGCAACATCATCAAATATGAATATCGAGTTTGACTGCGCTTTATCTGGACTAATAATTTCCTCATTGTCTTTAAATGGAAAATAACCAACACCTTTAACTTCTCCTAAGACTTCTTGCAACAATTTATATTTTGGTTGAAATAACGACTTGGAATAAACGTAAACATTTTTGAATTTAGCACCATTTGGATCGAATAGGAGCGACAACATAACATTTGTCTTTCCACACCCACTAGGACCACAGATGATTGCACGAAAAGAATTTGGTAGTAGTTTACCATGTTTACCAACAGATGATGGATTAGAGGTAAAGTCCAAGTTTTCAATGGGTAGCGTCTGCTCTTGTTGAACGATCTTCATCTTGTGAAGAATTTTATTAGAGTGTTATTCTATAAATATGGATATCGCAGCATTATCATACATCAGTCTTAATGTTGGTGTTTGAGGGAGAAGGTCTTTTGAATTCTCTAATAAATAAACTGCCATTCGAACTTCACTTGCCTACCTACAATTATTGTGGTCGTAAGTGAATATAACTTGTCTTTTTTTTTCGTTAAACATATATTACGTACATTTATAGCTGGAACAAAACTACAAAAGCGACTTGCACGTGGTGACGCAGGCATTAATCCTTTAGACGACGCCTGCAAACAACACGATATAGCTTATTCGCAAAATAAATCTCTTGAAGAACGTCACAAAGCAGATAAGGAGTTGGAAGATAAGGCTTGGGCTCGAGTAAAATCAAAAGAGGGATCTTTTGGTGAAAAAGCTGCTGCATTACTTGTTACTGGTACCATGAAAGTGAAACGAAAGTTGGGAATGGGAAGTCGTCCAAAGAAACAACGACGTTCCTTTAATCGAGACGTAGTGCTAAAGGTGGGAAAATCAATGAAGAGAGGAGCATCTCTAAAAGAAAGCGCCTTGTTTGCCTTACGAGCAGCCAAATCACTTATTAAACAATTTGGTGGATCGAAGAAAATTGTTGTTCCTCGAGTGATACCAGTAAAATCTGGAGGTTTTCTACCACTTATACCTCTGTTTGCCGGTCTCTCAGCACTCGGAGCACTATCGGGTGGAGCTGCTGGGATTGCAAAGACTGTCATTGATGCAAATAATGCTCGAAAAAAATTGGAAGAAGACCACCGCCATAATAAGGTTATGGAACATGTCGGAAATGGTTTATATCTGAAAAAGTATCCTAGTGGCAGAGGATTTGGATTGTATTTAAAAAAAAACTCGCGATAAAGCTACCCAATCGTCCACTGTACGACACCGATATTGCGCGTTATGCAAAATTATATAAAATCTCACACTTTCGTGGTGTTTTCATGCGTGACACTCTACCTAAATCCGGTCCTCGACGACAACAAGAGTGTGCAGTGGTTAACTTGGACTCATCCAAAAACAGTGGAACACATTGGGTAGCATATATAAAGAAAAACAATGTCATCGAGTATTTCGATTCATTTGGTAATTTGAAACCGCCCAAAGAACTTGTAAAGTATCTAGGAGGAGGAGGAAAAAATATTTTTTATAACAATAATCAGTATCAAAACTACGATCAAATCAATTGTGGACATTTGTGTTTGAAATTTCTACTTCAACATCCTTGGAACAATGGGAGAGGAGTGGGATGACATTAAAACATTATTAATGCAAAAGCCACGAAGTTTTACTGTTGATGCGCTGAAAAAAGTCCCCATTCAATATCTGATTGGGTTTGTCAGCCCGTCTGAATTGTTGGATATATGGCATAAACTACCTAATGACTACAAAACAAATTTTGAGCTACAAATTCGTCTGCCGTGCTTCGTTCACTACAACCGTCCCGATTGGACAACGCATTGGGATGGTCCTGCAAGTTCTCAGGCATCTTGTTTTCTATGTCAAAGTGTATTAAATAAATCTTGAACATAGTTCTGTGTATTATTTAAAGTACCTTCATCCCTTGACATGCATCAGTCATCATGTCGCAGTTGTTGAGAGTAAATAGCACAAATCACGTATTTACATTCCAACCTCCTACGCCTATTGTACTCTATCCTGAGAAAGACTATGAGTTAGCACTACGTTCCTTCCACTCATACCATAGTATACCAAACATTGAAAATCGCAAATTTCACTACTACGATGACAACAACATGATGCAGAGTTTTGATATACCAACGGGATGTTACGAAATCGCTGATATTGAAGCGTTCATACTAGACAAGTTAGGTGGTGGTGGTGGTGGCACCAGCAATCCATTTGAAACTGTATTTGCGTTAAAACCCAATAATAATACGTTACAATGTATGATTTACAGTAAATATAGAATTCCGTTCGGCGAGCAGGATACTCCCAACTGTCTTGGCGACATATTGGGTTTTTCTAGACAGATACTCGAAGCCAAAAAATGGTACTCTTCAGATCTACCCGTCAAAATTATAAAAGTATCTAGCATACGCTTCGAATGTAACATTACCACTGGAGCCTTTGACGCAGACAGACCTGCTCATACTATTTACGAATTAGTTATAAAAGTAGATCCTGGGTACGCCATTGACGAAACTCCACATAATTTACTTTATTTACCTGTTATACCACAACGTGAAATTACTAACGTTACTGTGTTGGCTTTGGACCAAGACGGACATCCTATCAACTTTCGTGGTGAAAAGAGTACCTTGGTGTTGGAGCTTAGAGCGAGAAGCAACAGATGGGATTGATAATTAATCATAAAAGACGTTCCGCTGCACATTCAGTTCCATTAGTTAAACGACGTCCTTCAAAGCAACAGCAGCAGCATCTTACGTTTGCTAACAAATTGTTCTTGCAATCTTTAGGCTTTTTGTTGAAAGAAAAACGATGACAACCATGTATGGAAAACGTTCTCGTATGAACGATATGCCTCCAATGTTTGATATCTATCGCAAGCCGAGATTCGATGAATCGATTCGCAAAGCTGAATACAGAACATATGCTCCGTTCATCAAATCGTTCAGTTGCAGTGACATTGTGGAATTTAGCATCAATCAAGTTGATTCGTTTTTTGCAATGAACGAAACATTGTTGTGCATTAAAGGTTCGCTCAATATACATGGAGCCGGTGATGTAAAGCTGGCAAATAATTTTGGTGCTTTCCTTTTCGATTCGTGCACATACAGTGAAAGCGCAAGAGAAATGGAAACGGTTCGAGATCCTGGAATCGTGAGTGCTGTACGTGCCATGACGTGCTACAATCAAGAAGATTCCAATCATATGGCTATAGCAGGCTGGAATTATCCCAAAGATCCCATCCTTAATGCTCCAGATAAATCATTCAACCTACAAATTCCTCTCAAGCACATTTTCAACATTTTCAATGACTATCCCATGATTACATGTGGACGGCAAACAATACGTTTGGTTCGAGCTCGAAACGATAATGATTGTGTATATATCACAGAAAAAATGTGTTGCCGGTGTGACTTCCACTACAACTGTTAGCATAAACATTACCAACATCGAATTGAAAATCAAGCATATCTACCCTAATGATGATATTAAGTTGGAACTGATGAGGACCATTCAAAAGGATCAGCCTATAGTTATTCCATTAGAAAGTGGGAGATACATGAACTGCCATCCATCACCAGAAATGCTAGACGTGAAGTTTGGCTGTTAAAACTACAACTTCAGTGGAACGACCTCGTTATGTTATTGTTTCTTTCAAACCAACAAACGTGACAACAACACAACTGATCCAACTTTATTTGACAATGCAGACATTCAAAGTATCAGGTTATCGCTAAATGGAGAGTATTATCCCAATGAAAGAATGCAGTTGGATTTTACCAAGAATGATTACAATGAGGCATATTTCAACTATACTGAATTTTATCCTAGCTATATGAATTCGACACAGAAGCGTCCTCTGTTGGATTATTCCTCATTCAAGAGGCGTGCATGTTTGTTATCGATTGCTCGAAACAAGAAGAAAGCATGAAGGCATCTACAGTTGATGTAAAACTTGACATTGAAGCAAACATTGGTTTCCCCGAAAATACCAAAGTATATTGCATCATAATACACGATTGCGTAATGGAGTATTTCCCCCTCACCGAAATTGTTAAGAATTTAAACTAGAATGTGCTACTGCTGCTGCACGTTAGTATTCTAGCAATCATCATCATGAGAGTTGCATTCGTGGACATCCAAGGATTCGTCGTTGATGGATGCTTTGTTCCCAAAGAACTCACCATCGAGATTGGTTTTAAGCAGAGTCACTACATGTTTTTGCCACCTCAATCGTTTGATACATTAAGTCAGCGTGATAAGAAAACTGTGAAATACCTGGAAAAAAATGTGCATGGCATTCGATACTCTTCAGGTGACATCGAGTATAGCGAAATAAATGTAATATTGGAAACTAAGCTGTTGTATGCTGCAGACTTCATTTACGTACGCGGACAGCAAAAGGCTGAATTTCTACAAAAGAAATGTCACATTTTTAGTGTCTTTCCCATCATTATTGACGTCTGCAAGTTTGATGGTACATCATTGGCAACTGGAAACTTTGAACGTGATTCCTGTCACGCCACTGAGGATCCTCCAGAAATGTACAATATCTCCGACAATGGTTTTTAAATATTGCGTTACCTTTGTAATTATTATATCAATAATAAATGATTTTTTTAAAGTGGATTTTTTTTTACACACACCATTTAGACGTCCCACTCAACAAACTAAATATCTTTTTTAACAAGAAACGTATAAGAAACAACCCCTGTATACATTTTATGACAAAGAATCATAGACACTTTTGATTTCACTCGTATGCTGTGAAGGCATCAATCTTGGAATATTAAAATGTAAAGTGCAACTTTCAAAATTACGTGGGGTCACTGACACCCAACGCAAAGTGTTAAAACCCAAATAAGACATTTATAAATAAACCATGATAGCGCAACGGTTACGGACTGTGTTAGGAACGAGAAGATGCTGTGTGTTCTTAGTTCGAATTTCACAGACATCCATTTTTTTCAATTTATAAATTGCATGATTTTTTTTTTCAAGCGGATTTTTTTTTTACATACACACCATATGAAATTTAGACGTCCCACTCAACTATCTTTTTTAACAAGAGCGCCAAAAGTATCTGGGGTCACTGACACCCAACGGATGAAGGTAAACCCAAATAAGAAATTTATACAAATAACCTCGATAGCGCAAACGGTTAGGGACTGTGTTAGGAACGAGAAAGTCGCTGTGTGTGTCCGTGAGTTCGAATCTCACGGTCGACCATTTTTTCAATTTAATTTTATAAATTGGAAGTGTTGTGGTGGACCACGATTGACGTCACAGAAGATGGATGCCGTAGGGATTTTACTGACGTCACAGAAGATGCCGTCGCGACATTCGAATCACCCGCCAACGACACAACCCACCAAATTGGAAGTGCTACGTCACACATGTGGATGGACCATGATTGACGTCACAGAAGATGGATGCCGTCACAGTCGCGACATTCGAAATACTCGCCAACGACCCGCCATTGACACAAGATGGATACGACACACCAACACGTCCGCCATTGACACAAGATGGATGCCACTTCCGGTGCGCGCGCACAGTCAACGAAATCCAACATGGCCGACTTCCGTCCCAGAACCGGCTTAGTATATCTACTTACGTATATTTACTTACACATATACGTATAAAATAAATACGTATATGTACTTATACATATACATATAAATAAAATATACTGCGCCTAGCGGTCAGGGAAGCGTGACGATCATCAGAGTGCCGACATATATATGTCTGCGCCGTCTGTGGCCAAGATCAATACGCGCATGCGAGTCACGAGACGTTGCATTGTTTAATATCATTGGTTGCGTTCAGAAAGCACAACTGTTGCACAACCGTTGAGTAAATGTTCTGTGAACGCACATTGATTAGTGCGCGAAGCTCAACATGTTTGATGAGAGGACGCCATTTTTCTGAGCGGTTTTCAATTGATTATATTTAGTAGGGTTATATATGATTTAATTAAAATATTACATGAGTGATTAATATGAAGCGATTTATACATATAATAATGTTACATACAGCATAACAGATACCAAAAATGTTCATGAATTATAATGATAATAATTAATTCAAGCTCTTCAATCGAACAGATACATTTAAATACCTCTATAGCTCTTGCAGACTTGTTCCTTAAAAACTAAATCATTGTATGCTGGAATTATTTCTTCGTAATAATTTGTTTTTTTCTCGAATACCACGTCTTCTCACGTTATAATCATGCAATGGATCCTGTAAATTTTCTACTACATGGGCTATAACATTTTGGTTAATATCTATTACCATCCTCTAATAATGCAAAAATTAAATTGTATCTAGCCCTAGCCATAATTTTAATTTCTCAAATATTTATTCCAGACACCAGACACAATCTATAATAAAGATAATATTAAAAACTATGTCTCCACAACGGTGCTTTTTATGTAATGAGATTGGTCCTAATTTAAATTTTCATAGGTCTACAGGTATATAAAAATAAATTCCGTTTGAAAACAAATCATCCCATGAAGTACTCCATCGTCATTTAATTTGTCAATATGTATGCCTATATTAGTGTGTAGATATCGAAGAAATTATTTATAAAAATAATAGCTCTGATTGGTTATGTGCTGACTATAGCCGATTTTCAGCCTGGAATGATTATTACCACATACTTATAGGTACGTACCAATGCATTTCCGCGATCGCGGTTTAAACAAAGTAAGGGAAATTGTGACGTCAGATATTAGCTGATTTGCTTTTGGTATCTACCACTTATTACCGCGGGCTTTGGACTTGAGTTAATCTTTCGGTTATAGCCACAGGTTTTTTTTCCTGTAATCGTTCACATTGCATCTTACGTTGGCACTATGAATCAAGCTCTATATGATAATATAATAAATGTATAAACCCAGCGTTGTCTTGCTACTAAGTATAGTAGATATATTCACTATTTACATACAGTTCCTACTTACCATGTTTAGATCATCCCTAAAGAAAATCTCTTCGATCAACGAATGATTTAGCTCCATTTTATTTTTCCACAAACAAAAATAAGAAACCAACACGGAAACATAACCCCACATCGCTTTAACCAATTCATTTCAGTGACTTAGCTCGTTCGGTTATATTTATTGAGTAGGGGGGGCTCTGGCGTCACACCTATGTGGGGATATTATATACCTATCCTTTTTTTGTCAACCTCTCTCTCTTAAGGTCCTCTGATCGAGGTGGTGTAGCTGTGAAAATAAGACAATGATACACATATGTAGAACACGCTTTTAATAATTTTTGTAGTAAGGAAATATATGGTAGAACAAGTCATCCATAGTGTTTGTGTTATAAAACCAGAGTGGCAATTTCCTGGACCCTACATTTGGTGACCCCGACGTGATCTGTGTATCAATTCAACACAAGTTTAGTGTGCTTGTTTACGCGCCATATCTTTGAAAGCAGTTTTTGCAATAATTACCAGACAAGTCAACCTGTGCTGTGACTGCATTGTACTTGCTTCAATTCTTGGCTTCCAGTGCACTCAAGACGTAGAGGAAAGACGATTTCATAAGTTTTCAACATATATGTAAGTCTTTATAACCTCATTTTCGTCGCCAGCATGAAATTATTTCCCGTCAATATTTCCTAAACGGCGAGAGCATTATACTGTTGCCGGCAATTTCAAGGCTAACGTATTTTCATTCGATCATCGCCCATGAAAAGAAATCGTTAGCAACGATTGAACATAGGCATCCCAACATACAATGAAAAGCAAGTTTGGTTGCGGAACAAGTATACACGTTATTTTTATTGATTTCTTGCAATCAGCTGTTCATATTTAAATATCATTTCGTAGGACAGGTCAGGTTCTACAAATTGTATATTGTTGAAGTGTAAAAATTAATTTGTTTATTCCTTTTTATGTTTATGCAATAATAATTAAAATTTTATTGAAGTTGCTATTGCATGAATATTGAAGGGTATAATTTATGATATATATTTTTAACTTTATATAAGTTCTTTAACTTCATATATACATTTCTTTTAAACTTCAAGTTTTTAATAATTGTATTTAATGGTGTACTGTATTACTGAAAATTAGTTTCGTGATTGCATTACAGGGCCATTAAGGTAAAATTTCTATTATAAAATAATTATATTGCATTTACGCAAAGTTTAATTCGCGTCATACTAATTAATTGTGTAGCATAATGCCGTTTAGTGACGATCAGATTAAATCAATAATCGATGAGTCTAGAGCAGCGCAAGCTCGCGTTGAACATCTCGAGCAGCAATTAGCAGCAAATTTACCAACACATGTTGATAGCTACCGAACTCCTAAAATTCCTGCATTCTTCAGGGCTGACCCTGCGTTATGGTTCATGCAAGTAGAAATTTCTCTTCGAAATGCTCGGATTACGGCCGAAGCTACCAAAGCTGATATTATGCTGGCTGCACTTGATGTGGAGGTGCTTGGTAGTGTCAAGGACATCATTGCCCTGTCACCACCCCTCCTAATATTTTTACTAAGCTCAAGGAACGAATCATAAAGACTTTCGCAGTATCAAACGAGGCCAAATTGAGGCAACTTCTGAAGGGGCAAGTTTTAACTGATGGCAAACCTTCTTTAATTTTGAGCCGGCTTCGTAATCTTAATGTTAATAATGCGGTGGACGATTCAGTTCTTAGATCGTTGTTTTTAGAACAGTTGCCTGAGCAACATCGAGGCATAGTTATGTCAAATTCAACAACTTTAGACGCCATGGCTGAGTTAGCAGACCAACTGGCAGATATTTCTAGTGCGTCCTATAGCACCCCTCAAATGAATTCCGTTTCTGCTGAACTCTCCGCGTCACATTCGCAAATTCAGTCACTTATCGAGTGTGTCAAGGAACTTACTGTTAAGGTAAGCGCGCTAGAGGGAAAATCGCGTTCTCGCAGTAGAAGTAATTCTCGCGGGCGAAGTGAAACGACGGAAAATGAAAAACCTAAATTGTGCTATGCACACCAAAAATATCCAGATAGGCCAACGTCGTGCCGAAGTTGGTGCGCCGAGTACACAAACTGGAAAGAAAAAAAACTAAAGGCGCCTTCCCGCGCGGAGACAGTGGCGGAGGGTGCCTATACGTCTCATCGTCTCCATATTCGTGACAGGAAAACCGGTAGTATTTCTTAGTAGACACTGGTGCTGACATTTCAGTAGTTCCTGCCGATTCTAAAATTAAACTCGCTCCCGCTAATCTTAAACTATTCGCTGCTAACGATACCCGCATAGACACCTATGGTGAATCACATCGCGAATTAGATTTGGGACTGCGTAGACCTATTAAGTGGAATTTCTGCATCGCGGCCGTGCCTCACGCCATTATTGTAGCAGATCTTTTAAACCACTACGGGTTGATTGTTGATCTAAAAGAGCGCCGGCTCATTGATTCGACAACCGGCAGTTTTTCGCTCGGAAATTATAGCTCTGTATTGACACATTCAATTCATTGTTTTAATCCGAATATTTCAGTCTCAAATTTGTTAGAAACATTTCCCGAAATTACAGGTACAGGCTCGTTGACGCCTCCGGAGAACCGAAATGTATTTCATCACATTCTAACGAAAGGTCCTCCGATTGCCGAGCGCGCTCGTAGGTTCACATCGGAAAAATTAAAAGCTGCTAAACAGGAAATGAAAGCACTTGTGGAGGCGGGTATTTGTCGCCCGTCTAGCAGCCCATGGGCTAGCCCCGCACAAATGGTCAAGAAAAAAGGTGGTACGTGGCGCTTATGCGGAGATTATCGTCGGCTTAACGCTATCACAATTCCTGATAGGTATCCAACCCCGCATTTACACGATTGCTCCTTCAATTTGAGCGGTAAAACGGTATTTTCGTCTCTAGATTTACAAAAGGCATATCATCAGATTCCGATGGCTCCGGAAGACATTGAAAAAACCGCGATTATAACTCCGTTCGGATTGTTCGAATATTTGTTTATGACATTCGGGCTGCGAAATGCTAGCCAGTCGTTTCAGCGATACATCAATCGAGCTTTAGGCGATTTAGATTATGAATTTATTCACATTGACGACATATTAGTGGCTTCATCTTCGCCCGATGAGCATTTAAGTGTGGTATTCCAAAGACTTGAAGAGTTCCACCTCCGTTTAAATGTAGATAAATGTGTTTTTGGCATGCCCGAATTAGTGTTTTTGGGTTACGTAATTAATTCAAAAGGCATTCGTCTCACATCTGAGAAAGTAGAGGCCATATGTAAGTTCAAGAGACCAAAAACAGTCGCGTCCTTACGCCGTTTTCTTGGTATGTTGAATTTTTATCGTCGATGCCTACCCAATGCCGCTGCGACTCTCGCGCCACTTAACGCGTACTTAGCAGGTGCCGTCAAAAATGACAAACGAGAAATAGCATGGACTCCCGAGGCCATCCAAGCGTTTGAAACAGTAAAATGCAATTTGGCGAACGCGACCGTACTGGTCCACCCTCGCATAGATGCGGAGATCAGGGTCGTGACCGACGCATCGGATCTTTGTATGGGAGCAGCTTTAGAACAATCGTCTGGTAACCACTGGGAACCATTAGCTTTCTTTTCTCAAAAATTCTCGCCCGCTCAGGTTAAATATAGTGCTTATGATCGAGAACTCACAGCTGTATACACAGCGATAAAATATTTTAGACATTTCTTGGAAGGCCGCGAATTTAAGGTTTACACGGATCATAAACCATTGACATTCGCATTTAAACAGCGTAGTGACAAAGCATCCCCTCGGCAACTTCGACAGCTATCTTTTATTGCTGAATTTACCACGGAATTTGTCTATTTGTCCGGGTCAGAAAATGTCTAGGCCGACGCGCTTTTCCGAATTGACGCTCTTCGACTTCCGCTAGAATTTGACTTAAACGAACTCGCCAAGCATCAAGCGGCTGACGAACAACTGAATGATATTAAAACTTCTCATGATCATCCGCTAAAACTTAGAAAAATTCAATGGGGACCTGAAAATGTTGCGCTAGAGTGCGAAATCTCGGGTGAAACAATTCGACCATATGTGCCTAAATCTCTTCGTGAGAGGGTTTTCCGCATGGTTCATCACCCAGCTCATCCAAGTGCCAAAGTCACCGATCGCCTCATTCGCCAGAGATATGTCTGGCCAAACATGCAACGTGACACCAGAACATGGTGTAAAGCGTGTACGAATTGTCAGGCGTCAAAGACAACTAGGCGTGTAAGAACTTTACCGGATCAATTTGTTGCCCCAGACGGTCGCTTTGTACAAGTACACATAGACATCGTTGGCCCACTACCTCAACAGGAAGGCTATATGTACTGTCTAACTATGATCGATAGATTTTCCAGATGGGTGGAAGCTACGCCAATCAAAGATATGTCGGCACAAACAATTGCTCGGGCTTTTTTCGACAAGTGGATTTCTAGATACGGATCGCCCAAATGCATAACGACAGATCAAGGCACACAATTCGAATCACGATTGTTTCAAGCCCTATTGAATCTGATCGGTGCGCAACGAATTCGCACCACCCCGTATCACCCCCAGTCAAACGGCTTAATTGAGCACTGGCACCGCGTTTTTAAAGCTGCTATAATGTGCCATGCTGGAGATGAATGGGTAAGCACTTTATCCACCGTATTATTAGGTTTACGAGCCCATGTTCGATCCGACACCGGTGCTTCCCCAGCTGAATTTTTGTTTGAAACCACCTTACGACTTCCAGGTGAATTCTTCCTTCCAGAAGACATCACGCCTGATCCTAATTTTTTTATTGAAGAATTCAGGGAATATATGCGTCAAGTCCGACCAGTTCCCACTGCGCATAAAAATAAAAATAAAATATCCTACTTTAAAGAATTACATGACTGTTCACACGTATTTTTGCGAAACGTTTGTAGAAAAGGGCTGGAACGTCCTTACTCCGGCCCATACAAAGTAGTCCGTCGGGTATCTGATCGTGTATTTGAAATTGAAGTGGACGGTAAAGTAAAAGCGGTTACTGTAGAATTATTAAAACCTGCGTTCTCCGTACCTGACGACGTCGAAAGTACTGATACCTACACACTAACCAATCAGCCGGTGGTAAAAACTTATTCGCGCAAAAATAAAAAGATCACTTTTGCACCCAACACAAAATAGAAATATTTCCTCAATGGTTACTACAATGCCATGCTCATTTGTTTTGTTTATTGGTATTGTAAAAAGTTGTCTACATAATTAATAACAATATGTTTATTTTTCTGTTCTATGTGTTGTTAGTGTTGTACCTATTTTTAACGTTACCACAATTGTACAATATAACCAAGTTATAAATAATTCCAAATGCAAATTTTATATATATTCAACTATGTATCTCTTGTATCGCTAGCACTAGGGGGGAGTGTGTGGGGATATTATATACCTATCCTTTTTTTGTCAACCTCTCTCTCTTAAGGTCCTCTGATCGAGGTGGTGTAGCTGTGAAAATAAGACAATGATACACATATGTAGAACACGCTTTTAATAATTTTTGTAGTAAGGAAATAAATGGTAGAACAAGTCATCCATAGTGTTTGTGTTATAAAACCGGAGTGGCAATTTCCCGGACCCTACACCTAGCTGTCAAAGTTGTCAACCGAAAAAACAACTGCGGTATTTACCGTTAAATAAACGTTCCAGGCTGAAAATCGGCTTTATATATTTCATGTTTATCTACTTCATTTCTATACGCGGTATTAGTGGTGACGTCATAATATTAGGTTATGTCAATTTTGTATCCAAACAAACATAATTCGCCATTTAGATACCATTGGTGTGATTTTGAACCAGAGATTATTCCCTTATATTTTGAATATACCTGCTGATTTATGCATTTAGATATACACTAAGACTTTTACAAAGAGATACATTCGATTCCAGTCAAAATATGTATCTATAACAATATAACTTTAATAAAAGAGTTATCTAACCTAAACATGCTATTATAAACTTATGAAATACAATTGTTTTAATTCTTTTTCTATCTGTATTATCTAATTTTAGGTTTCTTCACATAAAGAATAATGGTACTGTGCTGGCCACCGGGCTGTAATCATTATAATGTGAGAGAGAACTGTAAGTTTTATAGATTTCCAAAGGATCCAAAAGTAAGAAGCAAATGGATGAAGCTGACAAGGTACCTACATAATGATAAATATAACATTTTATTTTGTGTGTTTATACAATATTTGTAGAACAATAGAACCAGATCCCGGAGCTTTTTGTGTAGCTGTCATTTTATGGACGGAGAAAAGAAAATTAGCCAACTATTTTTTTGTACATGATCAATCTTTGCAAACAAGGTAGAAGGAAACTTGTACGTGTTCATTGTATGTTTGATTTTGTACTGTATATATTGATCTCCCTATAACATATACATTATTATTTGTCATTACACATCTTTCGCTTTACATTATTTATAAGTTGCTTTGTATGATTTTTTAAACGTTTGCTATTTTAAATTGAAATTCCACATTGTACCTTACTTTCCTCTTTATATTAACTGTAAACCATTGTATTACAAGTAAATATTTCTCTGTGTAATAAAGAAATTTGGAAACGTTTTGTTTGTATTATTTGTTTTTAGATAAAATTGAATATGTTCACACATGTAGTTGAAAAAAGAGCCTACAGATCAAATAAAATTTGAAAGCAACCAACAGAAACTCTGAACCTCGTACAAATATGATTTGATTGAGGCAAAGTTGTGATATGATGTTCTGAGTTTTCAGACTAAATGGCATATTTTCAATCATGTAAATTTGCAGTGTTTCCTCAATTTAATTTTCTTACCACAAATCAAAATTTATAATTATGAAAACATTTTATTATGTTAATATAGATGGTACAAATTTGTAAAGGTAGAATGTTATTAAAACATGTAAATTTTTCTTCCATTCTTGATGTCGAGCAATTCTCACAATAATGTCACTTGGTATCCATAATATTAAATAGCACATGTCCTCTCATGCAATTTGTAATGCACCTTGTATCTGGTGATAATAGTTATATTTTTCAATTATCACTAATATATCAACATTTTTCAATGCTTAATTGAAGTGAAGTCTCCTCTCAAGTATCCGAATGGCGAAAAATTAAAACCACTCTCAAGAGATATGAATTACATAATTCATTTTGATAAAGATATATTAGTGATAATTGAAAAATATATAACTATTATCACCAGATATCAGGTGCATTACATATTGCATGAGAGGACATGTGCTATTTAATATTATGGATACCAAGTGACATTATTGTGGGAATTGCTTGAGATCAAGAATGGAAGAAAAATTTACATGTTTTAATAACATTCTACCTTTACAAATTTGTACCATTTATATTAACATAATAAAATGTTTTCATAATTATAAATTTTGATTTGTTTTGTGCTAAGAAAATTAAATTGAGGAAACGCTGCAAATTTACATGATTGAAAATATGCCATTTAGTCTGCAAACTCAGAACATCATGTCACAACTTTGCCTCAATCAAATCATATTTGTACAAGGTTCAGAGTTTCTGTTGGTTGCTTTCAAATTTTATTTGACCTGTAGGCTCTTTTTTTCAACTACATGTGTAAACATATTCAATTTTATCTAAAAACAAATAATATAAACAAAAACGTTTCCAAATTTCTTTATTACACAGATAAATATTTACTTGTAATACAATGGTTTACAGTTAATAGAAAGAGGAAAGTAAGGTACAATATGGAAAATCAATAAATATAACCGAACGAGCTAAGTCACTGAAATGAATTGGTTAAAGCGATGTGGGGTTATGTTTCCGTGTTGGTTTCTTATTTTTGTTTGTGGAAAAATAAAATGGAGCTAAATCATTCGTTGATCGAAGAGATTTTCTTTGGGGATGATCTAAACATGGTAAGTAGGAACTGTATGTAAAGAGTGAATATATCTACTATACTTAGTAGCAAGACAACGCTGGGTTTATACATTTATTATATTATTATATAGAGCTTGATTCATAGTGCCAACGTAAGATGCAATGCGAACGATTTTTACAGGAAAAAAAAACCTGTGGCTATAACCGAAAGATTAACTCAAGTCCAAAGCCCGGTAATAAGTGGTAGATACCAAAAGCAAATCAGCTAATATCTGACGTCACAATTTCCCTTACTTTGGTTTAAACCGCGATCGCGGAAATGCATTGGTACGTACCTATAAGTATGTGGTAATAATCATTCCAGGCTGAAAATCGGCTATAGTCAGCACATAACCAATTAGAGCTATTATTTTTATAAATAATTTCTTCGATATCTACACACTAATATAGGCATACATATTGACAAATTAAATGACGATGGAGTACTTCATGGGATGATTTGTTTTCAAACGGAATTTATTTTTATATACCTGTAGACCTATGAAAATTTAAATTAGGACCAATCTCATTACATAAAAAGCACCGTTGTGGAGACATAGTTTTTAATAAAAGTCTAAATAAAAGAAACACGCAAAAATCACAACACAATGATAAAACAAATAACAAAATCACTAAACATCCAATCCACAGCCTAATTTTACTATGCTGTGTCCAAACAAACATCCATAGATAGAATAAAATATATTATTTGTCTATACTAACAACCTTTACCTCTCCCCTGAAGGTCTAAAAGCATCAAAGCGGGAATGATACAGCCAATGGTTGCGTTCAGAAAACATACATTTTGGTTGACGTATGTCTTCCGAACGATCATTTTTTGGAAAGATCATAAATAATCTTTATTATAGATTGTATTGTCTTTGGAATAAATATTTGAGAAATTAAAATTATGGCTAGGGCTAGATACAATTTAATTTTTGCATTATTAGAGGATGGTAATAGATATTAACCAAAATGTTATAGCCCATGTAGTAGAAAATTTACAGGATCCATTGCATGATTATAACGTGAGAAGACGTGGTATTCGAGAAAAAAACAAATTATTACGAAGAAATAATTCCAGCATACAATGATTTAGTTTTTAAGGAACAAGTCTGCAAGAGCTATAGAGGTATTTAAATGTATCTGTTCGATTGAAGAGCTTGAATTAATTATTATCATTATAATTCATGAACATTTTTGGTATCTGTTATGCTGTATGTAACATTATTATATGTATAAATCGTTTCATATTAACCACTCATGTAATATTTTGATTAAATCATATATAACCCTACTAAATATAATCTTTGTTTTGTTTACTATTAATAAAGCCCTAGATCTTTATATAAACATCACAATTTGCAACGTATTGTGTTCACTGAGCGCAATTGAAAACCGCTCAGAAAAATGGCGTCCGCTCATCAAACATGTTGAGCCTCGCGCACTAATCAATGTGCGTTCACAGAACATTTACTCAACGATTGTGCAACAGTTGTGTTTTCTGAACGCAACCAATGATATTAAACAATGCAACGTTTCGTGACTCGCATGCGCGTATTGATCTTGGCCACAGACGGCGCAGACATATATATGTCGGCACTCTGATGATCGTCACGCTTCCCTGACCGCTAGGCGCAGTATATTTTATTTATATGTATATGTATAAGTACATATACGTATTTATTTTATACGTATATGTGTAAGTACATATACGAAATAAATAATTTATATGTATAAGTAATTATTTGTCTATATTTGTCCATAAACAAAAAAATGTTAAATATCACATATCACATCTGTCATCCGCTATTTTAAGTACCATTCACATCTACCAGTACGTGGCGTGTGCAGCACGTAACGTGGCAGACACCGCACAAACACAAGTTTTCACACTATAAGTACCATTCACATCTACCAGCACGGTGGCCAGCACGTAACGGGGCAGACACGAGTTTTCATACTATACAGACAATTCAGTTACAGACGCCGACAGACAAATTAGAGATTATGCAAACGTTCCTACTACAAGCATGTTTGAAAACTGTTTGGTTCAAGAATTAGCTGTGGTAGCAATTTTACTTGAAGAAAAAGAAGGAAAGAAATTGGATTGTGTGGAAGTAGAGCATAAAAGAAAAAGGAGGCTTGATTTTAGATTTTTTGCAATCTCCTTCCACGCGTCATCTTTTCTTTGAGTGTCGCTGTATCTGCGATCATTTAAATCATATAGAAAGGAATACCCACGCACCAATTCTATTAGTTTTTCCCTGATGCCACAAACACGCACCAGCAAAGACAAACTAATTCATACTAATCGTGCCAGAGCTACAGACATGCACAGACACGCGCCAGCAGAGACAAAATATTCTTTACGACAATACTGGCCGTTGCTGGTACGTGTCTGTTCGTACACGTTCCACTCAATGTCTGTGGATATGAATACTCATATATATTCTATATATAACGATATTTTTGGGTCTTTGCTGATACGTGCAGGACACGCCACGTGCTGGTAGATGTGAATGGTACTTAATTCATTATAAGGGTGCCAGTGCTACAGCCATGGACAGACACAAGCCAGCACAGACAAAATATCCTTTACGACAATACTGGCCGTTGCTGGTACGTGTCTGTACGTACACGTTTCGCTTAATGTATGTAGATGTGAATACTCATATATATTCTATATGTAACAATCTTTTTTGGGTCTTTGCTGGTACGTGCCGGACACGCCACGTGCTGGTAGATGTGAATGGTACTTAACTGGTGGTTTTAACCAGACCGTGACGTAATTTGACATCAAACTATGACATAACGGTTAATACCAATACTCACTAGGACGGTACGGTATTTACTTTTCGTATTTTCCAGCCCTCGCTTGCTGGTCGCTTGAACAGGGGTGGGCTCATGACAAATAGAATTCTATTTTAGTGACGTCAGCCAAAAACAGATGATAATCTTGAAATTTGGTATCACGTCACATCTCTTGCCATTATATAGAAATCTAAGTTCGGCAATCTTTGGCATAATAGTATCTATTCAGAAAACATCTTTGTTTTTTGACATTTTCAACAGTCTCTAACTTGAAAAAGAAGTGATATAAAAGAACAGTTATAAACAATACTAAAATTAAATAAGTTTCCGAAATTACAGGCACGTTTGTGCTCCTCAATATAAGGTAAATTATCAACAGTAACTATTCTTATTGTAGATGCTGCCTGCCCAAATCTTGGGTGCAATTTTGGTTGATAATGATGAACATCTACTAGAAATTCAACAATATAATATTGAAAGAGAGATACACAATTTACTGGTTTGTTTCGATTGTCTGAAGATATGAATTATTTATGTGTTACAATATGACAGCGAAGGGCTGATGGATCTTTTTAAGCCTATTTCCATAACATTGGGATTCCCTCAACAGCTACCTTGCCCATTATGGCTAAAAGCCTTTCCTCAAAGGAAGTCAGTCTTATATTTGTTGGTGGCCTAGGTGGGGACTGATTGAAACTGCCTTAGCTTTGGTTTTGCTTTTATTTTATTGCATATTATGTTTTTTTTCCATTCTTCTGTCTTTTCCTCTATTCCAAGGCTGTTAGAGAACCTCTCGCCATTTTATACTTTTTGATTTATTTGTTATAATTTCGGGGTTTTCCTCTGCAAAGTCCAAAATGACTGTCCAGTGATGGGACTGAACCCTCATATTTGCTGATAATTATGATTTTTTATTATGTGCACCGATTAATATATTTGGAATTAGGTACTATTGGTTGAAAATTTGAAAATAGATACGATAAGTCGAAAACGATTCGGACCTAACATCAAAAGTAAAACAAATAAAAATCACGTCTTTGTCGGGAGTATTAAAAAAATAAAGAAAAAACATTTTTTCTATCACTTAAGACTTGTAGAATGAAGTCGATTCTACGCGGGCTTAAATTTTATGTCATGATACCAATTTATCACTTGCGAACGATTTGAAACGGTTGCTAGATAACGTGACGTCACTAAAATCGAATTCTATTTGTCGTGATCCCAACCCAGGCTATAACTTTACTGACAAATGATAACCACAAATGAAATGACAACTTATCTGTGTGCATGCCAATGGAAAGCGCTATTAGATTGTTCAGTCACAGAAATACTTCTGTGGTTCAGTATTGTCCACATAATAGACACTTTTAGCTTGTCATAAGTTTTTACACGTATCAGTATCCGTATTGGAGTTACGTTGACGTAAAGAAGTTGACATAAAAACCTTTTTAGCAGATAACGTATCGTTTCGTGCTAAAACCAAGGTGGTCCAAGCACTATTCTTTGGTAAAAGTAAAAAAATAAAACTAAAAATGAACTTTGGTTAGTGGTTATAATCAAACCAAACCAATATCTAAGAAGACCTATAAAATATCACTAATAGCACAGAATACTGATTTTAGTCGGGATACGGATACGTATACGGAGAAGGTACGTTACAATCCGTTCAACGCGTCGTATCGGCTGAACCGTAACGGGTCTACACATGCGCAGTTCGTTACGGATACGTAAGAAATTTAAGGCAAGCTAATAGTACCTATTTTTATACCTTCCTTCCCATTATAATTTTTAATAGCATCCTCAAAGGTCTGAATAAATTTTTTAGGAAAGATAGTGTCCGGATATAAAGGTTATCTGATTGTGTTTATGTGTCTTACCCACTGAAATGAATAACCTAAACTAGAACAACCACAACACAGCGTACAAATGAACCCACGTAGTTAGATAAGAAGAATTACTGTGGGAGGGTAGACTATCTTTGTTACACTCGTGCAGTTAGATAGCAGAAATGTGATAATTATCTTTAAATTTTAATGAAAAAAATTAGGAATGGCTAAATACATTAAAATCCCTTTTTATTATAAGTACGAAAATGTTAGGGAAGGTAACTAGTAATTTTTTTAAATATTCAATATGCTTTGATATTTAAAGCAAATTAAAAACGAGTAATAAGGTGAGCGCTCTTTGTTATCATACCTTTTTTCCTTATTATTTATTTGTTTCCATTCAGTGTTATTCTTTTAATAAATTTAGAGCTGTTCAATAAAATTTTGTACAATTAGAAATTTTCCTAAAGCGTGCAATGAATAAATTTAAATAAAGTTAGTCTGTCAGGAGGAAATTATTATCTTCATGTATATTTGTAATCAATAATAAACCAAATAAACAAAACTTTCGACCTTTATGTGCGCATTCCAGTATGTTTATTCATTTCATATAACCTAGCGTATATATAAACCAACGAGGAATTCTATTAATAAGGGTCGTACTGTTGTGTAAACAAAACGGACAATAGAGAGATCAAACACGTACCTTTTACTAGGAAGTTTCACGATCACGTTAACGTGGGCTTATATACGTATCAGTAGCGTAAACTACCACAGTTTAAACACGAAAATACGTGAGGGGAAAACGCTAGTAAATATTAAAAACAAAAATTGACAAAAAGTAGGTACTTGTAACGGTTTATTTCTACATTTACTAAGAATTTTTTTACTAAATTTCCTTAGTGCTCTCACGGAAACGTTCTTGCCGGTAATTTGCAGAATATGAACGTGAATAATCTGCCACCTCCTTGAATCCTCGTATGGATTTTGTCCATACACTTCCCGTAACAACTGTAAATAATCTTCTAGCGTAAATTTTATTTTATTTTTAGACAGAGCCATAATTATTTCATTCAATTTAAACCAAGAAAATAGTACTGTTTTGATTATGTCGGTTATGTTTGTTCCCTTTCCGATCCCGATTGACGTATTCAGCTCAATGCGGATAACGTTTTATAAGCTCACGGAGCACATTTGTACGTGAACGCAAATTTGCCGTACTCATGTGCAAGGCTCAAACCATAGAGAAAGTAATAATATTATTTGTCTATGGCTCAAACCCTACGTTTACGTATATGCAAAAGAAGGTGTTTACAAACTCTATCAATAATAGGTGCGTTCTTTTTGACTGAGATCTCAGTTAATCTCAGCTCACATCAGTAATGTGAGCGTTCTTTTTGTTTTACTCACTTTAAGTGAGCTGAGATTTTTCCTCCCCCTTCACCGATGCTGATTGTGTTGTAAGGGGGTATCAGTTGGAATTGAGTCGGAAATAAAGTGGAGGGGATGAAGAAATATTTGATTTGCTTGGTTTATATGTAGTTTTAACCAAGGTTATCCAAGGTTTTAACCATTGACATATAAATAATAAACACACATAATCTATTTTTCTTTTGTTACAAATTATGGATACATTAATTAACATTATTAGATGCTGATACGAATCTGTCGTATAGTTTAAATCTATCGACAGATGGCTCGCTTCAATTGAGATGTCGTTCTTTTTGGTGCTTACTCACATCACTTTATCTCAGGCCCCCTATTCTGTAACTCAAGCGAGAGCTCGTGCACGAGTTCTCTCTCGCAATTTAGCGTTAGTGCGCATGCCACTCTCCTAAAGATTATAAATCCGTATTCTCTAAGGTAGGAGAGTGCTCACATACTCCTATGCGACTACTGTACTGGGTAAAAGCAGGGGAGTAAGAGAACGGACTTGCGCATAATATCTTTAGTCACAGAATAAATATAAATAAGAGGCCAATAAAAGGATGACAAGGACCGTTTTATTTTTGTCCTTTAACTAAACCTGAAAAATCAAAGATTAATCATAATCAACGAGTTTTCTATGCTGTACGTTGTTGGATTGTTGTTAATAAAACAGTAAACAGGTTTAATTTTAATTGAACAAGTGGTTTAGTTCACAGTACAGAGTTAGTTTTTAGTTGTTATTTATTTTTAGAGAAGAGTTAACACGTTTAGTTTTAGTGGTTTTTAATTTGTCGTAAATTTTCCATTACGCAATTCTGGATGATTGTTCATAAACTCTATTAACAATGTGTTTGTGCTTTACACAACATTATTATCGTCTTTTTTTAATATAGTAAATAACTAATACACAAAACTGAAATATACACACAACTCAAATCACCCACAAATAACAACGTTGGACAACAACAGAATCTAAAAATATTTCTTCGTTTCTTATCCTCATATAACGTAAAGTACATTTAAACTTCTAAATAGTAGGTCAAAACTGGCCGTTCCATTTGGCAACGCTGAGCCAAACGAAGTGGAGTCGCCAATTCATCGTGAATACGGTTTTAAGAATTATGTGAGTGAGAGAGTACTCATACCAATGAATAGTCGTGCACGATCTCTCGCTTGAGTTACAGAATAGAGGCCCAGATCACCTTAACCTCCCACAATGAAATATGAAATAATTCTCGTAACTATTATTATCCTCCTGAGAAATAAACAAACAAATGTTGCTATTGTTGCCGACTTAATCAAGAGATATCCCAAATTCCCCTAAAAACAGGTTAATGTTTTTACATCCAATAATTATCAGTTCTCTGTAGCCGAGCATTACCGAATAGATATAGAAAGAATCGTACAGAATAGGTTCACGAAATAGAAAGAAATTTCCTCTCTATACTCATAGAAAGAAATTTCTTTCTACGAGATGATACAGAATACGCGCCCTGGAGGAATCTCTGCCTCATAGTCACTCATCTTAATGCAATTAAAACTTATCTTATATGGGCTTAAACGGCCAGAACCCCACTTCTGATCTGTAATAGGGTGACCGCAGAACAATAAAATGTATTATTGTTAAAATATTTAATTAGTTTTCATCATAAATTATACAAAATAGGTAGCGTCCACGGACTTAAGATCTATGGACTTCTAATACTAGCGTCTAGCGAGCTGCAAGTCACAGATGATCCTGACCAATTAAAAACTACCGAGGTTAGGATCCGTTGGCGCGGAAGTTTAAAAATAATATGTGCTTTCTTTTGACAAGATATTAAATTATTTCAATTAAAACGCATCGTAATTGGTTGTTCCTAGGCCATTAACTGATATTATTTGATATCCGGCCGCATTTACTAAATAATAACGACATTGCTACACTGAGATAAAAGAAAAGGTGAGAGAACGGTTTTCCAGTTATTTCAACTTAAGAAAATCTGTTAAATTTGAATAAAAAAAACTGTTTAACGGTTAAACGAACTTTTTTGGAATGTTAATTTACTCATTTATGTGTAAGTTATCAAAAAATTCAAACTAATATAGGTATTTCATTATCAAATTAAAATATAAATCGTTTAGTATATAGGAGAGCCAAAATAATTTAACTTTTCTATTTCCTCATTGAATCGATCAATTGGCTATTATAGCAATATTAACAATAATTGTTGATATAGTGACAACAAAAAATCGTTTAACAGCAATGTCGTTATGACTTAGTGAATTGTGCAGATTAACTGAGTTTTAAAAATTGGATGGTTAAGAAAATTCTAATTCTTACTTTGATTGAAGTTGAAACGAGAAAAATACTGTTTTATTTTGACCTGTATCTGTTGTCATAAGGAAATATGAATATTTAACAGGGCAAAAAAACTCCCAAGGTTATTGGATTGTCTTATGAATTGTAATGTATTTATACATTCTTAGATACCAAATTTAAAGCTATTTTTTCTTCTTTGTCGTACAGAACAACCTCCTCTGAGTATTTATTTTTTTATTGTGTGGAATATTAATATTTTGCGAAAAAGCAGAATTAACAAGGTGGTGTTTAGACACTAGTGCTGCAATTGTTGGTGGTATGGGGGCAATATCTTTATCTACAATCTCAAGTTCATCCAATGAAGTTTTATAGCCTCAAGAATTTGCAAAATCTTTATTTTCATTTCATTTTTTTTTTCTCTTCAAATTCAAATAATTTGAACTATTCTTTTTACATAATTCTTTGAGAATGCAGTCCTCTTCAATGAAATTTTCTTGGACTACGTGCATATGAAGACTATTTTCGTCATCTGAGAAAATAACATGAAAAGTCATAAAAACTATGAAGAAGGAAAAATTCGTAGAATAAATTGCACTCTGCAGAAAAGTTCCAATAAGCGGCGTAGATATTTTTTTTCTGGGTGTAATCGAACCTTTACATTTTTTTAGTCAGCTGCAAGAGATTTCCTAATGAATTTTTATTCAATGTATCACTATTTATAATTTTTTAAGTTAAACTCCCATCTATGTATGGGGGAAATGTCACAATTTTGAATTGTCTAAAGATTTATAATTAAAGAGGTAGCGATTTCTTGCACTCCTTGCATTCAGAATTCATAATCAATAGAGAAAATAGTTTTGCAACAAAAACTAAATAAAAAATGATCAAGGAACGTAAATAAAATTTACATATAATCTTGCACAATGATAAACATTTCTATTCTACATTCCGCAAAACCTTACAAAATTATTTAAAAGTCCTATACCATTGTTGCCAATGTCAGTATACTAAAACTTGAAATACCTCAGAATAGCAAAATTTTTACAAATCAAAAATATTCGGAGATATTTGAAAAAGTATAAAATGAATAAATTAGTGAATCGAGTATAGCTAGAAAAGTTTTAAAATTGCCCATAACTTTTCTATTATTTTAAAAATTATTTTCAGTCCACTTAAAATATTCTTCCATCAGATAATGATTTCGATTTGGCAACGCTGCTTCAATCGTCGACAAGGTTGTTCTTGTTAATTTTCATTGGTTAGGATCATCCGTGACCCTACAACTCACTAGACGCTAGTATAGTACTAGCGTCTTTGCGCGAAATAATTGACAGCATAATAGAATTGATTAACCAATTAGAATTTAGCTGGATGAACTGACGCGGCATTTTCGTTCTGTCAATTTCTGTTTCCTTTGTTCCGTTGTTGCAATGCGATTTGACTGATTTGTGACAGCGTCAGGAGTGGCATCAGAGCGCGTATTCTGTATCATCATAGAGAGGAAATTTCTTTCTATAAATTCTCTATACCACTTTACCTTATTCTGTAAGCAACATCGGCAGTGGTCGTGCTTCACGAACGCTTCGTTCGGTAGAAAGGTATAGAAAGACCATTTTAGGTCTTTCTATGATACCTGTCTCTTTTTAACACACAATCATTTAGATTTTTCTTTGTTGGCATGTTTACATTTTTCAAGGGAAAGGTGCATATCGTTATGTTATGATTATGGTTTTTTGTGGTTTATATATACAAGTTTATATATGCTGGAAAAATAATTTTTGGATAATTACGTATTATTAATATTATTGCAATTTAATATGTAAACAACTGCAAAGGGTACCTAAATAATACGTATTTATGGCCATTTACGGCGTTACCTGTAAATGTGAAATATTTCTGTGTTGAACGTTGTGTAAAATTAAATACTAAACTTCTTAATTTTTGTCATTAATCCAATTCTTAAGAAGTTCAATATATTTAACATTGGCGATTTTAAGGATTAATAAATTCTTCTCTCTAAACGTAATTGGTTTTGTCGTACCTACTTCATCTTCTACTTGTAGCAAATGAATTGTTTCCAAACTTTATAATGTACTCGCAATAAAGATTAAAAAACGAAAACTAACAACAGATAATAAGCTATGCTATAGTTTGTAATATTTACACCACACACTATAATAGCAGTTATAATAATAATTGACTCCCACAATGAAATATGAAATAATTCTCGTAATTATTATTATCCTCCTGAGAAATAAACCAACAAATGTTGGTATTGTTGCCGACTTAATCAAGAGATATCCCAAATTCCCCTAAAAACAGGTCAATGTTTTTACATCCGATAATTATCAGTTCTCTATACCCTATACCCGAGCATTGCCGAATAGATATAGAAAGAATGGTACAGAATAGGTTCACGAAATAGAAAGAAATTTCCTCTCTATTGTAACGAAGTGTTCGTTACTGGCATGTTAAAGTTGATGCGCCGAGTGTAATTTCATTTTTGGTTTTCTGCCGCTGAGTATAATTGTTTTATATTACATATCACCCGTCACGTATTCGTTTCTATGTTATATTTTCATTTGATGGTTTATGTCACCGAGTATATATTTGAGTTAAATTATTTGATAGTTTATGTCACCGAGTATATATTCATTTTCATTATGTATCACTCATTGCATATTCGTTACTTTGTTATACTTTCATTTGATGGTTTATGTCACCGAATATATATTTAATTTAAATTATTTCATTGTATATATTTAATTGATATTATGTATCACCCGTCACATATTCGTTTCTTTATTTATAATTCATTTAATATTTTATGAGCCGAATATATTTTCATTTTACAATTTATGTCGACGAGTGTATCTAATCATTTGTATATTGACTTACAATTAGGGTAAAGTATTGTAAATCTTCGTGAACATTTTATTTTATTTTATCCCCTGGTTTCGGGGTAGAACCAAATGTTATAATAGTTTAATATTTATCCAAATTCCGATATTTTTATTTTCTTCCTAGTTGCGATGGAGGGATCAATTTTTTTCGGGAGTAAAGTATTTACTTCAATTTTAAAATTCAACATTTGAAGGTACTGGTCGCCCCACTGCAACAAGGATAGAAGCGCGCAGGTCGAGAGGGAGGTGGAACCGTGAGGTTAGACGGCTGATATTATTTTTAAAAATAGAGAGAGTATCGAAGTGCCAGCCGACCGAGCCAGAAGTGCAACTTATTCATCGTCCGCTGTAAATTATTTTAACTTTTCTTTTGCCGATTTACTTTTGAGTTTTTTTTTTCGTTGGGAAAAAAATTTCAGTGATAACTTATTGCTGTGAAGGTAAGAACTTTAAACAATAATAATTCCGAAAATATGTGGTCTTTTCAATGATAATTTAAAACATTTAGATAGTTGACTTTCATTTTAAAATACGTTGATATATCTAGTATATTAGAGTGTGGTAAACCATTTATATATCGTATCTGATTTAATACTTTTTCCGATTTTCCTTTTTCGTAGTTTTCTTAATATTAGTATATTATTCTTCTATTTTGCAAGGAAAATTCCTGATTGAAATATCCGTCTGCGCCAGGCATACCCAAGCTAGGGCTCCCGGATATTTTAAATCTTGAGTTCCCGACTGCAGTACTTTTTCCGAGTCTCCTTTTGGGGAATTTAGTTGATATCCGCCCCGTGTTTTAACACGAATTTGGTTTATATTAGTCCCGTTTCGAATATTTTATTCTTCTATTTTGCAAGGAAAATTCCTGATTGAAATATCCGTCTGCGCCAGGCATACCCAAGCTAGGGCTCCCGGATATTTTAAATCTTGAGTTCCCGACTGCAATACTTTTTCCGAGTCTCCTTTTGGGGAATTTAGTTGATATCCGCCCCGTGTTTTAACACGAATTTGGTTTATATTAAGTCCCGTTTCGAATATTTTATTCTTCTATTTTGCAAGGAAAATTCCTGATTGAAATATCCGTCTGCGCCAGGCATACCCAAGCTAGGGCTCCCGGATATTTTAAATCTTGAGTTCCCGACTGCAATACTTTTTCCGAGTCTCCTTTTTGGTGAATTTAGTTGATATCCGCCCCGTGTTTTAACACGAATCTGGTTTATATTAGTCCCGTTTCGAATATTTTATTCTTCTATTTTGCAAGGAAAATTCCTGATTGAAATATCCGTCTGCGCCAGGCATACCCAAGCTAGGGCTCCCGGATATTTTAAATCTTGAGTTCCCAACTGCAATACTTTTTCCGAGTCTCCTTTTTGTGAATTTAGTTGATATTCGCCCCGTGTTTTGGCACGAATTTGGCTTATACTAGTTCCGTTTTCGAATATATTATTCTTCTATTTTGCAAGGAAAATTCCTGATTGAAATATCCGTCTGCGCCAGGCATACCCAAGCTAGGGCTCCCGGATATTTTAAATCTTGAGTTCCCAATTGCAATACTTTTTCCGAGTCTCCTTTTTGTGAATTTAGTTGATATTCGCCCCGTGTTTTGACACGAATTTGGCTTATATTAGTTCCGTTTCGAATATATTATTCTTCTATTTTGCAAGGAAAATTCCTGATTGAAATATCCGTCTGCGCCAGGCATACCCAAGCTAGGGCTCCCGGATATTTTAAATCTTGAGTTCCCAATTGCAATACTTTTTCCGAGTCTCCTTTTGTGAATTTAGTTGATATCCGCCCCGTGTTTTAACACGAATTTGGTTTATATTAGTCCCGTTTCGAATATTTTATTCTTCTATCCTGCAAGGAAAATTCCTGATTGAAATATCCGTCTGCGCCAGGCATACCCAAGCTAGGGCTCCCGGATATTTTAAATCTTGAGTTCCAACTGCAATACTTTTTCCGAGTCTCCTTTTTGGTGAATTTAGTTGATATCCGCCCCGTGTTTTAACACGAATTTGGTTTATATTAGTCCCGTTTCGAATATTTTATTCTTCTATTTTGCAAGGAAAATTCCTGATTGAAATATCCGTCTGCGCCAGGCATACCCAAGCTAGGGCTCCCGGATATTTTAAATCTTGAGTTCCCAACTGCAATACTTTTTCCGAGTCTCCTTTTTGGTGAATTTAGTTGATATTCGCCCCGTGTTTTGACACGAATTTGGCTTATATTAGTTCCGTTTCGAATATTTTATTCTTCTATTTCGCAAGGAAAATTCCTGATTGAAATATCCGTCTGCGCCAGGCACACCCAAGCTAGGGCTCCCGGATATTTTAAATCTTAAGTTCCCAATTGCAATACTTTTTCCGAGTCTCCTTTTTGTGAATTTAGTTAATATTCGCCCCGTGTTTTGACACGAATTTAGCTTATATTAGTCCCGTCTCGAATATATTATTCTTCTATTTTGCAAGGAAAATTCCTGATTGAAATATCCGCCTGCGCCAGGCATACACAAGCTAGGGCTCCCGGATATTTTAAATCTTGAGTTCTCAATTGCAATACTTTTCCGAGTTTCATTTCTTTGAATTTGGTTGATGGTCGCCCGTTCTTTAACACAAATTTGGTTTATATTTAAATCTGGTTAACTCTAGAATTGCCTTCCGTTTTCATTACCTTCCCCGAATTTTCTTTTAGTGGGATTTCGTGATATTAGTTCCGCCCTTTTGATACCCTTCTTGATTTTGTTAAAAGCTTAGGGAAATGTCTGACGAGTAGATATAGAGTCCCCGATCTATAGTATTGTTTTCCCGATTGGATAGTTTTTTTAGTAGCACCGGACCCGTTCGTTACATAAGGGTCTATCAAATACATGAATGAAAAGACCACCAAGCTTAACATAGTTTTGCTTGCCTTTTTTACCGCTTCTTTTATTTGCATGAACGCTATTTTATAATTACAAACCACTCTCGCTTATGTCCTGCCCGCTTCGTCGCTAATAATACATATGTGCTTTTGAGTATTGTTTATTTTGTATGTATATAACAACTTAGAAGGTATTAATGTAATAAAACTGAAATAAACCGGTGTTGTGTTTTATTGACCTATTATAGACTAGTATTTCCTTATGGTAGCGTAGTTGTTTGGCAGCACGAATTTTAGCTTCTCCGTAGTGTGGATCAGGATAATAACATTTATTTCAGGACTAGCGAGAACATCGGTTTTATATATTTAGCAACATTCCGAATTTTGACGACAATAGACCCCTGGAATTTACCGTACCTCCATCTGAGGCTACCTGGAACTCTCGACGAGGGAAGTCGAGGGGCCGTGGAGACAACCACGTTAAAAATCTGGCGCCCGAGAAAGTGTAAGGTTTCAAAGGTGTCAGGAGTGACGTTTCCGAGGCGTTCCACGCGCAGTGCAGCACGCAGGCATCTCCTCTTAGGGGAGGAAAACGCGTCACATCTTGGCGCCCGAGCAGGGACCTTAATTTGTTGTTTAAGTAGGAACTGTTTTATTTTTTTTTCAGGTTATCCGTATTCTTGATTAGTGAAGAATATTTTTTCCCGTATTGCTGATTTATTGATTGAACAAGGACCTTTAATTGTTGTTTAAGTACGAACTGTTTTAAGCTTTTTCAGGTTTTCCGTATTTTTGATTATTAAATAATATTTTTTCTCGTATTGCCGATTTATTGGTTGAGCAGAGATCTTGAATTGTTGTTTGATGCTGATTAAGCAGGGATCTTGAATTGTTGGTTGAATACGAACTGTTTTATTATTTTTCAGGTTTTGCGTATTCTTGATTATTGAATAATATTCTTTTCCCGTATTGTTGATCCACTAGTTAGCAGGGACACTGGCTGTTCGTTAAAACCGGAACCGTTGTATTTGGTTGAGGAATTTTATTGTGAAGTGTGAAGATTTGTGAGATTATCGAAGGAGTCCGGTGATAATTTGGTTTCCACGGCGTACCGTTATATACTGTTTTGACTGTTTTCCGTCTTATTGTTGAGTGTTTATTAAAACAAGGATTTTATATCTCGTTTCGAATTATCTTGTCGTTGCTGTGAAGGTTGAGGAAGAGGCTTCGTTGCTGTGAAGGTTGAGGAAGAGGCCTCGTTGCTGTGAATGTTGAGGAAGAGGCTTCGTTGCTGTGAAGGTTGAAGAAGAAGCTTAGTTGCTGTGAAGGCGGGAGCCGTACTACCTTGCTGTGGCTGTAAAGAGGCGAAGGAAGGACGAGAAGTTGCGACTACGAGGGATACAGAAAGAAGAGATAAAAGTAGATGTCAAGAGGAAGTACCGAGGAATTGGACATTGCTTTACCATTTGAACGTGAAGTTGCAGAGGAAACATTACCCGTTCCGTCAGCATCGACCCAATTACCCGTCGTAAATTCCATAGAAGAAACTACAGACCATCGCGTAAATTGGGTATATCTACTGAAAAACGAGGGTCTTACTGCCCAACTACGAAAGAGGAATTTATCGACTGCTGGAACCGTTCCTGACAAACGAAGAAGGCTCGTCAACTTTTTGAGACGAAGACATATTTCCCCACCACCCGCTAGAAACCAAGGAGATCTTGTGGATTATCTGACCGATATGGCGACCCAACCGATAAATGTACACGATTGGAAGGTGTCTTTTGGGAACCGAGGAGATCCGGCCGCTTTCATAGAAAGGATCGAAGAAATCTGCACTGCAAAGAATGTCCAGAAAGACAACTTGCTCCCGGTATTACCGGAATTATTATCAGATGAACCCGCATCTTGGTACCGCAACAACCGAAGTCGGTTCACAACCTGGGACGAATTCGAGGCTGAATTCAGAATTTTCTTTTATCCAATCAACTATGAAGTCGATTTGGAAGCCGAGATAGGAAGACGTCTTCAAAGTCGAAATGAATCCGCTGCAACGTACATGACCGAGCTACAGACCCTGATGAGGAGGCATGGGAAGCTAACTTCCGAACAACAGCTAGCATGGCTGTACCGAAATCTTTTACCCGAGTACCGGCTGCAGATCCGAAAAGTAGACTTCAAGGACTTTCCTACGTTCTGTCAAGTGGTGAGGGAATATGAGCTCCTGAGGAAGGAACTCCAAAACGCACCCAACCCCAGTGGACCGAACCGTGGACCAGCCCGTCCGCAGCCAGTGAGTACCCCTAGATATGGACAGTCCCACAATCCGCCGTCCGATCCAGTAAGAGAAGCCAACCCCGGTACCAGCAGTCCGTTACCGAACGATACTCATCACGGTCCGTCGCGTGATAATACTCAACGACCGTCTGGCTCGTCTTCACGCCCACCAACCTGTTTCCGCTGCGGTGAATCCGGACACTACCGAAGCAATTGCCAGAACCCTCAGAAGATATTCTGTTCCCGTTGTCATAAGGAAGGAGTATTTTCCCGAGACTGTTCCTGCAGGAGGCAGGAAAACTAATCCGAAGCTGTCCCGAGGAGAGGCCGACACAGCTTCCGCAGATATTTGCCTCTCATGCCGAAACGCCAGAAGAAATGACCGATTCCCGACCGCACATCGACGTTGAAATTGAAAACCGCAAGTTCAGAGCCCTATTGGATACTGGAGCTGCTAAATCATACATCGGTGATCAGATAGCTAGGACATTTTCCCAAAGAAAGCAAACCATAGCCCGTCAAGCTGCGAGAGCCCGTTTAGCTAATGGAATTTGTCCCTATCACCGACACATACAAGCTAAAACTGAACATCCATGACGTCATTATGGAAGGGCCATTCGAACATTTCCCTGGTCTGATAACTGATATTGTGTTAGGACACGATGTCCTTCAAAAGTATAATTTCCGGTTGGAGCTAGGAAGCGGGAAAATATACATGGAAGACAAACTAGTGATGCACTCACCATCAACCAGTCCTGTTGAGATGTTGGAAGTAGTGAGCCCGCTCACTAAAGAATCCGATGCTGCTAAACCGACCCTAAGTATGGACAATACCGACAAGTGTCTCTCAGAAGACCGTGTTTCTGAAGTCTCCGCGTCCTCCCCGGTGTTGTTAGGGGTTGACAAAGAGCAATCCGTTTCTGAAGTCTCTGCGTCTTCCCTGGTGTTAGGGGTTGACAAAGAGCAGTCTGTATCTGAAGTCTCTGCGTCTTCCCTGGAGTTAGGGGTTGACAAAGAGCAGTCTGTTTCTGAAGTCTCTGCGTCTTCCCTGGAGTTAGGGGTTGACAAAGAGCAGTCTGTTTCTGAAGTCTCTGCGTCTTCCCTGGAGTTAGGGGTTGACAAAGAGCAGTCTGTTTCTGAAGTCTCTGCGTCTTCCCTGGTGTTAGGGGTTGACAAAGAGCAGTCTGTTTCTGAAGTCTCTGCGTCTTCCCTGGTGTTAGGGGTTGACAAGGAGCAGTCTGTTTCTGAAGTCTCTGCGTCTTCCCCGGTGTTGTTAGGGGTTGGCAAGGAGCAAGCTATTTCCGATGTCTCTGCGTCCACCCTGGGTGGTTTAGGGGTTGACAAAGAGCAGTCTTTTTCTGAAGTCTCTGCGTCTTCCCTGGTGTTAGGGGTTGATCAAGAGCAAGCTGGTTCTGAAGTCTCTGCATCCTCCCCGGTGTTGTTAGGGGTTGGCAAGGAGCAAGCTATTTCCGATGTCTCTGCGTCCACCCTGGGTGGTTTAGGGGTTGACAAGGAGCAATCTAATACTGAAGTCCTTTCGTCGTCTCTGATAAGGGTTAGAGAAAATGAAGATGATAATAAACCTGGAAGATTGAAGTTATCTCCGGAGGAGTTAGGAGATAACACCAATTATGGCTACATAGGATGCCCGTTCGAAACAATCATTCCGAGTGAAGAAATCAATTTGACGAAAATTCAAAAAGAAAAGTTGAATACATTTTTGAACCAGGAACTTCCGCTGTTCGAGAAGATTAGAGGTCCGACTACGCTTATTGAGCATGAAATCCGTCTGCTACAGTCCCGTCCGATTAAACAAAGACACCGACCGCAAAATCCAAAGATGCAGGAAGTGTGCAAAACCGAGATAGACGCGATGTTAGATGAAGGAGTGATAGAACCTTCTACCAGTCCTTGGAGCTCTCCAATTGTAATTGTGAAGAAGAAAGATGGAAAGAACCGTTTCTGCATCGACTTCCGCAAAGTGAACGAAGTTACGATGAAGGACGCTTACCCGCTTCCATTTATTAATGCTATACTGGATAAACTGCGAAAAGCCAAATATATTTCCAGTTTAGATTTGAAGAGTGGGTATTGGCAAGTTCCATTAACACCGGAGAGCAAACCCATTACCGCGTTTACCGTACCGGGACGTGGATTGTTCCAATTCACGGTCCTTCCATTTGGTTTACATTCCGCACCTGCCACTTTCCAGAGATTGGTTGACAGACTAATAGGCCCAGAGTTAGATCCATACGCCTTTGCTTATCTGGATGACATTATAGTTCTAGGGGAAACGTTCGAACAGCATTTGGAAAATCTGTGTGAGGTGTTCCGTCGATTACGAGGAGCACGGTTGAAACTGAATCCGGAGAAATGCCACTTCTGTTTACCGTCCATGAAATATTTAGGCCATGTAGTCACTGGAGATGGAATCCGTACCGATCCAGAAAAAGTCGAGAGCATAATTAAATTTGCAGCGCCGAGAAATATCCGAGAGTTACGAAGATTTTTGGGAGTCGCATCCTGGTATAGGAGATTTGTGCCATCGTTTTCACAAAAGGTGGCCCCGCTAACGAAATTACTCCGCAAATCCCAGCGATGGAAGTGGGCTGAAGAGCAAGAAGCTGCCTTTGCTGAGATTAAAACATGTCTGTCAGAATCCCCTGTTTTAAGTTGTCCTGATTTTTCCGTACCGTTCACCCTACAGACCGACGCCTCCGAATATGGTTTGGGAATAGCCGTTACCCAACAGAAGAGTGGCCAGGAACATGTGGTAGCATATGCAAGTCGCACGCTAAGTCCTGCCGAGAAGAATTACTCCGTCACTGAGAAAGAATGTCTTGCCATTGTTTGGGGAATTGAAAAGATGCGTCCTTATTTAGAGGGCTACCATTTCACGGTTGTTACCGATCATCAATCTCTTAGATGGCTGCATTCCATAGTGAGTCCGTCCGGACGTTTAGCCCGATGGAGTATTTTTCTGCAGCAATATGATTTCGAGATACAGTACCGTAAAGGTGCTCTAAATCGCGTGGCTGACGCGTTGTCCAGAAATCCGCTACCAATGACAGCAGAAACCAATCCACCATCGATACTTTGTGTGACCGAGGTAACCGCCGAATGTTCATGGTACCGTAACAAGAAGGAAGAAGTCCTGAAGGATCCAGAAAAGTTCCCTGACTACTGCATCAAAGAAGGCCGTTTGTACCGTCATTTTTGGGATATAAATGACTTAAGAGAACCAGAGATGAGTGATCCATGGAAACTATGCATAGCGAAATCCGACCGAACCCGAGTTCTCGAAGAAAACCATGATGCCCCTCATGCTGGACATCTGGGAATCGCCAAGACCATTACTCGTATAGCCAGATCTTACTATTGGCCGGGAATGTTCCGAGACATCACCAAGTACGTTCGCAGATGTTCACAATGCCAGAAGTACAAACCATCCCAACAAAAGCCTCCTGGGAAAATGCAGCCATCTCCAAATCAACGACCTTGGGACACTGTTAGTTCCGATATCATTGGACCATTGCCGAGGAGCAAGAAGGGGAACTGCTATATTGTAATTTTCCAGGACCGATTTACCAAGTGGATACAGTGCAAACCATTGAGGAGTGCCACTGCCAGTAGTATCGGTACCGCATTTCACGAAGAGATACTGACTGTATTTGGATGTCCCCGTACCGTTTTAACCGATAACGGATCCCAGTATACTAGTACGTTGTTTAAGAATATGTTGAAAGAATTAGGAATCCGACACCGCTTCACACCCCCGTACACGCCGCAAGCTAACCCGGTAGAGAGAGCCAATCGCACTTTGAAGACGATGATTGCGCAATATTGCGAGCAAGATCACCGAGATTGGGATATCAGACTAGCCGACTTGAATTTTGCGATGAACAACTCCAAACACGATTCGACTGGGTTTTCGCCGGCCTTTTTGAATTTCGGACGAGACCCCGACATTCCGAAATCCCTTAGGAGGGAAACTGAAGACAACCCGGAGAGCACTACGAAAGAAGGTACCATAACCGAAAATCCTAAGGAGGAAGATACAATACCGCACCGCACGAGACTGGATCAATTGCAAGAGTGTTTTGACCTCGTCCGTTTAAATCTGTCCAGAGCATTTACCAGTCAAAGCCATTATTATAATCTACGCCGTCGTGACTGGAAATGCAAGTTGGGGGAAAAGGTTATGAAAAGAGAGTATACTTTGTCTTCAGCCGTTGATCATGTCGCCGCGAAATTAGCTCCAAAATACTCTGGGCCTTACGAGGTGATCCGAGTCGTCTCCCCGTAGTATATGACTTACGAGACGAAACCGGCAAGCGACATAACCGAATCCACGTGAAGGATTTAAAACCGTTAAATTGTTAGTTTGTTACAGAATGAAACCGCGATGCGATGCACCACCCCGTGGGAGTGAGCCGCTCCTAAGCCGCAATCCGTGCGAGGACCGGACGGAACGACAAGACAGGGAGCAAGCCCGAATCAAATTAGCTAAGGAAGCTGCCCGCCGACTCAGGGAGTCACCAGAACTCGAAGAATATGAGGCCGTGGACCTCACCGCTTCGCCCTCGTCGGCCGCCCCTTCCGATCCAGACACCGGAAACACCAGTTTGAACTGGAGCATCGATCTTGAGGAGTCAGAATTTTACGTCCCCACCGAAGGAGAACTAGAGGAGGAGTTCGACCCAGGGCTATTCGATCTCGACCCATATGTGCCAGGAGCCACACCTCCCCCGTCACCAGAACCTGGGGTGCACCGTGAGTCGTACCTCGTGTGCACACTGGTTGAGCGAGAGACCGTACACACCCTGGATCCGGATTGCCAGGTCACGGAGAACGTGACGGAGACCGTGTCACAGTACTATTCGGGAATTCACCACACGTTCGTTCCGGATAGGAAGATCCCCGAGACGACCACCAGAATCCCGGAAATTGAAGGACCCCCGGAAGCCCCAATACAGGTGATTCCACAACCGAGAGATCGCCAGGCGGAGAAGTTGGAAATCCTGGAGTTCGCCTTGGGGCACCCCCGCTCGGAGCCATGGCCAATGGAATGGGTGAAACGAGCCGCCCGTTTCCGACCGAGTACCGCCTCGGCCACGAAGTGGTACACACTCCGATTAACTGGTCCGGATGGTCGACGGCATAATGTACCCGTACCCCCTCCTCCCCGTGAGGGATGAACAGTAATTCCCCTCTGTCTGTATGACGCTTGATAGGCTCTGGTAGAGTAAATATCGGTAATACCGGTTAATTTTTTTTAGTATGTCTTACTTTTCCCGGAGAAGAAAAGTGCAAAGTTTATTTTTTTCGATGGGCGCAGTCCGGTAGCCGTCTATAAAGGATTTCGTTTTATTTGTTTTATTATTTTTCCAAGTGCAAGAGTGCGAAGTTTATTTTCCGCGGGATGTCGTCCGACAGCCTCTGACAAAGGATTGTCAAATTTATTTTGTTTTCTCTTCTTTTCTTTTAGTTCTGAGTAGAGCTAGCCCGTTATTGTTAACCGTGCGGATAATATGTATTTATTTTTCTCTTTTCCTCCTCGATAGATAGAGAGGGGGGGTGAAACCGAACTAAGTCAGGATGGTAGCGATCCTCCAACATTACCGGGGTGAGTAATGGGAATCTGTTTATTCTGTTACAGTGAAATTCCATAAACCGAAGCGGAATGGATCCTAACTCTGAACCGTCCTTTGAAGAACTAAGTATTTATGATACCGCCGATAGTCTGTCCGACGATCCAGAGGATCTTTCCACCCGTCTCGACGAATTTAACCCCGTTCGGAATGGCTTCAAAAGAAGTAAGGAAGCCAGTGAAGTCTTCCGACTACGACCGGCACGAGCTGCTTGCCCTTCTCCGACCGTTGTTCCTTCCTCGAGGATTAACAGGAAGCGAGGCTACCCGGAATCGGAGAATCGCCTACAAATCGCCGACGGTCTCTGCTGGAGATGTGGAACCGCAGGTCACAACCGACATGCTTGTAATCGCCCGCCCATCCTATTTTGCTCCCGATGTGGTAGAGTGGGAAGAATGTCACGGTACTGCCCATGTGACCAGACAGCCACAGGTTCACGCAGAAATAGGCCGATGAAGTCTGTTGCCGTTCAGGTGCACCTGACGTCCCGTTCCAGTCCCGGTCAGCGACGAGCAACCCAGGAGAAGGCTGTCCAATGCAACCTAGGTAGTTGCTCCGTGCCACCACCTCCGCTAACTAACCGCCTACATGAGAAATACTCCCGTCTGCGTCAGGGTGCCAGTGTCCGAGGATTTGGGCATCGTTCCAACGTCCGTAGCAGGGGCTACCTACTAAAGAAAACCAGGCCACAATAGTTCGCACCGTGGAAGACAAGCCCGGATCATGGAACAAAGACTTTAGAGTAAGAAATTGTAGCTTTGATATATTGTTTGAAAAAATGTAAAGCCCGCGAGCGGTGCTCGCGTCCTTTAATTTTTTTACCGAAGTAAGGGGGGGATGTAACGAAGTGTTCGTTACTGGCATGTTAAAGTTGATGCGCCGAGTGTAATTTCATTTTTGGTTTATGTCGCCGAGTATATATTTGATTTATATTATGCATCATCCGTCATATATTCGTTTCTTTGTACCTAATCATGTTAAAGTTTATGCGCCGAGTGTAATTTCATTTTTAGTTTCTGCCGCTGAGTATAATTGTTTTATATTACATATCACCCGTCACGTATTCGTTTCTTTGTTATATTTTCATTTGATGGTTTATGTCACCGAGTATATATTTGAGTTAAATTATTTGATAGTTTATGTCACCGAGTATATATTCATTTTCATTATGTATCACTCATTGCATATTCGTTACTTTGTTATACTTTCATTTGATGGTTTATGTCACCGAATATATATTTAATTTAAATTATTTCATTGTATATATTTAATTGATATTATGTATCACCCGTCACATATTCGTTTCTTTATTTATAATTCATTTAATATTTTATGAGCCGAATATATTTTCATTTTACAATTTATGTCGACGAGTGTATCTAATCATTTGTATATTGACTTATAATTAGGGTAAAGTATTGTAAATCTTCGTGAACATTTTATTTTATTTTATCCCCTGGTTTCGGGGTAGAACCAAATGTTATAATAGTTTAATATTTATCCAAATTCCGATATTTTTATTTTCTTCCTAGTTGCGATGGAGGGATCAATTTTTTTCGGGAGTAAAGTATTTACTTCAATTTTAAAATTCAACATTTGAAGGTACTGGTCGCCCCACTGCAACAAGGATAGAAGCGCGCAGGTCGAGAGGGAGGTGGAACCGTGAGGTTAGACGGCTGATATTATTTTTAAAAATAGAGAGAGTATCGAAGTGCCAGCCGACCGAGCCAGAAGTGCAACTTATTCATCGTCCGCTGTAAATTATTTTAACTTTTCTTTTACCGATTTACTTTTGAGTTTTTTTTTTCGTTGGGAAAAAAATTTCAGTGATAACTTATTGCTGTGAAGGTAAGAACTTTAAACAATAATAATTCCGAAAATATGTGGTCTTTTCAATGATAATTTAAAACATTTAGATAGTTGACTTTCATTTTAAAATACGTTGATATATCTAGTATATTAGAGTGTGGTAAACCATTTATATATCGTATCTGATTTAATACTTTTTCCGATTTTCCTTTTTCGTAGTTTTCTTAATATTAGTATATTATTCTTCTATTTTGCAAGGAAAATTCCTGATTGAAATATCCGTCTGCGCCAGGCATACCCAAGCTAGGGCTCCCGGATATTTTAAATCTTGAGTTCCCGACTGCAATACTTTTTCCGAGTCTCCTTTTGGGGAATTTAGTTGATATCCGCCCCGTGTTTTAACACGAATTTGGTTTATATTAAGTCCCGTTTCGAATATTTTATTCTTCTATTTTGCAAGGAAAATTCCTGATTGAAATATCCGTCTGCGCCAGGCATACCCAAGCTAGGGCTCCCGGATATTTTAAATCTTGAGTTCCCGACTGCAATACTTTTTCCGAGTCTCCTTTTTGGTGAATTTAGTTGATATCCGCCCCGTGTTTTAACACGAATCTGGTTTATATTAGTCCCGTTTCGAATATTTTATTCTTCTATTTTGCAAGGAAAATTCCTGATTGAAATATCCGTCTGCGCCAGGCATACCCAAGCTAGGGCTCCCGGATATTTTAAATCTTGAGTTCCCAACTGTAATACTTTTTCCGAGTCTCCTTTTTGTGAATTCAGTTGATATTCGCCCCGTGTTTTGACACGAATTTGGCTTATACTAGTTCCGTTTTCGAATATATTATTCTTCTATTTTGCAAGGAAAATTCCTGATTGAAATATCCGTCTGCGCCAGGCATACCCAAGCTAGGGCTCCCGGATATTTTAAATCTTGAGTTCCCAATTGCAATACTTTTTCCGAGTCTCCTTTTTGTGAATTTAGTTGATATTCTCCCCGTGTTTTGACACGAATTTGGCTTATATTAGTTCCGTTTCGAATATATTATTCTTCTATTTTGCAAGGAAAATTCCTGATTGAAATATCCGTCTGCGCCAGGCATACCCAAGCTAGGGCTCCCGGATATTTTAAATCTTGAGTTCCCAATTGCAATACTTTTTCCGAGTCTCCTTTTGTGAATTTAGTTGATATCCGCCCCGTGTTTTAACACGAATTTGGTTTATATTAGTCCCGTTTCGAATATTTTATTCTTCTATTTTGCAAGGAAAATTCCTGATTGAAATATCCGTCTGCGCCAGGCATACCCAAGCTAGGGCTCCCGGATATTTTAAATCTTGAGTTCCCAATTGCAATACTTTTTCCGAGTCTCCTTTTGTGAATTTAGTTGATATCCGCCCCGTGTTTTAACACGAATTTGGTTTATATTAGTCCCGTTTCGAATATTTTATTCTTCTATCCTGCAAGGAAAATTCCTGATTGAAATATCCGTCTGCGCCAGGCATACCCAAGCTAGGGCTCCCGGATATTTTAAATCTTGAGTTCCAACTGCAATACTTTTTCCGAGTCTCCTTTTTGGTGAATTTAGTTGATATCCGCCCCGTGTTTTAACACGAATTTGGTTTATATTAGTCCCGTTTCGAATATTTTATTCTTCTATTTTGCAAGGAAAATTCCTGATTGAAATATCCGTCTGCGCCAGGCATACCCAAGCTAGGGCTCCCGGATATTTTAAATCTTGAGTTCCCAACTGCAATACTTTTTCCGAGTCTCCTTTTTGGTGAATTTAGTTGATATCCGCCCCGTGTTTTAACACGAATTTGGTTTATATTAGTCCCGTTTCGAATATTTTATTCTTCTATTTTGCAAGGAAAATTCCTGATTGAAATATCCGTCTGCGCCAGGCATACCCAAGCTAGGGCTCCCGGATATTTTAAATCTTGAGTTCCCAACTGCAATACTTTTTCCGAGTCTCCTTTTTGGTGAATTTAGTTGATATTCGCCCCGTGTTTTGACACGAGTTTGGCTTATATTAGTTCCGTTTCGAATATTTTATTCTTCTATTTCGCAAGGAAAATTCCTGATTGAAATATCCGTCTGCGCCAGGCACACCCAAGCTAGGGCTCCCGGATATTTTAAATCTTGAGTTCCCAATTGCAATACTTTTTCCGAGTCTCCTTTTTGTGAATTTAGTTAATATTCGCCTCGTGTTTTGACACAAATTTAGCTTATATTAGTCCCGTCTCGAATATATTATTCTTCTATTTTGCAAGGAAAATTCCTGATTGAAATATCCGCCTGCGCCAGGCATACACAAGCTAGGGCTCCCGGATATTTTAAATCTTGAGTTCTCAATTGCAATACTTTTCCGAGTTTCATTTCTTTGAATTTGGTTGATGGTCGCCCGTTCTTTAACACAAATTTGGTTTATATTTAAATCTGGTTAACTCTAGAATTGCCTTCCGTTTTCATTACCTTCCCCGAATTTTCTTTTAGTGGGATTTCGTGATATTAGTTCCGCCCTTTTGATACCCTTCTTGATTTTGTTAAAAGCTTAGGGAAATGTCTGACGAGTAGATATAGAGTCCCCGATCTATAGTATTGTTTTCCCGATTGGATAGTTTTTTTAGTAGCACCGGACCCGTTTGTTACATAAGGGTCTATCAAATACATGAATGAAAAGACCACCAAGCTTAACATAGTTTTGCTTGCCTTTTTTACCGCTTCTTTTATTTGCATGAACGCTATTTTATAATTACAAACCACTCTCGCTTATGTCCTGCCCGCTTCGTCGCTAATAATACATATGTGCTTTTGAGTATTGTTTATTTTGTATGTATATAACAACTTAGAAGGTATTAATGTAATAAAACTGAAATAAACCGGTGTTGTGTTTTATTGACCTATTATAGACTAGTATTTCCTTATGGTAGCGTAGTTGTTTGGCAGCACGAATTTTAGCTTCTCCGTAGTGTGGATCAGGATAATAACATTTATTTCAGGACTAGCGAGAACATCGGTTTTATATATTTAGCAACATCCCGAATTTTGACGACAATAGACCCCTGGAATTTACCGTACCTCCATCTGAGGCTACCTGGAACTCTCGACGAGGGAAGTCGAGGGGCCGTGGAGACAACCACGTTAAAAATCTGGCGCCCGAGAAAGTGTAAGGTTTCAAAGGTGTCAGGAGTGACGTTTCCGAGGCGTTCCACGCGTAGTGCAGCACGCAGGCATCTCCTCTTAGGGGAGGAAAACGCGTCACACTATTCTCATAGAAAGAAATTTCTTTCTACGAGACGATACAGAATACGCGCCCTGGTCACATTTCGAAATTTTCGCATTGTATTTTGATATTTGTGTGTTAACTTTTGGATTATATTCGTGTTTATTACAAATTAATAGTGGTTAATTACATTTTATAAGTAGTGTTATTTTAGTAAGGTACTTAATAGTATAGTGTTATTTGTAAGATCTAGAACTGTAGGAGACTAGCTACAAACTGCTAAAATGCCTTCCTGTTTTGTACGAGGTTGCTCTAACGCTACTGACATTTCTCGTTTGAAAGAGGGTGTAACATTTCATAAGTAGGTTATATTATTTTTTTTGTATGTAAGTTAATTTACATTTTCCTTTTTCTCCAATTTGTAGATTTCCCAGTGACAATACACTTAAAAGGTCCTGGTTGGTAGCACTTGGAAAAGATCCAGCTTATAATATTGCCTATGAAAGGGTGTGCTCCGAACATTTTGGACAAACCAATTTTGAAGTGGCAGGCGAACAGAAACGTTTAAGAATAGGGTCAATTCCAACCATAAAACTACTTCAATGTTTTGAAGTTGATCACTTGGAAAAAAGTTATTTACCAAGCTCACCTCCACCTACACGTTATGTTAATTTTCACTTAGTACTCACAAAGAATCAAAAAATATTTTTTAATTGTAGCAGCAAGCTGGAACGTGTTGATTCACCTCAAAGTAGTTCACCAAAATCTCCGACAAAACTTTCTCCAATAAAACGGAGTGATTCAGACTCGTCTCCATCTACTCATTATTCTGATATAGTACGGATGGTACAATTATTTCATCCGTATAGGTAAGTTTAATATCAAATTTTCTTTAAAATCAAAATGTAATATGTATTTTATTTATATAAATTTTACGTAGCATTTATATAATGCCTTAGTACCAAAGTTTAACTAGTCTAAAGAAATGTTCTATTTTCAGCAAACCTTCCACAGAAGATACCAATGTAAAATTAAGAGAGAGGATTCGCTTTTTGAAGAGGCAATTAAGAGTATGCAGAAACAAACTAAAAATTTGCAGAAAAACAAGCAGGAGGCGAAAACTAAAAATAAAATCCTGGAATGGGTTATTAACCGAACTAAAAAATAAATTTTCTTTATCTACCCAAGCCCCAGCTGCTTTATTAAAAAGAATGATGTTGAATAGGAAACTGGATGGTAGGAAAGTAACAAAGGCAAAAATTGAAAAAGAATTGAGAAGCTTTGCTATGACTCTACAATTTTATAGCAGCAAAGCTTACAACTATGTAAGAGAAATATTTGGATTTTCGCTTCCTGTCCCATCAACAATTAGTAGTTGGCTGTCAAAAGTGGACTGCAGTCCAGGGTTTACAGCTCCTGCAATATCGTCATTAAAATTAAGAGCTGATGAATTCTTCACTAAAAAGAACAAACAATTGATGGTATCTTTGTTAATTGATGAGATGTCAATAAAAAAAGAGTTAACTAGCGATAGACACACTCAACAAGTATTTGGCTACACCGATATTGGAGCAGGCAAAAGCCTTAATAATGAGCAAGAGTTGGCTACTGAAGCCTTAGTTTTAATGGTAGTAGGAGTAAACGACCATTTTAAAGTCCCAATTGCATACTTTTTAATTAACGGGAATTGAAAAGGCAAATTTAATATTGGAAGCGCTGCGGCAATTACAACAAGTAAACTGCAAAGTTTTGTCAGTCACCTGCGATGGACCCCATGTTCATTTTAAGATGCTGCAGAGTTTAGGATGCAATGTCACAAATGTTGTAAATCTGAAACCATACTTTTACCATCCCATTACTTACCAGCGAGTCTATGTATTATTAGATGTTTGCCACATGTTGAAGCTTATTAGAAATAATTGGGCAAATATCAAAGTAATCATTGATCCCAGTGGAAATGAAGTGAAATGGGAGTACATAGAAAAACTCTAAAAATTCAAGATGATGAAGGCTTTTACTTGGGAAACAAATTGAGAGGAAAACATATTCAGTGGGAAACAGCAAAAATGAAGGTAGGAATTACATGATTTATTTACTGTAATAAATAATCTTATTTTGTATAACATTTTTAAGATATTTATATTTTTCTCTTCATAAAATAAAAAGTGGATATATGTAAATTTCCTTTCGACTACGCCATCTGTTTTGTGCTGGATTTTGTGTGACACATATAATTTTCCGATTCCATAAAGTAGTAAATATAATGTCATTTTATTTTGTTTTTACCTAAAGTGGTTATACTTGTTCCGCACTGCATTTGTTCATTGTGCACTTATTATAAAGAAACTGTAAAAAACTTATTAGAAGTCCTACACTGCCACTCTTAATTAGCTGGTGACAAAATCTTTGCAAAATATATGTACGTTGGGGCTACATTATTGTTATGTAAATGTTTTATTTTTAGGTGAACATTGCCGCTCAGACTTTGAGATGCACTTGAATTTTTGTGTGATACTTTACATCTCGATGATTTTAGGGGAGTCAAACCTACAGTACATTTCATAAGAAATGTTGACCAGTTGTTTGACTTATTAAATTCGAGGAATTTATATGGAAAGGGTATGAAAACTCCAATGCAAGAAAAAGATGAAGCTACCTGGAAACCAGTATTGGAAGAAATATTGGTATATTTGGAAAATTGCAAAACCCGAACTGGCAGGTTGTTGTATACTACTTACTGTAGCATTTTTTTATATTTTCATATTGTATTAATGTGAATTTGGCTTGACCGTGATTAAATGAAATTAAAATTAACGGTTATTTTATTTTTTTCCTGATTTATGGAATTTGAATAAGAATATAATTTATAAATAAACGATTCTTAAAATTTATGAAAATGTTTTACATAACCCCAACTTGGTAGATACACAATACGCAGTAGGTAGTATAAAGGTATACTTTTTCTCTCACCGTTTCATATTTTCGTATCTTATAAATGATTTCTGCTTTATTGTTTAAACCGGTCCTGTACGAATCACGTGACTCAGGCCGGTCAACTTAAAATTAGCACAACATGGCGACCACCGTAAAGGAGTCAAACCGAATATACTATTAGAATATGGAGGGTAGTTCTACACTCCATATATTAGAAGTCCATAGATCTTAAGTCCGTGGTTCGACTCCTTTACGGTGGTCGCCATGTTGTGCTAATTTTAAGATACGAAAATATGAAACGGTGAGAGAAAAAGTATACCTACTTTATTATTTATACTAGCTACTGCGCATTTTGTATCTACCTAAGTTGGGGTTATGTAAAACTTTTTCATAAATTTTAAGAATCGTTTATCTATAAATTATATTCTTATTCAAATTCCATAAATCAAGAAAAAAATAAAATAACCGTTAATATTAATTTCATTTAATCACGGTCAAGCCAAATTCACATTAATACAATATGGAAATATAAAAAAAATGTTACAGTAACAAAAAAAAGAAAAATATGTAAAACTAGAACAAGATAGAACAATTGACACATAGTAGTATATATAAGCACATTCCTTCCACAATGACCTCATTTGACCCCAAAGTTGACCTGAGAAAAATGAATGGGCGGGGTCGTTATCAATAGTGACGTGTGCAATCTGGTTACGTACGATAACAGAATTGTTGGAACGAAACCAGATTTTATGGATTTTGGCTCAGGTGGTCCAAAGTATATTCTGCGCTAATAGGAATTAGGTGACTTTATTTCACAATTTTATTTTGGTAGGTTATATTGCCTAAAATTTATTAACAGTAAAAGTACCTACATATGTTTTAAGGCTTAATCCTAGGAATCCCCGTTTGAAATTTTATATACTAAAATATAAATTTAATACATGAAGCATCAAACAGGCCTACCGTATATAACAAATAGTATTAAAGAAGACTTCCATTTCTCCAGACTTCGCCTCTCGAGACTGGCTATTCTGTTTTTCACCAATACGAGATTGCTTTCTCTTCTCAGGACTTTAAGAATCAAAATATTAGTATTTTATTTAGGTGAATTCACCGTTCGAAAGCAACTCAGTGGCCTTAATTTTTAGCTTATATATTTTGTGTTTTTTTATTATATATTTTTTTTTGTACAACAGTCTCTCTTCAAGGGACTTAAGCTTAGGATACTTTGGGAAAATCTGTACTATATACAGGGACATCTAAGTACGATGCAATACAATAAGTTACTTTGTGTACTTATAATAAAGAAACAAAATCTTTCTCTCTTCTAACAAAAAAAATTATAAGGAAAATACACTACGACAATAATACTAGATCAATATAAAAAACAGAGGTTAAGTAAATAGATTAGAAGCCCCAGGGTAAGGTATCGATAATTGTTGTGATGTCATAATACTCGAACAGTCATAGGTGAGATAATCTAAAATAATACTCTCAAAGACTTTGGGAATTATGCTAAGGATTGATATAAGACGATAGTTTGAGATGTCTGATTTTCTACCCAATTTATACACTGGAGTGACGTATGAAGTTTTGCAATGATCTGGAAATTCGCCTGTAACAAGGGAGTTATATGTGAAAGAGCGGACGAGATAAAAGGAAGCTAAATTCCGTAAGAATGGAAGGTATTCCGTCAGGGCCGGGGCGTTTTTTAATATCAAGTTTAGATAACTTTGCATAGATGTTCGAAGCCAGAGGTTGATTTGAATAAACGGATAAGAAGTGTTTAGCAAATAGATTTGCAATATCATTCCCGTTACCAGTAGTAAGGCCCCCAAGAGTCATTTCAGAAGGTATAGTGTTATTCACAATCCTACTGTTTACAAACTTCCAAAAAACTTAAAATTATCTGTAACACAATTTTCAGTATATTTTACATAATTTCGGTAGCACTCTCGTGAAAAAAGTTTACACCGAACCCTTAATCTACTAAATTCCATTTAGTTTACAGGACACCTAGTAATTTTGTGAGCCACTTCTTTCTCGCACAAATGCCTCTTCCACTCCGGAGTATACCAACATAGAAACATCTTCTTGGAAACCTTTTTCAGCGGAACAAAGCAATTTATTATAGTGTACATTATATCGAAAAATATGGACACCATCTCAATCAATTGATTCCAAGGAAAGGCGCATTGCTTCATAATTTGCACGATAAAAATCGTAGTAATATTCTTTACCGGGAACGTTGTCTCTTTCAATCTTAAGTGGTAAGTTACATTCCAGTGGGGGATGATGTCTATCTTGTAGGATCAAAACATCCTCAGCTGTTATTACTGTGAGCTCAATTGGGGATAAAATAAGATCAAGCGTAACTCTCCCCTCATTAGTTACTGTATTGGACTGAAATAGATTGAAGAAAGCACATATATTTGATAGAGTATCTATAGAATCAGCCTCGGATGGAGATGCCATGGGATAGGGATGATCTACTGAACAAAAATCATCTATTTCCCATGATGCAGATGGAAGATTGAAATCGCCAAAAAGGAAGAAGCTGGCACCTGTATACTGCTCTTTTATAGTTATTAGCTGGTTGTAATAGTCATCAAATAGGTTGAGACCTAGGGGGAAGATATTCATAGCCTAAAATAAATTTGTTACTAACTAGAACAAATACTTGTTCAATTGATGGATTAGAATAAATCATTCTAGAGGATATTTTTTTCACAAACCAATTAATTTTTTATCAGACAGTTTATTGAAAGTTTGCTATACGTTTTTATATACTGTATAGATAAATGACCAAAGATAATGTTCACAATTTTGTTGATATTACACCAATAATGTTATTTCTAACAAATCAAAATGCTCCAAATTACCAAAGATATTTTCTTGCTCAAATAAATATTCAGCTTCTTTTAAAAGCGCATTAATGAAATTATCTTTAACAGGTAACATAGTGCCAAACAATTTTCTGATCAGCTGTATTTTTTTTCGATGGTAGAACAAATAACTGACACTTTTGGAAGGAATAAATAACCGTCCTTGATTAATAAAATTTAAATATGCCAAGGATGTGTCCTGGTCATCCGTTTGTGGCATATACAAGGATTCTGCACATGGCTGACATTTTATTTTACTTGATTTCTATAATGATCTGACCACAAACCCACTGATGTATGATACTACATTTTTCAACATATTCGCCTAAATTTGGTGGCATAAAGAAATATAAAATTTCGTTATATATTTCCACATTATCCATTTCCGTATTTCTTTTTGAATGTATGTCACTTATTGATATGTTCTCTTTCTTGCTCGAGACAACTAGAATATTAGTTTGATCTTGTGCCAGACAGTTTCCTGTGTTGGATCTTATGTCCTGATGCACTAGTAGCCTTTTATATGTGTACATAAACTGTTGTGCATTTGTATTATTAATCCATCCATTTCGAGATCTGAAAATAAAGTTAAATGTGGAAAGAGTGCACATAAAATAAAAATGATTGAGTTATACATTATTCAAATTAACAAACTTACCTAATGCTGCAGAAAAATAACTCAAGAGGGTCTTGGCTGAATTTATAAGTCAACAAAAATTGTAGAGTTTTCTTGGTCACTACTTCATATTCCTAAATACTCAATAATGACTTTGCCGAAACAATAAAAACCAGAAATGGTGTCTTCTTTTTCGTAGAATACAACAACCTGCCAGTTCGGGTTTTGCAATTTTCCAAATATACCAATATTACTTCCAAAACTGGTTTCCAGGTAGCTTCATTTTTTTCTTGCATTGGAGTTTTCATACCCTTTCCATACAAATTCCTCGAATTTAACAAGTCAAACAACTGGTCAACATTTCTTATGAAATTTACTGTAGGTTTGACTCCCTTAAAATCATCGAGATGTAAAGTATCGCACAAAAATTCAAGTGCATCTGCAATACTATTACTCAAAGTCTGAGCGGCAATGTTCACCTAAAAATAAAACATTTACATAATAATAATGTAGCCCCAACTTACATATATTTTGCAAAGATTTTGTCACCAGCTAATTAAGAGTGGCAGTGTAGGACTTCTAATAACTTTTTTACAGTTTCTTTATAATAAGTGCACAATGAACAAATGCACTGCGGAACAAGTATAACCACTTTAGGTAAAAACAAAATAAAATGACATTATATTTACTACTTTATGGAATCAGAAAATTATATGTGTCACACAATCCACAAAACAGATGATGTAGTCGACAGGAAATTTACATATATCCACTTTTTATTTTATGAAGAGAAAAATATAAATATCTTAAAAATGTTATACAAAATAAGATTATTTATTACAGTAAATAAATCATGTAATTCCTACCTTCATTTTTGCTGTTTCCCACTGAATATGTTTTCCTCTCAATTTGTTTCCCAAGTAAAAGCCTTCATCATCTTGAATTTTTAGAGTTTTTCTATGTACTCCCATTTCACTTCATTTCCACTGGGATCAATGATTACTTTGATATTTGCCCAATTATTTCTAATAAGCTTCAACATGTGGCAAACATCTAATAATACATAGACTCGCTGGTAAGTAATGGGATGGTAAAAGTATGGTTTCAGATTTACAACATTTGTGACATTGCATCCTAAACTCTGCAGCATCTTAAAATGAACATGGGGTCCATCGCAGGTGACTGACAAAACTTTGCAGTTTACTTGTTGTAATTGCCGCAGCGCTTCCAATATTAAATTTGCATTTTCAATTCCCGTTAATTAAAAAGTATGCAATTGGGACTTTAAAATGGTCGTTTACTCCTACTACCATTAAAACTAAGGCTTCAGTAGCCAACTCTTGCTCATTTTTAAGGCTTTTGCCTGCTCCAATATCGGTGTAGCCAAATACTTGTTGAGTGTGTCTATCGCTAGTTAACTCTTTTTTTATTGACAACTCATCAATTAACAAAGATACCATCAATTGTTTATTCTTTTTAGTGAAGGATTCATCAGCTCTTAATTTTAATGACGATATTGCGGGAGCTGTAAACCCTGGACTGCAGTCCACTTTTGACAGCCAACTACTAATTGTTGATGGGGCAGGAAGCGCAAATCCAAATATTTCTCTTACATAGTTGTAAGCTTTGCTGCTATAAAATTGTAGTCATAGCAAAGCTTCTTAATTCTTTCTCAATTTTTGCCTTTGTTACTTTCCTACCATCCAGTTTCCTATTCAACATCATTCTTTTTAATAAAGCAGATGGGACTCCTTGAAGAGATGTCATAATATCTAATGTGGCTTGGGTAGATAAAGAAAATTTATTTTTTAGTTCAGTTAATAACCTGTTCAAGGATTTTATTTTTAGTTTTCGCCTCCTGCTTGTTTTTCTACAAATTTTTAGTTTGTTTCTGCATACTCTTAATTGCCTCTTCAAAAAGCGAATCCTCTCTCTTAATTTTACATTGGTATCTTCTGTGGAAGGTTTGCTGAAAATAGAACATTTCTTTAGACTAGTTAAACTTTGGTACTAAGGCATTATATAAATGCTACGTAAAATTAATATAAATAAAATACATATTACATTTTGATTTTAAAGAAAATTTGATATTAAACTTACCTATACGGATGAAAGAAATGTACCATCCGTACTATATCAGAAGAATGAGCAGATGGAGACGAGTCTGAATCTCTCCGTTTTATTGGAGAAAGTTTTGTCGGAGATTTTGGTGAATCAACACTTTCCAGCTTGCTGCTACAATTAAAAAATATTTTTTGATTCTTTGCGAGTACTAAGTAAAAATTAACATACCATGTAGGTGGAGGTGAGCTCGATAAATAACTTTTCTCCAAGTGACCAACTTCAAAACATTGAGGTAGTTTTAGGGTTGGAATTGACCCTATTCTTAAACGTTTCCGTTCGCTTGCCACTTCAAAATTGGTTTGTCCAAAATGTTCGGAGCACATCCTTTCATAGGCAATATTATAAGCTGGATCTTTTCCAAGTGCTACCAACCAGGACCTTTTAAGTGTATTGTCACTGGGAAATCTACAAATTGGAGAAAAAGGAAAAAGTAAATTAACTTACATACAAAAAAAAATCATATAACTTACTTATGAAATGTTACACCCTCTTTCAAACGAGAAATGTAAGTAGCGTTAGAGCAACCTCGTACAAAACAGGAAGGCATTTTAGCAGTTTGTAGCTAGTCTGTTCTACAGTTCTAGATCTTACAAATAACACTATACTATTAAGTATCTTACTAAAATAACACTACTTATAAAATGTAATTAACCACTATTAATTTGTAATAAACACGAATATAATCCAAAAGTTAACACACAAATATCAAACTTGCCCTCAATAAAATACAATGCGAAAATTGCGAAATGTGACCTGATGCCACTCCTGACGCTGTCACAAATCAGTCAAATCCACGGTCAAATCGCATTGCAACAACGGAACAAAGGAAACAGAAATTGACAGAACGAAATTTCGCGTCAGTTCATCCAGCTAAATTCTAATTGGTTAATCAATTCTATTATGCTGTCAATTATTTCGCGCAACCAACCAACGTTCCATCCTCAATACCAAGAAAACGCATATGAACTGTAGCTTCTTAATACCAACTTAAAATTAGCCCAACATGGCGGCCATGTGTAGGCAAAAAGAGGGGTAATTTCGGATGTATGGGAAACATATCTATTAGAAGTCCATAGATCTTAAGTCCGTGGTCCCAACCGTAGTCACCGCAGATATCCACTGTCAAAATTGTTTTTACCGATCCTGAAAGCTTAGGTAACTTCGGTTGATTAACGGAATATATACTAACTGTCGTTCTTAAGGTGCGTTCAGCCATCATGTGTCAGACGCGGCAAACGACCTTACAATTTTCATACTTTACCAATTAATAATCTTTTAAAATATTTACCTCGCCTGAATCCATTAAGTGCGTTCTTTTTGACTGAGATCTCAGTTAATCTCAGCTCACATCAGTAATGTGAGCGTTCTTTTTGTTTTACTCACTTTAAGTGAGCTGAGATTTTTCCTCCCCCTTCACCGATGCTGAATGTGTTGTAAGGGGGTATCAGTTGGAATTGAGTCGGAAATAAAGTGGAGGGGATGAAGAAATATTTGATTTGCTTGGTTTATATGTAGTTTTAACCTTAGAGTAATAATATACATAGAGAGGGCTATTCATTCATAAACACGTTTATTTTTGCGGCCAACAATTCTAAACGCCAGTAGTAAAATCATGAATACTAATTGTAAACAATATTTTTTCTATGACCAAGTTTCTGGATGAAAGCAAAAAGTAACTTATATAAGTATTTTATTTAAACGTTGAACTGCAAGGATTTAAAAAATGAAAAACAGTTAAACCTAGGTATAGTTAATTTTGAAATTTTAACAATTTTGAATTGTTATGCCTGGTGTATCTTTTTTTAATAATAAGTTTTAATTACTTCTAATATTAATATCTGTCACCAAAATTTATTATAAATATATTAGATTGTCAAAACGGGTTTTGACATTGAGATTTCCTTCCCACAACCCGTAAGGCGAGAGCTGAAAATCAATGGAGCGAGAGAAGAGATTTGCGTACAAGTTGTGCACAATACTTTTTCTACGATCACGTTTATTAATCAAAGAAAAAGTAACTTATATAGGTGTTTTATTAAAATTTTGAACAGAAATAATTTAAAAAATGATTATTGAAAAATTAGTTAAGCGTAGGTACAGTTAATAATGAAATTTGAATAATTTTGAATTGTTTAGCCTGGTCTATCTTTTTTGATAATAAGTTAGAATTAATTGTAATATTAGTGTTTGTCAACGAAATTCATTACAAAGATAAGTTTAGATTGTCAAAATAAAATTTGACATTGACATTTCCATTCCAACAGGTAGCGCTGCAGCTTATCAACTTCTATATCGTTCACTTTTTCCACTAATGCTGAAGTTTGTGGCACGAGCCGTAAGGCGAGTGTCTCAAATCAAGCGACAAACTTAACCCGGGAACGGTCGCGTTAATAACCATAACTCAAGATGTCGCGTGTTAGATTTGATCAAACATATTCTCATCTGAAAAAAAAGTCTATATATTTTTGATTTAAATAGTAAAGGCATATATTGCCCACAGTATTCATTCAATTATCCGTCAGAATTCTCACCATGGGCTGCACAGTTCGTACATGTAGCTAATGTAGTTATGGTACTTATGTTCTTTACATATCGGGGAGGCATATGTTCCACACTGTTGTATCGTAAATCTGTTTTTCTGTCAAGACAGTATCTGCATATCATTTTAGATTGATTACCTTGTAATTTTATGCACACTGGATCAACTTTCTTCCCATATACACACACGTAAAATTTGGATTAAATAAACGATTGCGTGATAGATTTACAGTAACAAGTGCCTTTATTTCTCGTAACAGTTATCTGTACACCTTCCATTGTTGCAAGCGTTGGTATGTGTCATCCCTGGAGGCATTCCTAGATGGCGACAGAATTCTAGTTACTTATTATAAGAGAAAACCTAAAAACGTTAGACAAAATCTAACAACGCGACTGTTCCCGGGTTAATTTTACCTTTTTGTTATTTTCACCATTTTCAATGCACCTCTAAAATCAGATAAAGGGCCTACAGCATCTTCGGACAGCTTACTTGGGTTTTCTTTTAGGATTCCCAAAAGTTGTTTTTCAGTTGAAGAAGCAGTGGTAGTAGGTGATAAGGACTCAGCTGGCGTATTAGATTTAAAAAGTCCCGAAGGACCAGATTCCGTAAACCTAAAATACATAAATCAGAATAGGTTGTTGATTCTAACTGGAACAAACTGTAAATAAATTTTATTGCCCATTACAAAAACCTTTAAACATTTAGGAGAAAATATATACTACAACAAACCTAACCAAAAAACTAACCTATATGCAAGTATACGAGAATCTGAAGTAATCAATGATACACCGCTCATAAATGAATGATTCTCAGTTACTGTTACTAGATCATCAACAACTTCTTCTACTGGTAAACTAAAAATAAAACACAATTAACATTTTTTTGTTTGAATAACAAACTTTTAAAAAGCATTACTTTTTTAAATGAAACTAATTGTCAATTTCTTAGAATTTTTAACATATTTTCAATATATTCTGGAATTATCTAGAAACAGTTAGTTTCATTTAAAAAAGTAATATGAGTTGATTCCACAGAGTAAATGTCGAAACAGTAAACTTTATTAAAGAGCAGTTTAAAAAATATACTCTCTAATTTCAACATAAATTACTTAAATATTTACCTTTTGACATCACTTAGAGTAGCACTAGAAGCTTGCTCAGAAACATTTTGTGCTGATAAATCTTTTTGATGGCAATCTGAGTTATTTGTTGAAGACCTAAAATAGACATATTCTTTTAACACATTAATGTAAGTAACTAACTCATTCATCATTGCTAACTGAATAAAATGGATCATATGTGGCCAAATGACCTCTTAAAAAAATTAAAATAATAATTTAATTTTTAAATACAGTTCAGTTCCAAAATAGTAGGCACTAAATTCTCAGAAATATTGCATTAAACCAAGAACAATTGTAGTTTAGTTTAGTGCCTACTATATTGGAACTGAACTATAGTTATCTAGACAGCCCAGAGTGTCACCAGTCGCCCAATAAAGTAATGACTTATAATTAATAAACTGTTTAAAAATTGTCTTTAATGGCCGTTTTATCAGCTGTAATTAAAAGAACTTATTATATTGAAAGGAAATTTTGTTTATCAGGACAGCGACTTTTTTATTTTGGGAATTACTTTAAGGGCCCATTGTACCAAGAAAATGTGTAGGTACTTACATTACATCTGGTAGATTAAATTCAAAAACTGACATGGGAAGAGCATCTTTGTTTAGAAACTTACGGCCATTACTCTTATATATAAAATCAGATTGTTTAAAATGCTCCGAACAAATTTCAGGTCGTTTTGGTAGATCATGAGTCTCGCTTAGACCCAGTAAAGCAAACCAAATTCTTCTTGTTTCCAAATTGGTGGGAAAACTAGAATAAAACAACGCCAAATAGAAATTTGCTTTTTATAATTAAAAAACTTTTAAGCATTTCAAATATTATTGAAATGAATAATAAAAGTCGCCGCCACTGGAAAGCGGTTCAAATATTTACATACCTGTGGTATGAGGGTTGACAGTTCGGGGTAATTTCGGCCGTTTTTCTGACAGACTTGGCACTGACGAACCATGATAATAAAAAACCCTAAATTAATTAACTTAAAACCAAAGTTTGTCACTAAAAGTCTTGAAAAACACACATAACATCGAAAGAAATCAATTTTTAGCTGCTAGTCCTAATGGCGCTCGTAATTACCAAACCAAGTTTGACAGTATTTACTATAATACTACAATGACCAATACAAATGTTAGTCGAGAACGCTCTTACGATATTTGCATCTCTCTTTATATCGTAACTGAACAAAGACAAAACTACTAAATAGTTTATACTAGACAAACAAAGCAGGTATTGAAATTTTTAACAATGTTGCCACTTTTAGTTACAACAAATACTTGTTTAAAATTCATATAAAAATATATGCCTTTATTATATAAAATTCAAGTATTATTAATTAATTTTAAAAGCAGCGACTAAAATGCATAAATTATTATGACTTTTTTTTAATTGCATAACTTTTTAAGAAATGTTCAATAAAATTTCTAATTTCATTTTTCCTGCATCTAAAGAGTATTTGTAAATATGGCAAAGCAGTGGAAGTGTCCCGCAAGTGAGCTTAGAATGTGACTCAATGTTTGGGGCAGGAAAAAGTCAAAACAAACATATCTATTTTATTTATTAATCTGAGGTTTTAACCAAGGTTATCTAAGGTTTTAACCATTGACATATAAATAATAAACACACATAATCTATTTTTCTTTTGTTACAAATTATGGATACATAAATTAGCATTATTAGATGCTGATACGAATCTGTCGTATAGTTTAAATCTATCAACAGATCGCGCGCTTCAATTGAGATGTCGTTCTTTTTGGTGCTTACTCACATCATGTGACGTACATTTTTTTGTGTAAACTAAATACCGAATCTGAATTGTACCTCACATGATATTTGCCGGTTTACTCAGTGAAGATGGGGAGGTTCGTTAAAGACCTCATAAACATCGGAAAGATCTTAATTGGGCGCCAGGCAAGTCGATACCCAAATATCTCAAAGAACTACCAATCACGCGACCTACCAACGCAAAAGGAATGGTACTGAATTAAAACAGAATATTCAAGAAACGATTCTATTCAGTTTTTTTTAATAAACAAATAGTACATCAACGTGAAGAAGGTGTAAACAGATTAAATTTATTCAATAGCACAGTGGTAAGCCATAACACCCAATAATGAATGTAGCACATAAATTATTATTAATAAGTACAAAAAAAATAATTAATACCTAAATAAATAAGGAACGCTATTATATCTTGCAAATGAATGGTGGGGAATATATCTCAAATACATATAAAAAAAATTAAAATCAACTTATCAGTATCCCGGGCTTGAGCTCATGCGCAGGTAACCAAGAGAAAATGCGAATAGTCAGAAATAGTTTAAGTGCAGCGCAATAGCTATCCATTAACAAACACTGTATGGTGAAATCTACTTCAAACGTTATAATGGACCAAAACAACAATATTCTTAAATATGTGACTATATTTTAAGTATTTGAATATCGTACTAATTATTCATATTATGTGAAATAACAATTACTATTGTATTCAAAAGTATGAGTAAGAAGGACCGACTAAATTCAAATATGTTTCGGATATTAATGATTTACCCTGTATAATTACGGGTTGTTCAACATTTCAACAAGTACCAAGGAAATGAGTATCATATATTTTGCACAAAAGCTCAAAATTAATTGCTATTAAACCAATTTCATTAATACGTTTTAAATAAGAAATATGAGTCGCAAAATATTAAATTAAATAATTGTCACCGTTAAAGCCTCGCAGCTTCAATCACCCTGTATACGTGCTGGGACAACCAAACCCAGATCCATAGATTGTGTTCCCAGTAGTAACCATATGCAGACTTCAACGAATAACCAAAAAAAACCAAGGCGAGTTTCGATACACCAGGCAAAAAAAACAGATGGAAAAACCCCTATGCTAGTATGGGGTTATAGCCTGATCCCGTCGTATCGAAAGGGGTGCATAAACCAATAACCACCAAGAAAGGAAAAATGACAGGGGTATCGGTAACGTCTTGGTAAATATTCTTATTAATTGGAACCTATTGAGAACAAGCGTATTGAAAGCTCCTGAATACGACACTCCAGGAAAAGAAAGAAAATAGAACAGCATAACAGAACTTACCGGTAATAGGCAAATTTCCAACACAAGAAAATGGCGACTGGGTGCAATTTAAAAATCCCATAAGGTCCAGAAATCCAGTAGAACACCAAAATATCTATTTCTACTAACCAACACGACTGGATTCCAATAATATGTGGTACAGAATAATCCCGCTTAAGGATGACTAAATAAAAGTCAGAATTTCCAGTACCACAATTGTACACCACAGTCCATTATGGCCATCAGGTATCATGTCCTTTTAAAACATCAGCTGATCAAGAGAATACCGACGTACCAATACCGAACTAACTATACAGTTTCCTTCAATCTATCCCAACTGTATTATCACAGAAAACCTAACGACAATACTAGATTCGTACTTTGAAACTCGTCCCCTAGACGACGCTAGACGACAATACACATAATATTTTCGAATAACGTTTTTATTCTTATTATTGCAAAAGAACAAATAAAAGGGTCACTTTTAATAACAAACATAAATAAAAATAATATTTATTATATCTAAGCATACTCCAATATGGCGAAAACAAAGTACCAGGTAATAGGCAGCTTCAAATATAGCAACCAAAATACAACGAACAAATACAGGGTCATACTCGAAGATACTTATATTACACAACACTCTAACTGTAATTACGATGGCTCTTGAAAAAAGAAAAAAAAACGTAACAACTCCCCCCTAACTTAAAGAAATTTTCATAAAATTTCTCTAGCATTATACTTCATCAGCATCTGATGCATCAGGTTTTAGATCCTTCGAATTCCAGACTCCCTGAGTTTTACCATTTTCATCCCTAAGTTCGTAGGTCCATGGAGATATTCTCCTCTTGATGTAGAAGGGACCAAGGTATTTAGGGGCTAGCTTCTTTGTAAAATATCTCGCTGCATCAGACAACACATAATTTCTACGCCAGACCAACTGATTAGGCAAATATTCCACCTGTCTACGACGTAGATTATATCGCTCACGACTTTTCTCAGCGGCAGTCTCCAAACGCTCCTTGACGACGGTATACATGCTCCTAAACGACTCATTTCTACTACAATCGCCAAATTGAGTCCCATCTTCCAGGCCAAGAAGATCTTGATTATCATAATCATCACCCGAAAGAATAATGTTACGACCAAAGTTAATGAAGTAGGGAGTGAGGTTCGTCCCTTCATGTTTAGCCGTTCGAAGCGCACAACCAATTTCGTTAATTCGTTCGTCCCAGCACCTATGGCTTTCAGACACATACAACGACATCATAGTCTTAATCACCCTGTTCGAACGTTCGGTAGGATTAGATCTAGGGTTATAATAGCCACAGTATTGGATCCTACTTCGATATTTATTCGCCAGCTTAACGAACTCTTTGCTATGAAATTGTTGACCGTTGTCGCAAATGATCTTACGCGGAACGCCATACACCAGGAAGACGTCATTTTCAATTTTTTTAACGATATTAGCAGCGGATGCTGTCCTTAAGGGAAAAAGAAGAGAATATTTATTCAAGAAGTCATTAATAACCAAAAGGAAACAGTTACCTTGCTTAGACCTAGGAAGAGGTCCCATTAAATCCATAGACAACAATTCGAAAGGTCTACTAGCGACCGGGTGGGAGGCAATTTTAACACACGGCTTAGTTTGAGGAACCTTATACTGACAACAAATTTTACAACGCTTAACAAAACTAGCAATGTCAGCCCTCATCTTGGGCCAGTGATATTTTTCAGCTACACGGGCGCACGTCTTGAATACACCAGGATGACCAGCAGTGGCCGGCTCGTGGGCAGCTGCAATAACCTCGCGCCGATTAGCCTTCAGAACTACTATCTTCCAAGACTCAGTAGAAGCAGATAGTTGAGGAAAATCAGGGGAAATATGTTTCCATAAACGGCCATTATTTTCCCGCCACTTACTAAATTTATGGGGAGTGCCCCTAACCCTAACTACCATGGTTTGGTACCATTTATCATCCAGATCGTAGTTTACAATATCAGGAGCTCCGTTGTCCACCTGCACTACATCAAGTACTGGTACTGCCCTAGATAAAGTATCTGGGACAACATTGTCCTTACCCTTCCTATGCACAATTTTGAAATCAAACTGTTGCAAGCGAACTGCCCACCGACTGAGTCGACCTGTTAAATCCTTTAAATTATGCAACCAGAGCAAGCTGTAATGGTCTGTCACAACCGTGAAGGACACGCCTTCCAGATAAGGGCGCAGCTTCTCTACAGCCCAGAGAACAGCCAAACACTCTCTTTCGGTAGTGGAGAAGTTCCTTTCCTGTCGGGTAAGAGAACGACTTAAATAACAGATGACTTTATCCCCCTCGGGATAAGGTTGCGAGAGACAAGCACCAATTCCATAGCCTGAAGCGTCTGTTTGGACCACAAACGGACGGGAATAGTCTGGACAGCTTAAAATGGGGGCTCCAACCAAACATTCCTTTAAATACCTAAATGCCTTGTCACACTCGGCGGACCAGTTAAATTTCGAATTCTTTTTAAGAAGAGCTGTGATAGGGGCAACGATAGTGGAAAATTCTGACACAAAGCGACGGTACCACGAGAATGTTCCCATAACTCGACGGACTTCAGAGACATTAGAGGGGGTAGGGAGTTCTAACATCGCTATAACCTTATCAGCATCTACATGGAGACCATTTTTGTCCACCACATAACCGAGATACTTCATTTCGGGCCTGCAGAACTGGCATTTATCGACACTAACCGTAATATTGGCCTCCCGAAGTCGACCAAACACTTCTTCGAGTATAGCCAAGTGTTGTTCAAATGTCTGCGTCACTATAACAATATCATCTAAATAGACGAAGATATACGGTTCAAGGTCGTGGCCCAATACATTATCAATTAGCCTTTGCCATGTCGCGGGGGCATTATGTAGGCCGAAAGGCATCCTACTAAATTGAAACAACCCCCGATTCGGAACAGAAAATGCGGTGTACTTCTTCGAATCCTCCCTCATCGGAACTTGCCAATAGGCTGACTTCACATCAATGCTAGACAAGTATTTGGCATTCCGCAACTTGTCAAGAGTGTCAGAAACCAAAGGGAGTGGATAACTGTCCCGGACAGTAACGGCATTTAGCTTCCTGAAATCAACGCAGAAGCGATAAGAACCATCCTTCTTGTTAACTAGGAGAATAGGAGAAGAGAAGAAGGACTGTTCGAAGGCTCTACTATGCCCTGTTTAAGCATTTCGTCTAGCTCTACGTTGATTTGCTTTTGGACAACAGGGTTCACCCTGTAAAACCTTTGCTTAATTGGGGAGTGGTTCGTGAATATCACATGTTCAGCCTTTGTGGTACACCCTAATGTGGTACCCATTAAAGACAAATTCCTATCAAGAACTGCCTGTAAGCGCGACTTTTCCAAATTATCTAAAACCGACTGACCATTAACATGCTCCACGGTGTTAACCATTACAGGTTCACTAGAAAAGAATCACTCGTTCTGCTTCAAATCAGGCACTATGCCCATAGAGTTCCAAAAATCGATCCCTAAAATAAGTAAATGAGGTACGTCAGGAATAACAAGTGCTTCTATTAAACGAAACTGACCTCTAAGGGAAATGGGGAGTGGAACAAGACCAACACTTTCACATCTACTACCATTTGCTACTGTACATGAAACATGCCGAGTTTTATCGACTTGAAGACCTAGCTCGTGGAGAATATGTAAACCCTTGCTGCCAATAATCGTACGAGATGCTCCCGAGTCCAATAGACCTAATATCGGCTTGCCTAAAACAATAACCTCGAGATAGGGTCGCTCATCATTGACCGCATGCTCCAAAACGTAGTCTAAAATTACCTGTAACTTGTTGATCGAGACATTAGTACCGACATGCTTACCTCGACCCCCTACGAATGTCGCTTGGCTTTTCCCTGATTCCTGCAGTGAGGACAGGTTTTCACAGTACACCCTTCCTTCTTACAACGATAACAAAACTTTCCTGCTTTAACTGCACAACCAACAGCCCTATGACCAGGATTGCCGCAACGAAAACAGACTACTTCTCTAGCCTCCTCTTGTGACGAACTACCTCGACTTGGATTGGAGAGATGGCAACCTTCGATAGCACCTACCACGTTACTATCAGCTTCCACATATGCTAAATCAGGTTCCAAACAGTTGGTTTTCCTTGACGGTGGTACGTAATCCTGCACTGCTTGCTTCCTGGTTTCTAGCTTTCTACCTAAATCTCTCAATTGACTAATGGAAGTAACATCAACTAATGCCAGTTGGGTTTGATAAAATGGTGCAATATTCCTCAACAAGATTTGCAATTTTGTATCTTCAGAAATTTGACAAGTAAGACGATTAAAGTACCCAATCATGACAGCAATATATATTCCTATTGACTCGTCAGGGCCTTGAGTCCTCCTTTTGATCTCTTCAAACAACCTCTCATTAAAGTTGGGAGAGAGATATTCTTCCTTTAACAAGACGACAAGTTCATCCCACGAATTCACCTGATACCTGTACGCCAAATATAACTGGTACGCCCTACCAACAAATAAATCAATACCAGATTCAAGAAGTATATCTTTAGAGACATGACGTGCTACCCTAAGTTCTTCGACTATTTCCAAGAAAGCACTCAATGACAACCCTCTTTTATCGCCAGAAAACTTCCAATCCCATTTATTTGGTAAAATCTGCTTGACATCTGTTCGTGGTGGAGAGTTCCTAATAGGAGTAGAGGTGACACCATCGCCGGAAGTACCCTGGTTCGAGAGATTTGATAGTGGAGGGGGAGAAGATACTTTACCGCAGAGATCCGCTTTCTTCTGGAGATTATCAAGAAGCGTTAAAGATTTAGATAAAATATCGGGTCGTTCTGCATTCTCCTCGGGGATGTGGTCGATCCGGTTCAATACGTGAGATAGTTTTGTACGGAGTTTCTTGAACAAATTACTACTAACTACATCATTGAAACTATCAATCAAAGTCGTTAAATCAGACAACTTTGCCTTTACGGCAGCGACATCCTCATCAACAGTATAAGGATAAGTTGGGAAAGAAAAACTATCACCACTTAGCAACAGCTTCGTAGCGGTCGACAGGTTGGCTCTCATTTTGTCCACTGTACCCGTACCTATGCCTCTTACCTTACACTCATATGTTAATTCATCTTTCTCAAGACGGTACCAGTCAATCTTACCGTTAGACATATTGACACAAAACTCAATAAAAGGTATAAAACAATAAACAACACTATTACCTAATCTACCGATTCTTAAAATAAGAGAATTTATAAACCAATTTGTTTTATCAGAAATAGTATATCATAATAATAAAATATGCCGGCTTAAATATTCAAGTATCAATAATATGACCTAAATATAAGGCTTACCACTAAGAATTTGAAGTTTTATATTTATATATATATATATATATATATATATATATATTAGTCGGGCCCCACGTTGGGCGCCAAAAATGTGACTTACATTTTTTTGTGTAAACTAAATACCGAATCTGAATTGTACCTCACAGGATATTTGCCGGTTTACTCAGTGAAGATGGGGAGGTTCGTTAAAGACCTCATAAACATCGGAAAGATCTTAATTGGGCGCCAGGCAAGTCGATACCCAAATATCTCAAAGAACTACCAATCACGCGACCTACCAATGCAAAAGGAATGGTACTGAATTAAAGCAGAATATTCAAGAAACGATTCTATTCAGTTCTTTTTTTTTAATAAACAAATAGTACATCAACGTGAAGAAGGTGTAAACAGATTAAATTTATTCAATAGCACAGTGGTAAGCCATAATACCCAATAATGAATGTAGCACATAAATTATTATTAATAAGTACAAAAAAAAATAATTATTACCTAAATAAATAAGGAACGCTATTGTATCTTGCAAATGAATGGTGGGGAATATATCTCAAATACATATAAAAAAAAATTAAAATCAACTTATTAGTATCCCGGGCTTGAGCTCATGCGCAGGTAACCAAGAGAAAATGCGAATAGTCAGAAATAGTTTAAGTGCAGCGCAATAGCTATCCATTAACAAACACTGTATGGTGAAATCTACTTCAAACGTTACAACGGACCAAAACAACAATATTCTTAAATATGTGACTATATTTTAAGTATTTGAATATCGTACTAATTATTCATATTATGTGAAATAACAATTACTATTGTATTCAAAAGTATGAGTAAGAAGGACCGACTAAATTCAAATATGTTTCGGATATTAATGATTTACCCTCTATAATTACGGGTTGTTCAACATTTCAACAAGTACCAAGGAAATGAGTATCATATATTTTGCACAAAAGCTCAAAATTAATTGCTATTAAACCAATTTCATTAATACGTTTTAAATAAGAAATATGAGTCGCAAAATATTAAATTAAATAATTGTCACCGTTAAAGCCTCGCAGCATCAATCACCCTGTATACGTGCTGGGACAACCAAACCCAGATCCATAGATTGTGTTCCCAGTAGTAACCATATGCAGACTTCAACGAATAACCAAAAAAAACCAAGGCGAGTTTCGATACACCAGGCAAAAAAAACAGATGGAAAAACCCCTATGCTAGTACGGGGTTATAGCCTGATCCCGTCGTATCGAAAGGGGTGCATAAACCAATAACCACCCAGAAGGAAAAATGACAGGGGTCTCGGTAGCGTCTTGGTAAATATTCTTATTAATTGGAACCTATTGAGAACAAGCGTATTGAAAGCTCCTGAATACGACACTCCAGGAAAAGAAAGAAAATAGAACGGCATAACAGAACTTACCGGTAATAGGCAAATTTCCAACACAAGAAAATGGCGACTGGGTGCAATTTAAAAATCCCATAAGGTCCAGAAATCCAGTAGAACACCAAAATATCTATTTCTACTAACCAACACGACTGGATTCCAACAATATGTGGTACACAATAATCCCGTTTAAGGATGACTAAATAAAAGTCAGAATTTCCAGTACCACAATTGTACACCACAGTCCATTATGGCCATCAGGTATCATGTCCTTTTAAAACATCAGCTGATCAAGAGAATACCGACGTACCAATACCGAACTAACTATACAGTTTCCCTCAATCTATCCCAACTGTATTATCACAGAAAACCTAACGACAATACTAGATTCGTACTTTGAAACTCGTCCCCTAGACGACGCTAGACGACAATACACATAATATTTTCGAATAACGTTTTTATTCTTATTATTGCAAAAGAACAAATAAAAGGGTCACTTTTAATAACAAACATAAATAAAAATAATATTTATTATATCTAAGCATACTCTAATATGGCGAAAACAAAGTACCAGGTAATAGGCAGCTTCAAATATAGCAACCAAAATACAACGAACAAATACAGGGTCATACTCGAAGATAATTATATTACACAACACTCTAACTGTAATTACGATGGCTCTTGAAAAAAGAAAAAAAAACGTAACAATCACTTTATCTCAGATCACCTTAACTGAAGTGATCAGAGATCTCAGTCAAAAAGAGCGCACCTATTGCTTACATATAACATTAACAAAGAATTTGCAAATAGAGAAAAACCATAATATTATTTGATTTGTCTATGAATTTCATGTCGCTCAGCTCTAGCGACAAAGCTCAACAATTTCAGCTTTTTCACAATTTTTTTAAATCGCGGGAAATTTAAAATACGGTCACGTGATCAGATTTATCGCTGGAAACTAGCGACGAGCGACTGCATGAGGCTACACCCTAAGTCTTTAGGATTGTTCCAACACATCAAAAAACCGTTCTTGGAACGGAGACCCGCATGTGGGAAAGCAAAACATGCGTTCCAACCACGAGAGAACCATTTAGCGAACGACACGGACTAAGGAGTCCGTGGCGAACGATAATTGTTTTGTTCCAGCCATGTGCGCTTTTTTGACATAATGTGTCAAATCCAGATTTAAAAATATTCGCTGCGGGAAATTTTAACTATTCTGCGATTTTTACAAGTATCGTTTGTCACAAATCAAGAGAAATAACATAACCTAGCATTTTTATTATTATTTGTTTGTGTTTGAGCAATTTTGAAAAAGAAAACAGTCATGGTTGCTTGTCATTACAACAATGATTTATACTAAGATATTATAGTGTAGTATGTACACAAACCTAATATCTCTCAAAAATAAATTTATGATCTGCACAAACCATTAAAAAATGACACTAAAATAGTTAAAATCATTTCAACTTTTTTGCGATTTATCAGCACATCGCGTTGGCGAATTTCGCATTTGTGAGTATGGATGAATTACGCGAAAGTGCGACAACAGTCTGGATTTGACACGTCAAAAAACGAGAATTTCGCCTAAGTGAGTCGTTAGCTTAAGAATATAAAGTAGTACTTTATATTCTAAGGTTCCAGCCCGATTTGGTATCGTATATGCAATCAGTTCAAGAACGATGATGTCGATACTTGACTAAAAGCCTAGTTTCGCAAAATACGGATGGACGGGTCCGTTTTCTGTGCCTGACGGATAGGGGCAGTATATTATAATTATATGTATATGCTGTAAACTACCATTCCATTATCCTCATGAACTGACATATTAGGTGCGTTCTTTTTGACTGAGATCTCAGTTAATCTCAGCTCACATCAGTAATGTGAGCGTTCTTTTTGTTTTACTCACTTTAAGTGAGCTGAGATTTTTCCGCCCCCTTCACCGATGCTGAATGTGTTATAAGGGGGTATCAGTTGGACTTGAGTCGGAAATAAAATGGAGGGGATGAAGAAATATTTCATTTTCTTGGGTTATTTGTAGTTTTAACCAAGGTTATCTATGCTTTTAACCATTGACATATAAACAATAAACACACATAATCTATTTTTCTTTTGTTACAAATTTTGGATACATTAATTAACATTATTAGATGCTGATACGAATCTGTCGTATAGTTTAAATCTATCGACAGATCGCGGGCTTCAATTGAGATGTCGTTCTTTTTGGTGCTTACTCACATCACTTTATCTCAGATCACCTTAACTGAAGTGATCTGAGATCTCAGCTCACATCAGTAATGTGAGCGTTCTTTTTGTTTTACTCACTTCAAGTGAGCTGAGATTTTTCCTCCCCCTTCACCGATGCTGAATGTGCTGTAAGGTGGTATCAGTTCGAATTGAGTTGGAAATCAAGTGGAGGGGATGAAGAAATATTTGATTTGCTTGGTTTATTTGTAGTTTTAACCAAGGTTATCTACGGTTTTAACCATTGACATATAAACAATAAACACACATAATTTATTTTTATTTTGATACAAATTATGGATACATTAATTAACATTATCAGATGCTGATACGAATCTGTCGTGTAGTTTAAATCTATCGACAGACCGCGCGCTTCAATTGAGATGTCGTTCTTTTTGGTGCTTACTCACATCACTTATCTCAGATCACCTTAACTGAAGTGATCTGAGATCTCAGTCAAAAAGAGCGCACCAAAAATATCAACGTGACTTATAAAATCAAAAGTTTCCACATGGTTAAACGATGGGAGTTAATTCGAAGATTTAAAGGAGCGCCTGTCTGCAGCCCTCTAATCCGATGTTGCCAGTTCATATTTTCGTAATATATAACCTGACTTTTTCTTGACGATTTGTGTATTCAAAAGAAAAGACATTCTTTTGATTTTTTTTAATCATTATAAAAGTGTATTAAAATAGCAATTGAGTGAGTTATCTATGATAACAATGCCGGTGTTTTGTTTTAAGTGTGAGAAGTTATTATCAACTCAGTCTAATCTCAACAGGCATGTACAAGAAGTTCATTTTGATAGAAAGGAAAAAGTGGACATGGACAAGACTATAAACTATTCTCATAAAGCTTTTCCATTTAAGTGTTTAGAAGGGTGCGATAGGTCCTTTAAATTTAATAAAGATCTTAGAAATCATTTGAAAATTGGCCAATTTTTTTTGGAAACCCCGGTCAGCAATGTTTTTCGAAAAATCGGAAGTATAAACTACCTTTAAATGAGGGTTGATTTGATTATTTTTTAATGTGGCACGAGTAACTCATCATGCATGTGTACTACTCACTTTCAGAGTTTAGCTTTATTATGTCTTTCCCAAGTTTCTGATCGGCAAGATTATTTATTGGTCAGAAAATTATCCACACTCAAATTCTAGAGTGTAGGCCCAGTGAACAGTTTTTGCTTATAGCTTTTATATCCATATTCAATGCTGAATTTCATCATGTATTCTATCAAGTGTTTTTTATTTCATGTGCTGTATAATAATCATTGTTCCATTGAAAAATTCCACACAAGAACAAAAAATTGTTAAATGCCTATAGTTCCATTCAATGATTATGCTGAAAAATCAGAATTGATTGAAGTTTCCATATTGTTATGAACCACCACTTTTTGAAAATAACTATTATCGTGAATCATTTGTTCAATGAATGTGCTTATGGCTTTTTGTATTGAAACTTCCTCATCTGACGGGGAGAGTAAATAAAACAATATAACCTTATTTTGTGTTTTATTAATGTATCTTTGAAAGTGGTTGGACAAAATTTTTTCTAGATTCTAACAAAACCTAGTTTTTGACCTACAAATTGAATATACCAAAAACTAATTATAATTGAGCACTATGATCTGAAATATGATTTTCCATTTTTTTTTAAATTCTAGTTGTATATAATACAATAAAATAAAACATATCACGGCAGTTGGAACAATGAGTTGTAATATACAAATCTAGACTAAGTATATACAATTTACAAAAACAATTTCGTGAGGTCTTATTATAAATTCAATATAACCCACGGTATATGCGTGATCATGTTCGCTATTGTTTGAGGTAAATAAAGACTCTGATGAAGCTTTTTTAATAATACTTTTCTCATTAGAATTTGGTTTAGAAATTGTTTTATTGGCATCTTTTCTTTTCCTTTTAGTTGAAAAGAACTTTTGTTTTTCGATTTTCTGATTAGATGGAAAAATAGAATTGCTTTTGAATAAAGCATCTTTTGATGGGATGTTCGAACATCTATTGTATCACACATGTTATTTAAGACTTTCAAGTTTTTTAAAATAAAGTCGTAATCTTCTGACAAAAAACTTTTAAAATTCATATTAGAGATCAGCTGTAGAGCAGCATTTTTCACTAATTCTTTTTTTCTTTCTAGTTCTGATTTTGAATCCAAAATAAATTGGGACATACAAGTTGGAAAGGTATCTTTGTTTATGTTTTGAAGAACTGTGTTAACTTTACTATTTTCACCATCTGATTCTAATATCTCAGTTTTCACTTCTAATTGATTAAAATTAATAAAAGATTTTAATATAATGTAATGAATATGTTTACATATCATATTTTTTATTTGATAATCCAAGCATGTGCATTCAAATGCATGCCAACATATGTTGCAAAAACAACATTTTAGTTCACAACATACAGCCATGTCATATCTCTTGTTGACTATTTGAGACTCCGCACCAGACGCTGTCTTTAAAATAAAGCAATTATCTTCCGCACTAATTTCAAAATGACTGCATAATGCATTACGATGTCTTTTTCTAATATTTTCAACTTGTCTTGAATGTTTTCCTTTAATTAATTTTATTATCCGATTCGCAGACTTATCTTGACTATATTTTTGTAGGCAATGTAGGGTCCTATCTAGCCTTTTAACTTTTTTGCCATCCAAATACGAATATTTTATAACTTTATGCATGCTTTCTAAAAACATGTTTGTATTGATTCCCCTACTTTTGCAGTAACAATAAGCCCATTGCTTTCTGTTATGAAAATACATACATTTCATGTGTCGTCTCATCTGCATATAAGATATTTAAAAATTCACTGAATTATTTTTCAAAGTCGTTTTCATCTAACAAAGATTGTAAATATTTCAATTATTTGTAAACCCAACTTCTCTTTTCCACATCACTGATTTTGGCTAAATTGTGCTGCCATGCTTTATCAACATGCCAGACACAAAAGTAGTGATTTGTGGAAAAGCAGCCCATAACAGATATCCAAGCATTATAATATACAGTTGCCATATCTGACATAAATGTTTTAGTATTAATTACCTCCATATTTACAGCCCTCTAACAACCTTGAAAAAAACCTCAATCATAAACTGATCTTTTCTGTTTGAGAACATAAATGCAACTGGGAAACCCTCACGAAATTCATCCAAAATAAGAATCGTTGTCATCTCAAAATCATAACTGTTAAGACCTTGGGTTCCATCTACACAAACTGTATCTCCTACAAACTGTTTAAACAGTTCTTTTTGTATTGGATACATTATAATAAGACACATATCTATTTCCTGAAAACTGTGAACATTGTGAAGCTGGCCTTGTTTTTTCTAAAAAGAACTGGATTATCTACCCCTAACATTTTGCATTCCTGAATATACAATTCTATACTTGTAACATCATCTTTGTGCCTCTGTCCATAGTTTAATGATATGTTAAAGGATGCTTTTATGTTTCCTATATCCTTCACTAAATCATTTCTTCTTAGAGGTTCTTTTATTTTTTCTCTGATGGTTGTCAAAATACTGAAAAAAACGACATGATAATTAACAAAAAAAGAAAATATGAAATAATGTTAAAGGGAGACTACTGCACTGTACAAACTAATAGGTGGCTCACTCCAGGAAATACCTGTACAAATTACAGAACTTCTCAAGGAAGTCCCAGAAATCAATCGAGAAATCCATTTGGAAATCGCCCTTCTGGGAATCTCGGAAATTGCTCGGGAATTTAGGCGATTTTGGAAATACTGGTAAATAAATGTACATTTTTTTCAAGAGTGACCCATTCGTCGGTCCAAACAGTACAGTTGAATATATATTTTCGAGGAATTGGGGAATATTCAATGACCTACTATCTAATGTAATTCAATTACCTGCTATATAATTTAATTCTGGCTACTTACTGTTGTGGAGTAATGCCCATTCTCATCTTAGAAGCAATTTCTTTTCTGCAATTGTCTGATAAATTGAGATGCTTTAACTCAGGTTTGTGTCCATAATGCTCTTTAAAATAGTCTACTTTAAACTCTCCTGTCCCAGTTTAGATGATCCCTGAACCTTTAGACTGCGCTTTCGAACATCCTCACTTATAATTCTTCGTTTCCCTGAAAATTTTGTTCATTATGTTTTAACAAGACATTTTTTAATGCATGCATTCTAGAAGGCAGTTACATAGGTACTTAAATGACTCCGTTACCTGATCGGCTACAAATAAAATAAATTATTTCTTTATCATCCAATTTTCTTTTGGTGCCTCTATGCTTGGACTATTTTGAATTATTTTTAATTTCAATTTGTTCTAACCAATCTTCGAACTCTACAAATAAATCCCAATCACCAACAAATTATTTACTCCTCATTACTATACATAACATGACAATATACAAAAGTTCAAGGTAATCTACTCACCATTAAATGTTAACAAAAGTTAATGTATCCTTGGTTGTTTCAAAATTATGAAAAATTTTCAAATGATTTCTAAGATCTTTAGTAAATTTAAAGGACTATCGCACCCTTCTAAACACTTAAATGGAAAAACTTTATGAGAATAGTTTATAGTCGTGTCCATGTCCACTTTTTCCTTTCTATCAAAATGAACTTCTTGTACATGCCTGTTGAGATTAGACTGAGTTGAGAATAACTTCTCACACTTAAAACAAACACCGGCATTGTTATCATAGATAACTCACTCAATTGCTATTTTAATACACTTTTATAATGATTAAAAAAAATCAAAAGAAAAGACAGAATACACAAATCGTCAATAAAAAGTCCGGTTAGATATTGATATTACGCATAGATAAATACTTCTAATACTATATACACATATATTTATTACGTATATGTTTAATACGATATTACGAAAATGTGAACTGGCAACATCGGATTCGAGGGCTGTAGACAGGCGCTCCTAGATTTAACAGTAACCTATAAAAGCGGCCCTAAAGCGGTTTTTGCCTTGCTTTTTATTTCTAATCGAACAAAGTCGTTGAAACGAATTGAATTTTTCGCCAATATTCTAAAATTCTTTATGTTTTGTCTGTTTTTTCTTTTTTTTGTCTAGTAATACTGGAATCTGTTGATTTTATTATAAATGGGAAGAAGCTTTTTTTGGGTTTTTGCTATATATATTTAACTCAAAACTCGCAAGAAAATTTAGTAAAACTCAATAAACAACTTTTCCGATCGCAATACAAAACGTAAATGTCAATTTCTTCAATCAGCTGTACCAGTAGAGAACCAAACGATTTCGCCTGTAGTTGGTACTTTACGTCATACGGGTGACGTAGACCTACCATTTGGTTAACCAAAGCCCCTACCAACCAAAGAGGAACGAAATCGCCTTATGACCACAGATAGTTATCTCTGGATATGACATCCAAGATTAAGAACATAGACAAATAACATATTACTTTCTTTATGGTTAAGATGCAAATTTTTTTTAATAGTAGTTATATCACAGAATACGCTGGGCTGGTGAATTATGTGGTTATATGATCTGTGTATCTGTGATGGTTGTTATTGGTCTATGATGCAAATCAGACTCCAAATCACGGAATCATGCATACCTATTAAGTGATTTTAATGAGTGATATCAAATTATACGTCCATGATTTACCTGGGTACCTGTATATTATATAGGTTTCAATATATAATTTAAATTTCAACAAATTATTGGTTACTGAAATGATGTTTATAAGTTTATTTTTAAACTACCCGCTAATGCAGATTTATTCTGTCATGCGCATTACGGATAAAATTGCGGTTGCAGAATGAAAATGTCTGTGGATATGTCGGATTTAGTTACATACCGCCGTGATTAAAAAAATAAGGTATAGTTAAAAAATAATGAGAGAATAAATTAGTCAAATAAAGTGACAATTGGTACACACATACTTTGTGTGATAGTGAGGTGATTTATTTATACCAGCAGTCAGATAAATATTCACACTGATAAGTAAGTGAAAATGGCAGCCCTTCCACGCAGAATAATTAAAGAAACTCAACGTTTAATGGCTGAGCCAGTACCAGGAATTAGTGCTGTACCCGCAGAAGATAATGCTCGTTATTTTCATGTAATAGTGACAGGACCTGAAGGTTCCCCATTCGAGGGAGGGCTATTTAAATTAGAATTGTTCCTTCCAGAGGACTATCCTATGTCAGCACCAAAAGTAAGATTTATTACTAAAATATATCATCCAAATATTGATAGACTTGGTAGAATATGCCTTGACATTCTTAAGGATAAATGGAGTCCAGCTTTACAAATCCGTACTGTCTTATTGTCCATTCAAGCCTTACTCAGTGCTCCTAATCCAGATGATCCATTAGCTAATGATGTAGCTGAATTGTGGAAAGTAAATGAATCAGAAGCTATTAGAAATGCAAGGGAATGGACACGGAGATATGCTATGGACAACTAAGTGTGCTCCAAATGAATATTGGTAAAAAACATAACCATTCTACTTTTATCTTAGTATATGTTTTGTTTAATTTAATATCAAAGTAGAATTGTCATGTTCCTTACAATAGTTGTATAAAATGTATGCTAATGAAAGAACATTCTGAAGATATAATAAGTTTATCTATAATTTTGATGGTTCATAACAGAAATTCTTTGTTTAATGGTGTATATGTTTCCTTGTTTAAAGTTTTATAATCACACATCCTTTCAAACTTCCTCATTGTATACCTTCTTTAACATGTTCAGTGCTGTCTAGAGGATAAATGTGACATCTTCACAGCAATGTTCTGATGCTTATGGCTGTTTAAGTAGTAATTTTTTACTTTTCACATTGTGTTAAATAAATGTATTTAGATATGCTGAATTTACTGAGGAAAACCCAGTTACATTTTCAAAATGCTATAAGTTTTAAATTCAATTTTTAAAAAAGTAAAAACAAAATAAAAAATATACATTATAAAGTAATGAGTTGGCTACTTATATATACTATTTCTTGAATGGTATAGAAAGTTGGTGTATTTTATAACCTCTTAGTAGACAAAAAAGTTGATGTATTGCATACTTATATTAAGGAAATATCTAAATGGTTTTTACTACAGTTAGCTTAATTTATTTGATAAACTGTCAATGTAGATATTTTTTTTATGTTAAATTTTTGTAAATATGGTATTAACTAAATGTCCTATTTTTGATATTCATGTATTCATCCTATAGAAGTTGTATATGATTAGTACACATATGACTAATATGTTTATGGTAATTGTAACCTATGAAGTTCTTTGTTTTAAATTTTTAGTTGTATACAATTCTTTTTTTACACATAAATTATATTTATATTGCTCATAACTGTTTTCAAACTAGTGAATCTTTTTATATCCTTGCAAATCACATATATAACATCATTGTTACTAAAACCTTTCTACAAACAAAGCATTGTTAGTTTGTTAACATTTCCAGTTAAATGAAAAGCTTATGCCAGTTAAAACAGCAATAAGCAGATATCCTATTGTTAATATTTCTCAGTAAAGTCAGCTTATTTAAATTTTATAACAATTGATAAAATTGAGATGTACATTTAGTCAATCTTTTATATTCATTTAATCAAATTGAAATTAAATCAGGTATTTATTTAAATTCTAATTTATTTGTATTTTCTGAATTTTACCCTGAATGCATTTTTCTTGGTTGCTATGATATTGATGGTCTGCATAAAACATACTTTGCATTTAAATTTGTCTTATAAAGACTCTAGATGTGAAAGACACAAATTTAATTCATAAAATATGTCAATCGAGATAAATATTTCTAGTTACATACTACATTACATCTTGTATATGTATGTATGTTATTGTATTTTGCTTTGCAAAGAAAAGGTCAATGGTACTTTAAGGCTAGTTTCTTAAAGTTTTAAACAAATAATTATCTACCCTTTTGTTGTTTTCAAAACCAATTTGCAAAATAATTGTGAAATGGTAAATACAGAGGTTTCCTACCAATTTCTCTAAGTCTTCTTGAAACATCCTCTTAGCTGTTTCTGCACACTGTTACATTATAGTGGGATAACAATATTTTTTTATTTGAAATTTTGTTGTGATAATTTGTCAAATGACAACATTACAGAGTAAATAGACACTAATTTATAAATTTCATTTAATGATCCGATTCCTTATCATTTGTACTTTTATTGTAACTGTAAGTTGTTTTACTTTATAAATGAATTTCAGAATATTCTCTAACTTGTGCAATAACAGCTAGGTAATTGGTAATGGATAATATAAACAATTGTACAAATAGTACTGTGATTTAACAATAAACATATATTAAATATTTATATACTTACAATTGTAACTCTTCACTATAGGGCTTTTCTTTTTAATATCATCAAGAAGTTAGAATATTTTATATTTATGTTCTAATAAGGACATTAGGTTACGTGGCGACAAATTGTTTATACTGGTGCAATCCTTCTTTGGTGTTGTGACTCAAAAATATCAGGTTCTTATTATATGTTTATGTATAGTTTTTATATGTGTCTTACTTATAAAGTCATACAAATTACTAGTCCCAGAATTTATTAATAAACATTTTAATGCTAAAATCAATATCATATTAAAATAACTGTACTTTATAATTAATCATTAATATAAATCTATACTTTTATTAAACAAATAAGAAACATAGAATCATGTTTAAAAGTAATACTCTGTAATTGAAAATATTGAAAAAATCTATATCTAATAAGGTAACTGCTGAGTCCTTGAAAAAAAAATATGCAATACCAATTTTCTATTATTTAAAAAATGTTCAAAATATGTGAACACAAATAATGCAGGAATAACTAATCATATAGATACATTTACAATGACATCCTTAACTACATAAGGTTTTCCCATCTATTTTTTGAGAATGTGAATGAAATGAAAAGTATTTAGTATTTATAAAAAGTGTGAGCTGGCCAAAATTAGCCTAATACCCAATAAGGGTTTGATTTAGATACTGTCAGTGGTTAACAAAACTTAAAGAGCAGTTCTTTCTAATAGCGTTGTAACATACAGTGCGATCCACTGAAGGAAGTTAAGAAATTTTTAAGTACGTGTGTTTTGAATCATCTTATACATAAAAAAATTATTTACAATATGTTTTTTTGAAAAAAGACTACCAAATATTTATTATGTGTAAAGATACAGGCTGACTAAAGGACATATATTATGTACAATCCTACGCATCAAGATTATAAAAATGGAACAGCATGATTGCATGCAAAGAGTTGTTTAAAACTGGTTAAATTCAAATTATACACTAGAGGTGCAACTCTGTAAGCCTGACTGACAAATACTTTTTTTTAAATACATACCTACTTGTTATTTCAAAACTGAAATATTTGAGGATATTTCCAACAGCCACATTGGGATCCTGTCATTACATGATTTACTAGAAGCTATTTGACTTATATCAATAACAAATATCTAATCAATCATGTGTTCAACAGAAGGCTTATAACGTAGGAATTGAATAATATTCATATCCAAATACTGGTGGAATCACCATAAATTACAAAATATCCTGAAAAAAAGCTAGTGATTTAATATTGCATTAAATAGTTTATTACCGTACCTTTAAGGGACTGTTCTTTGTCATTACTAACAGAAAATTACCAGGCATTAGTTTTAAGGAATAGACCTTTATTACATTATATGACAACAAAGTGGCCATATGAATACTAAAACTAGTATTAAATTGTTTGGAAATTCTACAACAGCTAGGTAGTTAAAAATATGTAACACCTAGGTACTACCAGAAGATACAGGTTAAAAGGGTAAAGAGAAGATGCCGGTATATTAGCATTATATAAGGGGTGTGCACCAATTTGAAACCAGAAATGAAACTGATTATATTAGGCCATATTCATGGAGTACCTGCCGAGTCCAGTCAGGCGGAAAATTAGGATTATAATTTGTATTCTGAGGTTTTTAGCACACGATAGACGTACAAAGGTCACAATGGTGAGACTTCTATTTCAGAAGCTTTAAACCTATTTTGGAATTTAATGTCATCAAATAAGAGAATAGAGAATTTCACTCTTTATTTTAATAAAATTGCTATCACAATTTTATGTAATTGTTTAAGTTCTTCATAAACATAGAATTTTAAAAATGATTTTTTCAAAATTTTTGTCAAATTGTCAAATCTCTTTTTGTAGTCTTATACAGGTATTGGATTGGACATGGGTGAGATCTATTTACAACCACATAATCAATTCTTTGTCAGTGATTCAAAGCTTTTTACATGTACCTATTTAATATCAAGCATTGTATGCAGTAAATAATAGACCTACATTTATACAATGTTGTTTTTTGAGGTTATAATTCAAATAACTTTTTAGCCCTGTCAAAACCAAAGGTTAAATATTCATTACAATACTTTCTGGTGTATGCTTTCTCAATGATATATATATATATATATATATATATATATATATATATATATATATATATAAATTTGTTTCGAAAGTGTGAACACTGCAGTTTGATATTGCGCAAGTTATATAACTGATAACATAATTGAAGATATTGTGTTGAACATTGCTATACAAAAAACTTCTGCAGATCTTTCCTGTTTCATGACTATAAAACGCCATTCATGGTAGAATTCAGTAGACATAGTTATATCATCTGAGCGAGTGAGTAACTTTCTTAAAATTATGATTTCTTGATCACAATTACATCAAATAATACAATATAGTGACGTCATTCAGCTTAATATAACATTTAACTATGTTACTGATAAAAATTAATAAAATATTATTTATCAAAAAGTTTTCCTGACATATATTAATCCACTCTTCAATTTTCAGACGTACAAAATGTAAATTACTATTTTCTGTAAAAAAATCAAACAATAGGGATCAAAATGGCCATTATTTGTAACTATTCAATTAATAATGTGACTTGAATATGTGGAAATTTACATAATTTGTGTGTAACTTATCTAATAGAATGTTTTCCTAAAAATAAAATGGTGAAGGGAATGTGTTAAAACATAATGTCCACAATTTTTTAAAGTACCCTTTTTATTGTTACATTGAGAACACCAAATTCTTTCAAAATATGATTATTAAAAATAAAATTAATTTACTTACTATTTTATTTTTCTATAAATCTAAGCATTTTTAAGGGTCTGGTAAACTTATAAGTATTAGACCAGATTTTCAGATGCGACTTCTTACAATATTACTCTTGAAGGTATTGGATTGAGGTATGGATATTCTACACATTATAAGCCATGCATTAATGAATAATTCCGTGTTCATTAGGCTGCCATGTGCTTTAAAATGAAATTTAACACAAAAGATACTGGCAAAGTCATTGGCATACTGTTTGCGTGAGTCCATAGGGTCGCATCAGACAAGTGTACCTGCATTTAAAAAAAATATTTATCCCCGTTGCGGAACAGTTTGCCATTGAGTAGTCTTACATGTTTATGCTATATGTGAGCTGAAAAAAATGGCATACCATTTGCGTATGTCCAAGGGCACCTCTCGCTTAAAACATCTTGTAAATTTTTCTTTTATATATAACGAACACCGAATTATTCATTAATGTATGGCTTATTATTGTTAAAATATCCATACCTCAATATAGTCCAAGAGTCATACTGTAAGAAATCATGTCTGAAAATCTGTCACTAACTCCTGGCCTATATAATATATTAGAATAGCAGAATTTGCCAGATATAAAATCAAATAGAAATATTTTAGAGGGATACGGTGAATCGAAAATCAAATAAGAATTAAATATTGTCATGTTTATTTAATTCTAATAATTGTATCAAGTCAATTATTTTTAATGATTGTCAGGTGCTTTTTAGTGTTTGTATTAGGTTATCTTTTTATGATAAATATAGTTTTCACAAATAATGTTCTATCTTATTCATTTTAATACCGAATTAAAAATTGTTTGTTCAAAGTCATAATTGATTAGATATATGTAGGTACAAGTAATCCATTTTCTGTGTAAATAGCTTTAGTCCACACATAATATTGCCGCAGAATTATTTCAAACACATTTTAAATTTGAACAGTGATAGAAAATACCCACAGTTTACTCCTGAAACCTAGAGCATCGCCATTGTACTCAGAAAGTGAATGTCAACAGACCAGATAGTTGCTTTTGAAGTCACTAAAAAACCCTCATCTGTCACTTTTGGATTAAGCTGTGATAATTACTGGATATGTTATTTTCTTTCTTTAAAATTCATAATTTATATTAATGATATATGTCTGTAAGAAAAAGTATATAAATCAAGCAAATGATGCTCAATCTTGCTCAGTATCAACTAAAATAATCTTATGAAGAATGGGTAAGATGTTTTTGATAGTTTTGTTGTCTTTTACATACAGGCCTGTATACTTGTTCCAGTTTTTATCGAATGTTTATTCTGTTTGTAGATTGTTACTGTACTTAAATATTTGGCAATGTACTATTTCATATATTGAACTAAAACCCAGCGAAAAAGTTTTCAAAGCAATTTTATTCTGGACAACTCGTCTTTGATATGATTATTTATATAATGTAGAATTGATAATGACTCTTACTAATTTTTTTGTTGTAAGCTTTTTAGAACATTCGGAATCTGTCAAATTTTTATCGCGTAGTTTTCATAATGAACTTTTATGTGGAAGATGCTGTTTTTTATTATTTACTTCTGTATTTATCAGTTCTTTGCCATCCCAAATTTTTTCGCAGACCAAAAACTCTAAAAATCTAATCAATATTTTTCAGAAAAATAATTCCAATTGATTATATATATGCGAAAAATACATATTTATATACATAATAACCTTAGACTATATAGGCTATAGGTATGTATTATGTGTGGAATAAGAATACCCAAACGTTTCAAAGTTTTATTTACGTGTTAAACATTTTCTACAACCAAATGCTGTTATTTATTCTGGCATGTTAGCAATCCGTGACACTTTGAGTTACATTATTTTTTATGCCGTTGATTACAGGAAAATTTGTTATCACCACAAAATCTTTTGCAGTTGCATTTGAGAAAATAGATCCTTTAGATGATATATTTTTTGCAGTTCCCAAGGGTATTTTTTGCTGCTAATAATTTTATTTTATTACAACATGAACTACGAATCTCCATGAAGAAGTTCATTTGTTGAAAATAATCTGTCCAGTGGCCCATTCTCAGTAATAAGTTTATACAAACCATTATTATTAATTTCAGAAACAATGGCTAATACATATTTCTTGGGATTAGTCGACCTCTGTCAACATCCGGCACTCGAATCAAAACATTAGTTCTTTTTTCTAAAGGAAGGAGCATACTGTTTGTTTGACTCACAACATTTTTGTTGCTTGAATTTTTATCGTTTTGTGTGATTTTACCCTTTCATTCAAAATTGTTTTATTTCTTTAGGTAATTGAAGTTGCTTTCTACTCCATCTTCTGATGCTGCAGTACATTATTGCTATTGTTGTGCACAGTTTTCATAACTGCATCGTGTTCGTTTTCAATAGTATTTGTTAATGTTTCCAAAACCTCTTCAGTTTGCAATTTATTAGCAACATCTCTGGGCAGGTCTGCATCTCCTAAACCATTAACTCGTCTACTGCCAAACGTAGCCTCATACGGACTTCTGCCAATTCCTCTATGAAAAATTTGTTCTTCGGTGGTTGTATGAATTTCAACCCTTCTGACCATTTTATATTGTTATTACCGTTTACCCAGGTAATTAACGTATCGTGATTCGCTCTTTCTACGGAGCCTTGACTTTGCAAATGTCTTGGACGGCCATGAATTATTTTAAGACCAGGCCAAAGAGTCGTTAGTTCCGTAATAACCGAGACGACAAATTCCCGGCCGTTATCACTTTGCAAGATATATGGTGACCCTACCAAGCAGAAAATATCATATCAAATGTTCAGCTACTTCATGCGCTGTTTTGGTTTTCAGTGGTCTCAAAAATTAAAATTTTGTCAAATGATCTTTGTAATTTAATTATATGGGCCATCTGGCTCTATCTGAATATCTATCAGATACTCTAAGATTATATCTACCTAGAATACGATTAGTATTTTTGAATCTAAAAAAATGGCCTTATACAGCATATCTCAAAAACTGCGTACAAATGGAATGACAAGTAAAATACTGCACGGGAGAGAATAATGCCATTGAAATTGTTATAAATAGCGATTTCCCAGATAAAAATTGAAAGATATTTCAATAAAAGAAGAGATATAATTTTTTGTTTTGCTATATGTAAGATGAGCATTTTTCCAATTTGTATAAAACTTTTTGGGACACTGTATTTTTTTTGTATTTTCATATTTTACATGCAAAATAGAAAACAAGAAGAGTGGACGTGACTAGAACAACAAATAAACTTCCGTATAATCTTCATCCACTGATTCGCCCGATGGACTGGCACTACCTTATCATCATCAAACGTTAATAATAACTGGTTCAATATTTTGTTCAATCCAGTTGTCTCACATTTTTTGTTCTTCTCTTAGACCATGGATGATGCGTTTCTTCCAGTCTTCAGCAGTAACTGTTTAAATAGCTTCTTGCAGGGAACATTGTAGATCTGCCATTTCATCCACTGCTAATTTTTTATATGTGAGCATGTCGTTTTGTAATGTCTAGTAAATCCATCTTTAAACTATCTAGACCGTAAGGGATGTTTTTATTATTCAACCATTCTTGAATGTTTTCTTTTCTCCATGCTTTTTGTAGGTAATGATTCTAAACACCGGCTATGATATGGGGCAATGTTCATGACGACGACTGATCCCGGTTTAAAATGTCGAATAACATTTTCAAACTCCTCCGCATTCATCTCGTGGTAATCGCCAGTTTTTTTAGATATAAATATCAATTCACCGTTTGGTAAAAAGCCGCTAACGTTACGCCCATAAATGCAAGAGACCTATTTAAAGCTTAAGGCTGCTTGACATGGAGCAATACAACCTGCAATGCAATGCAAGACGCAATATTTCTTGATCACAAGCATGCGCTCAGCGGATAGATTTCTCAATTGCAACTTTATCGGTTTGGTGCCATTTCTATTGCATGTAAGTTGCAATTCTTAGGAGAAATCTAGTTACTTTGGGTTTAATAACGAACCAAATGTCAGTCAAATCAGTTGATTGACTCGGGAGCACATTTTTTGCAAAACTAACCTTCTTGATTTTTGATAATGCCATTTTTTTAAAGTAAATTTTCACCTTGCAAGAAATTGCAGGCTCTATTGCTCCATGTCAAGCGGCCATTAGACAACCTCGGATATAATTTACCTATTAATGAGATAGAAAGAGACACACACAAATTCGTACAGTGTTGCAACGAGTTGCAAATTATATAAATATAATTTGAAATGAATAGAAAATTATTTAGTTATGCTTGATACTGATTTTATGCATAAATAATATTAAATTAAATACTATATTTTGTTACATCCATAATTTGCCGCAACCTTCAACTATCGGCTGCTTACATTTTGATTGTGTTACAAAATTTGTAAAATAAGATTGAGATACTACAACGCTATTTTCGTCAGAGTAGAGATCATGAACTCTCATTCTTTTATGGATTGACATAATGAATAACATATTAGTCTTACTTTTTCGGAATATTTGAACAAATTGGTCTTGTGGAAAATAGCTGAATATAAATTGATATATTTTACCAATATGTATAGGATTTCTGCCTACTACTTCCTCATGTGAACCACATACTCAATGTAGTGACGGGGAATAGACACGGACATTGTATTGAATACAAAGTTGTAGTTTGCAGCCATTGTTAATATATCTCGAATAAGAGTGACTTCTTAATTGTGTGAAAAAGTAGATTAGTAGAAATTCGGAAATGTCGAAATTGGTGGTAGCCAGAAAATTTGGTTTACAGTACCTACACTTTTTCTTCAATTATAAAGCACGATAAAAATCCATTTTATGTAAATCACAGTAAGGACCACATTTTATTTAATTCATATAGATTAAATATTTATTTTGAACAAAAGTTTTTCCCATTTTAAATATTTAATTATTGACTTACACTGAACAGTATAAAATTTTTGTTGGTTTTATTATTTTTGCTTCTTTTATATTTGATATAAAATCAAAATAACATCTTGTTTGTTTGTTAAACGCAATTCACAAGGAGAGTATATTTAAAAAATGCTCTTTCTGTTATTTTTATGTGTGAATCACCTTGAATATTTTACATAATCTCTGTAAAATGCTTTTATTTTGCTGCTATTGCTATTATGCTGCCAAATCAAATTTTCGCGAATGGATGTTCATAGCTCATATTATATTTTATTAATAATAAGACATGATATAAAACATGTATTAGTGACTGCTGTATATTTAATTAAAGATAAGTTTGTATATCTAGTCGGATTAACGCATATTTTGATCAGCCGATATAGCACTGAACATGCCGCGTTTTTTTAACACTTACATTTTATTTTTGGGTATGACTGAGCTTTAGGAATATTAAATGATATTTTTTTATGCTTTAAATGTTTACAATTTAGCATCAATTCTGTGCAGTTATCTTGAATGATGGATTTGTAGTTTGTTGTAAATAAAGGTACCTATGTAAGGCTTTTTACAAATAAATTCTTTACACCAAAGGAATTTTTATTTAAATTTGATAGAATTTACTTTCCGATGAGTCGTGTTCTATTAATATTAAATACCTGAATAACTTGTTATATATTTGTTTGTGTAATAAAACAATTTTCAAATAATCAATATTTTGATAACAAAAATGTACTGAATATAAATTAACAAAAATTCTAGAAATTTAATCTAATTTTAAAGGTATCTTTTTATCCTAAGAGGAGATAAATTCAGGGATTTGAGTGGGGAAGCGGAAGCCCATGAAAAACTCAATATATTCAAATCCACGATTTAACGAGTCCAGTCCACAGCACACCCCTGTGTGCTGTGGTCCAGTCATGAAACGTTGTGGCTGCGCCACTTGTTCGATTCTCTTTTCGATTGTGATACATTTCGATATTTTGTCCTAGAGGCCATCTAATACAAAATACAACCAACACCATATACCTACAGTACACTGAATTTCATTTGTTTCTTAAAAATAAAGGTAACTTCATTTTACAATGCTTTAATTTGTTTACTATTATCTTCTTTTTTATTCTTAGGGTGCATACCTTAGAGTAATAATAAACATAGAGAGGGCTATTAATTCATAAACACGTTTATTTTTGCGGCCAACAATTCTATACGCCAGTAGTCAAATAATGAATGAGTTACAAACAGTGGGGATGGTATTGTAGATACATGGCCTTGATAATTTCAGTTGTTTTTCTGACAGACTTGGCACCGATGATCCATGATAGTCCAAAAACATTAAATTCATTAACAAAAAAGTTTATTTTGTCACTAAAAGTCTTGAAAAGCACATCAATACGAAAGAACTAAATGTTTACTCTCTAGTCGTAATGGCTCTCGTATAAACAAACCACGTTTGACATTATTCACTACAATACCACAGAATACACCACTTGATAAGAAACGAAAGCCGTCGTAAATCCTTTAATGTTTTGGGGGCAAAATTTCGTGACCTTCAAACACGTTGACAGATACAGAGCATCTTTACTTGACTTTACACTAAGAAAAATGTAAATTAAATCTTACCTACACGCAAAAAAGTGAAACCAAATAATCTCAAATAATAATTGTTTATTTTTATGGCGTGTTTCGACAAATTTTTAATTGTCGAAGAAAGATTTAAGCATTCAACCGTGTAATATTTTGAATGTTGGTTGATAATTGGTGAAATACCAAAGTATACTTTTCACAATAGGTCTGTTAAACTTAATTTATGAATTGTTAAAGTTAATTTAACAGCTAAATAAACAATGTGAAAAATATAATTTAGCATTTCTTCATACATAAAGTTTTAGCTTCTGTTTTTGGAGTTCCATACATTATTAAAAATAACGAGACATTGTTTAAACAAATGATTTTTATTTTCTATATTGTTATCGAAATTATATGTGTAAGTATGTATTTAAGTAGCGCTGTGTAGGATAGGGTGAGTATAAAAACCAATACAATAATATAGATTATATATTTAGAATACCAGTTTACAATAGAAAGAATTTCAGTAAATGAAGATATAAAATTACAATAAGTATGGTACTTGAATACAAAATTTTTATAATTGATATTTGTTTGCTTATGTCGTGGATGATCCTCCAAAACTGGAGAAGGCATGAGTTTTGTTACTATCCCCAAGGACGATATTAGGTATGTGTATTTTATAATGTTATTTAGTCAAACCAAAGCATTATATTATGCTTACCAAACCCATAATCAAAGTACTGTTATTTTTTAGAGCCTAAATATATAACATTTTTCTGCTTTTCAGTAACATTTTATGTTTAGTATGTCTACAATAAGTGAAAAGAAATATATACAGTCATTTTTCTTGTCTAACAAAAGTAATATATATATATATATATATATATATATATATATATATATATATATACGAGGGCAATTCAGAAACTAACCTCCGGTTGATTGAAAAAAATACACCAAGTTAAGTAAAAATATTTTAATATATACATCTTACAACTACATCTTTGCACTATTTTTCGACATAGTCTCCATAACGATTGAGGCACTTATCGTATCTCTTCACAAGCTTGAAATTCCTTCTGCATAAAAATCACCCGCTTGTGCCTTGAGCCAGCCTGTGACCGCATCTTTGAGCTCTTCGTCGTCATCAAACCGCTGAAACCCGAGCCATTTCTTCATATGCATGAAGAGGTGATAATCGCTTGGCGCCAGATCTGGGCTGTAAGGTGGATGGTTGAAAACGTCCCACTTGAAGGACTCAAGAAGGGCTGTTGTTCTGCGAGCAGAGTGAGGACGGGCGTTATCGTGCAAAAAAACGATACCGGAAGTCAGCATACCACGGCGTTTGTTCTGTATAGCCCGTCGTAATGTTTTTAGTGTTTCACAGTACACGTCTTGATTAATGGTCGTCCCACGTTCCATGAATTCAACCAACAACATCCCTTTGGCATCCCAAAACACCGTTGCCATCAGTTTTCTGGCAGAAAAATCTTGCCGGGCTTTTTTTGGTTTGGTAGGCGAATCTGAATGTGCCCACATCTTTGATTGTTCTTTTGTCTCAGGGTTCACGTACTTAATCCAGGTTTCGTCACCGGTCACGATTCTGTTTAACAATGGTTCTCCTTCGTCCTCATAACGTGACAGAAAGTCTATTGCAGAGGCCATTCTTTGACTTTTGTGGTGGTCGGTAAGAATTTTGGGCACCCATCGTGCACAGAACTTACGGTAACCCAATCTTGCTGTCACTATCTCGTACAAAAGAGTCTTAGAAATCTGTGGAAAATCAGTAGACAACTCCGCCATTGTGAAACGTCGATTTTCACGAACTTTTGCATCAACTGTCTGAACGAGTTCGTCAGTCACCAAGGATGGTCTACCACTCCTCTCTTCATCATGAACGTTTTCTCGTCCACTTTTAAATAAACGTACCCATTCACGGACAACTCCTTCACTCATAACTTTTGGTCCGTACACGGCACAAAGCTCACGATGAATAGCTGCTGCAGAGTATCCTTTGGCTGTAAAAAACCTTATAACAGCACGCACTTCACATTTGGCGGGATTTTCTATTGCAGCACACATTTCAAACTGCCACAAAAACTAAACTAGCGCAGGTACGATGTTCACTCGACTACGGCTTGATGCCGACTGACCTGCTGAGCGTGTGAATGCACAGATGGCGCGCTACTCCCCCCACTACCCGCACTGTGACCAATCGGAGGTTAGTTTCTGAATTGCCCTCGTATATATATATATATATATATATAACAAAAACATAATTAGCGGGCATATCACGCAAAAGAGGTTACAGAGAATGAGTGGTAACCGTAGACATGCATGTTTCTGGCTCATTAGCCTTCATCGGTACGGCATAACCAAGAAAAGGTGTACAACTTGGGAGCAAGGATGTTAATTGAAACATGAGAAAACACAAACAACGGATTTCAACAAGATAACCAAACGCACATTTGTGCCTTCGAATGGAAGATCCCGAGTTTTCAGGACAACAACCAACAGAGACACGGAGGCGGCTATAGCTCTCCTGTCTGAACCTTCCGACCCTGGAAATAGACAAATAATCAATGAAAAGATGAAAGAATAACGCGTGAAATATAAAACATATATATATATATATATATATATATATATATATATATATATATATATATTGTTGTTAGGGTTCTGAATCATGTACATGTACATTTTCAAAATATATTATACTTAATATACTTTTATAAATCCACAGGAAGCTTCTGTTGTAGGCACCCATTAGAAACAGCTTACTCTTGAAAATTCTCCAACAACTTCCACTCAAACTCCTGCTTTCTCAAGTTCTGGACACCACGGAAAAGCAAGGTGAAATTAGTGGTTATGGCTGGCTCTAGGGAAACGAAATTTTGCAAAGGAAACCAGAGAAAAGAAAGAAATATGTAACCTGGACGACTTCTAAGAAATGTGTGAGAAATCTCTTTAATAACTTCTGGCATCAATTGTAAAAGCGCAAGTACTACTGAAAGGCGGAGAACCCCTAGGTAGAAGGAATTTTGTAGAACACAAACGATTTGCCTTGACGCTATATTTTTTGGGATCACAGGCATACAACTTGCTACAAACCTGCAAAGAATCACCAAAAAACTTGCTTGCAAGTCTGGTTTAGGTTACGATTCAATATTTAAAGCTGTAGAAATAAAGGTTCAGACAATGTCCAATGGTAACAAACAGTATACCATATGTATTGATGGCATGTCACTGAAAATTCATGTCTTCTATAGTACTGCATGAGAAGATCGATTATCTGAAACAAAAAAGGAAAATAGAGGAAGACTATATGCACAGGCTTTATTATAGATAACGTGTTGTTTTATTCATGTATCACATTTTCCAGTGTCTATTTTCTGAAGACCAGTAGGAACATTTTCTTACATTGATAGCAAGTGAACTTGGAATGAATAACCGAACATTTTTCCATTTTAACAAAACCATAAAAAAAGACTATTGTATAAGAAAAACAAAACAGTTGGGCTACATGCAATCTAATTATAAGAAAGCCATCTATTTTGATGTATATTATCTTACAGAAGTGAATCTAAATGATGATTATCTTTACCAAGAGATGGAGAAGCATCACCAATATGTCTTGTGGCGGTTTGAGACGAATGTCCCACTTGCTCAAACGGTATGGTATCTGTAATTATAAAAATAATTGTAATAAACAGCAATTCCAAATAATCTGTTCAAAAAATGTCAAGCATTCTTAGATTTGTTACTTTACACTCTAAAGAATACATAACGTTTACATTGCAATTCTATACAACTGTTTAAATACAAAGCATATGGCGATTCACAGATAGGCTAAACGCAATCTAATTATAAGAAATCCATCTATTTTGATGCATATTTTCTACAAGAGTTGAATCTAAATGATGATTATATTTATCAAGGGATGGAGAAGCATCACCAATATGTCTTGTGGCGGCTTGAGACGAATGCCCCACGTGCTCAAACGACATGGTATCTGTAATTATAAAAATAATTGTAATAAACAGCAATTCCAAATAATCGGTTCAAAAAATGTCAAGCATTCTTAGATTTGTCACTCTACACGCTCTAAAGAATACATAACATTTACATTGCAATTCTATACAGCTGTTTAAATACAAACGCGGCAGTAGACCTACCTTAGAGGAAATAACTGGTCTTGAAATTCTAGAATCAGAAGTACAACGAGCCCTAAAAAATATGAAAAATGGAAGGAGTCCAGGTGAAGATAACGTCTGCGCTGAAGTCCTGAAAATAATAAATACGAAATATCTAACATATTTATGCAATAGAATATACGAAACAGGCAAAATCCCAGCTGATTGGCTAAAATCTACTTTTATACCAATACCTAAGAAAAGTACTCCAAAGAGGTGTGAAGATGATAGACTCATAAGTCTCATGAGTCATGCTCTCAAGGTGTTACTTCGAGTCATCCACTCCCGAATATATGACAAATGCGAGGCAATGAGTGGAGAAACCCAATTCGGTTTCATCAGGGGTTTGGGTACAAGAGAGGCCCTGTTCTCAATGAAATTACTTGTACAAAAATGTTATGACCAACAAAGAGACGTTTATATATGTTTCATAGATTATGAGAAGGCTTTTGATACCATTAAACACGATCTTCTTCTGGAAAGACTATATGAGATTGGCATCGATTCTAAGGACATACGAATAATTCAGCAACTGTATTGGCATCAGACCGCAGAGGTAAGAATTAACAACGACTTAACCACAGATACATTTAAAATATCCAAGGGAATACGACAAGGATGTATCCTATCGCCAATGCTATTCAACATATATGTCGAAAAAGTTTTTCAAATAGCATTGGAAAAGGAAAATAGAGGAATTAAAGTTAATGGAATTCCAATAAGCAACATCAGATATGCGGATGATACCGCTATATTGGCGAATTCTCCTGAGGACCTTCAACAAACCGTTGACAGAATCAACCAAATAGGAAAACAATTTGGCCTGACGATCAACAAAAATAAAACAAAAGTTATGGTAATAGCTCGACACCACAGTAACATCACAATTAGGATTGACGGCCAAAAACTGGATGTGGTGTCAAAATTTGTATATCTGGGCGCCACCATCAACCAGAAATGGGATTGCGACGAGGAAGTGAAAATACGAATCGGACGTGCAAAAGACACATTTCATAAACTTAAGAACTTCTTTCTTGCCCGAACATTGCCCCTGGCACTTCGGATTCGAGTAGTTAAATGCTACGTCTGGCCTATCTTGCTCTATGGGGCAGAAACATGGTCTCTAAAAATCAAAACTCTGAATCGGATAGAGGCATTTGAAATGTGGACAATTCGTACACTCCTACGCATCCCATGGACTGCACATAAAACTAATGAAGATGTGCTGGAAATGGCCGGTATGCATAGAGAACTTCTGCAAGTCGTGAAGAAGAGATATCCTATCTTGGACACATACTCAGAGGCGCCAGATACTCAATACATAGGTTGATTTTGCAAGGAAAAATAGAAGGTAGAAGAGGCCCGGGAAGAAAACAACATTCATGGCTGCGAAACATTAGGGACTGGTGCGGAACTAGAGATGCAGCCACAATCTTCCGAAAGGCAGAAAATGGCACCTTACATTTGACATGAAAGAAGTACAAAGGACCGCCAACGTGCGAGAAGCACAAGGCACAAGAAGAAGAAGAAATACAAAGCATATGGCGATTCACAGATAGGCTAAATGCAATCTAATTATAAGAAAGCCATCTATTTTGATACATATTATCCTACAGAAGTGAATCTAAATGATGATTATATTTACCAAGTGGTGGAGAAGCATCACCAATATGTCTTGTGGTGGCTTGAGACGAATGTCCCACTTGCTCAAACGGCATGATATCTATAATTATTAAAATAATTGTAATAAACAAAATGCCAATAAGGTATCAATGAATCCTGTCGGAAAGTTATAATTAATTCTGCACTAAGGTGGCAAAAATAAATATCAATAACTGATTGTAATGTTTACTTAAATTTAATATTTACCAGACTGAATAGCTATTTTTATTGGTGGATCGCTCAATATAACATGGCCCTTGCGTTTTAACCAAGGGAATATTGTAGACACAGCTTGAAGACAGGTACTTTGTAAGTCCCCTTTTGGAAGTAAATTTATCCTCAAAGTGGAGTTGACATAACTTATAATTGTTATGTAAAGAATCTATCGGGTATTTTCAAAACATGCATCCAACCATAACTGTGCTCTAAAATGTAAATAAAGCTAAGTAAGTATATTTATATTTTTATTTATCATATGTGTATAAAAGAAATAAACTACTACCAATTTATATTGAATATTGTGTATTATTATTCAACATATTCAAGCTGAACTCATCAGCAGTGACGCTTATTGTAGTGTATTCATTGATTGTATTATTATTATTTATGTTATCAAAGACACAGAGACAGAGGAATGTTAACAATCAAACGGACATATAACAAAACTTCGTATCGTAACGCCGTCGTGTAACAAGTGTCTATGTTACCGTGAAAGACCGAAAGTAGGGAATGTCAACATTCGCCGGTGGATGTCGACAAATGTCAAATGCCTTGGTGAAAGTACGAACATTTCTTAATTCTATTATACATTCGGACTTTCACCGGTATATGTCGACAAACACAAATGATGTCCGTTGAATCTCGGACACTGCAGGTCTCGACAAGTTTTAGACGGTTCCAGCCCCTTGTTTCAGTTAGCTTTGTCTCCCTAACCTAATTTAATTTTCTTATTAGAAATTATAATTTGTATTCAATGGCTACTACAGTGAATCGTGATAAGTTTTTTGAAAAGTTACATGCCTTAATTGGAAGTAAACGAGAAGACAATTGTTTTTATTTTTCACAAGAAAAGTACTCTAAAATCGTTTCTGAAGTAATTTCTGAATTTCTGCTAAAAGTAAGTGTAGTACACCTTTGGACTACAGACGTTTAAAATGTTTTGACATTTTAAAAGTTAGTGATGAAGAAAAGTTGATTATGCCATTAAAACCAGGAGAAACAAATATCCAGTATTATGTCACTAATGATGAGTTGTTTACAATACTTTCTGAAACTCACATAAGAACAGGCCATGGAGGAAGAACACGAATGCTTAAAGAATTGCAAGTTAGATACAAAAATATTAGTTATGAAGTTGTAATGTTGTATTTAAATTTGTGTAAACAATGTCAAATGAAACATAGTGCGCCTAAAAAAGGTATTATTGTGAAACCAATGGTCAGTTCCGAATTGAACTCTAGATGTCAAGTCGACTTTATAGACTTGCAATCACACAGGGATAGCGATTACAAGTTTATAATGGTATATCAAGATCATTTAACCAAATTTGTCCAGTTACGACCTTTAAAAAGCAAGAAAGCGGTAGAAGTAGCATATCACCTTCTCCAAATTTTTTTAACATTTGGTGCTCCCGCTATATTGCATTCGGATAATGGCAGAGAGTTCAGTAATCGAGTCATATCTAAATTATGCGCTATGCGGAAAGATGTTAAAATAGTGCACGGAAAGCCTCGTCACAGTCAAACACGAGGCTCAGTTGAAAGAGCCAATCAGGACATACAAAATATGTTAACTGCTTGGATGCAAGACAATGATTCAAACAAGTGGTCAGAAGGTTTGCCGTTTGTCCAATACGCCAAAAACACAACTTATCACGAAGGAATACGCCAGAGTCCTTATGAAGCCCTACTTGGCGTTATACCAAAAAGAAGTATAACACCGTCATCACTCCCTCACGGGCAAATTTCAAACATTTAGACCGAACAACAGCGAGAAGCTTATGTTGAGAAAATTTTGGGTAGTGACCATATTGAAACAGACATGGATAATGAAAATACCATTGGAGCTGATCCGCAACCTGGCACGTCTTCATCTCAAGCACTGACTGACCCGCAACCTGACACATTTTCATCTCAAGCACTGACTGATCCGCCACTTAGCACATCTTCATCTCAAGCACTGACTGATCCGCCACCTAACACATCTTCATATCAAGCACTGACTGAACAACACGAGCTAATTTCTTTAAAAAGAGTAGCTGCAAAAGAGAATCTTCCACTTCAAGCAACAAAAATGTTGCGAACCTCAAAAAAAAGTTTCCTCCTGCCCAAATTGGTGATACCGTAAGAATTCAAGTCCCTGATGTCGACCGTGGTCGTACAGACCCTCGAAATGTGTTAGCGGTTGTTGTTAGAATAGAGGATTCAGACTTTTATAGATTAGCTAACAAGAATGGTACCTTGAAGCAGCTTTTCACCCGTAATCAGTTCGTAATTTGTAAAGAAAAGTTACTTTCCATGGACGAAGTTTCAACAAAAGAAATGTCGCTTCTGCTAATTCAAAAAGTGGAGGGCAAGGCTATACAGGTTGTAACTGCAAAAGGAAGTGTTCCACGACTGAATGCAGTTGTAAAAGCAAGGAACTTTTGTGCAATTCGAAGTGTCACGGTAGTTTAAGTTGTTGCAATAAATAAGATAGTGTTCTTATTTTTTATATTTCATTTTATATTTTTTGTTCTACTGTTTGTTTTGAGTTCAACAAAGTCCTTTTCCCATATTATTTTAATAAATAAAGACCTATGGATTATTTTTGTTTTTATTTCAAAAAAAAAATTCTTTTGAACATACACTATGAGTGCATCCTGAATGTCGACAATCGCCGGTGTAAGTTAGAAATAATGAAATTTCAACAATAATTCGGACATACGTCAAGCAATGTTGAGAATGTTTTCATTCACCGGTGTATCGCGACATTCACCAGATTTCGGTCTTTCACGGTAACATCTGGACGGCACTGCGTAACAGTAATATCGAGGCGTCCCATCGGTTGTTGGTATTTTGACGCCGCATCCAAAAAGATGATAGGCACTGATGTTGCACCACTTGTTTGCATATGTGGACAGATCTGTGTTACCTACCAACCTTTATAATTTTATACCCTCTAGTTCACAATCATCTTTAAAAATAATCTTGGCAATGAAATTATATCTAGTATGATTTGTGCATTACTATCGTCCTAATTACATTACCTTTTTCTCGTAAATAGTACGATTATGACCTAGAAGATTGATGTGCCAATTCCTGGATTATTTTCATGACTCAACGATGTAGATAAGATCGTATAATAAATAGTTTTTGGGTATATTTCTGGTCTAATAAAAGCTCAATCATGTACTCCTACGGCGGGGTAAGGTATGCCTTAATCTACTTACGCAATAATATACATTCAGTAAACGTAATTAAATTTTTATTGTGATCACTTACAGTTTAAAAACATCATATATAATGATCTAATTACAATCCGGCTAATGATGACGATGAAATTCAATTTATATAGTTATGCACGTTTGCGCGATTTCGTATTCGCAAAATCTTCAATTATATCATCGTAGGATATCTTGTTCATTGGCTTTGTCTCGATGCACAAAAGAGCTAAAGCGTTTAGTTTTTCTTGGCTTAAAGTACATCTAAGATAATTTTTTACCCGTTTTAAGCAAGAAAAGCTTCGCCCGAACAATTTGTCGCTGGTGTACATAGAGCCATGCGACCTACTATATTTAAGTTTGGATAAATGTTTTGCAAATTCTGTTTTCGCATAAATGAAGATAGACTTTTCAATTATACAGAATCCGGTTTTACCAAAATTCCTTCAGAAGAAAGGTGGGACTGAAAAAGTATGCATTTTTAACTAAGCCAGTCTCTAAATCATTAGGATAAATTTTTTCCAAGAAAAGGGCTTTTTCTGTAACGGTTGATGGTGACAATTCTCTCATTTTACTCAAAAATGAAAGCTTTTCATTTAACACATTATAAACCTCCTGCCGTTTTTCTAATTCGGATACGAAATGTGTTAATCCTGAAAGAATCACCTGCAGTCATTCTCATTTCTACATCTGGGGTTTCATCATAACTATATTTTTCCTATTCGTTTGTCTTTTTCCAATATATTTTGAATACTGCTTCCACACGCTTAATTCCATCGCCTTTTCATGACAATCTAATAAATGGGTAGTTCCTTTTTTTCCTTCTTCTGTTGAAGCAGTGATTAACCCAGCCGATGTTACTGACTAATCCCACCGCTGTCACCAGTGTAATACTTCTCATTTCTTTCCTCTTTGTACTTGTTTTTTTTTTATGATGACCACCGACCGGGTATTATCCTGGTAAATGTAATCGAGTCGGAATTATCCTTATCTAACACCAGTGTAATGGGATCGGTAATCCTTCGGGTTGCCTTTCTCTCTGTTGGTAGTGACCGGAAGGCCCAACTGTACACTCCTATCCAAAGAACAAAATCGTTGCAGCGTGCTGTCACCAGTGCCTCGCGGCACAAAATGTAGAACCAGGAATCTCCCTGCGGGATTACCTCGAGGGAGGGGTTGTTCCTGGCTCGAGCGATCAAGGTCGTCGTGGGGCCCCTTGGGCTTATACAGTGTGCCAAGCCCGAGTTCGTAGTGCAGGTCGAGTGGGCCCGTCCTATTTGGCTGGTACGGGGGGGGGTGAGGGTTGAGGTTAAGGAAATAAACTGAAAGGTTAAATATGTACAAGCATATATTACAAAAAAATTATTAAAACCATATACGAAAGTTTTGGCAATCGAATAAATATAATATACGCGGCTTTCTCCTGATTTTTGGATAGCCTACGTGATATAAAATAAATACAAAAAAAATATCAAAGTAACAAGCGGAATGTCTTTTTGGTACTTAACCTGAATAAGTATGGTACCCTATACATTTTTAGCGATAATTATGTTGGATATCCTCCACAAAAATGAAGGCAATAAATAGATATCAAACGAAACTTTATGAATCGGATCAAACACGATATCCTGTAAATCCTATATCTATATTGCCAAAATTTCTGGGATTGGAAAGAAATAATTACGAATCTCATGAAATTTAGTCGCCTGGTACAATATATAAAAAAAGAAAATCTATATCCCCTATTTTTAATTCTAATTACGTTTCTCGAAGAGAGAGAAAAAAAATACAGAATACAATCTATATCAATAAAATTCAGAAGATTAATTATGATGTCTTCGGTATCTGGATGTCCGGCAATATGACTGAAAAGTTATCAGTTGAAACTTTAAGATAGGACTAAATATGATCCTTTGTACAATATAATTATCTGTGCGCTATTTCAAGTAATCAGATATATAGGCAGATGGTCCCTAAACATAAGATAAATACCTATAACTGTTTAGATTCTACTAGTAGACGAGGGGCGCCGATGTATATGACACACTAGATGTGACCGAAAAAGAACTGTGGGGTCCCTTACCTTTTTTTGGGACACCCGGTTAAGTCAAAGAAAATATAATACAACCGATCAATAAAAAATATAATAAATTAATTGTACGTTAAAAACTTACGTTTTGGAATATCACTAGTCACAAACTGCACACTATTACTGTTGGGGGTGAAGGGACCGTCAGTACTTAGACTGGCCTCTTCGGGGAGAGATTCTTTCTCTCTGCCTTTGATTCAAAATTTTTCGTTCGTGCTTTGGTTGATACAATTATATTACTTTGTATCTGTGCGTGGCTCGGCATATTCTTCTGCTGCTTCGTCGACTACGGATGTGTGGCTATGCATCCCGCAGAAAAACATGAGTCTGGTTACAACTACTAGGCATGACCATACTGGTTGCCGTTTGGTTTCGTTGCTCTGGATAACTGGAATGTTCGTGCTTTCCCTGGCGTACGTCATCTCGGGTTCCGGGCACTTTTGAACGTCTTTTTGGGAGATCACTGTAATGTTCGTATTGGGGTTTGAACAGTCTTGAGCAATTAGCGTTATTGCTGTCTGAAGCCCGCACATAACGAATGTTACCCAGGTCAGAAGAACGATCTGTCGTTTTATTGTCGCGCACTTATTATACCTTTACAATTTTTTGAAAAATTACATTTGTTAACATTCATCATTTACATAATAATTATTTAATACAGTTATTTATTTTTTCTTCGAAAAAATAATGCTTTATTTTTCCCATGTTAACGCTACATTTGCGTTGTTATTCTTAGTTTATTTTTCTCAATTGACCGAACTGTACAATCATTTAGGACTGTCAATTGAGTTCATTGTTTAAGACTATTGCCTATTTTTAAATTTCTAGTTGGTGACTAAAATGTAACTTATGTGTTCACCTTGTAGTTATTGAAATTAAATCTTTTTAAACATACTTTGAGGTGACCTTGCAACGGTGCAAAAATTGTTTAAATTGATTACCTACAATGATCTTGCATTTGTCGAAGTGTTATGAGTAGTAACGTAATTAATGAAAAAAAATGTTTCTTGTTTATTTTTCTAAGTCGACAATAACACAATATATTTATTGTATGAATTATGAAATAATGACTGAATTTGTGTTTTTTAATCTGATTTACCTATTTTATACCTTAGAACTTATTGTTATTTATTGTATGTGTATATCTATGTATATTAATTTATCGTAGGGTTTATTTACTCTTAAAACAAAATTCGACTCTAGTGTGACCTCGGTGTGTGTGAACCAATTGAGTGATTAAGCGGATCTGTTTGTTGTATGTTTATGGGATATTTTCGCCTGATTTTGTATGATGTATGGTAGTGTTTGGTTAGTTTCGTCTTGTTTCTGTATAATTGTGAAGCTTGTGCCCATATCATATTAATGTAGCTGGGTGCGCTCGGAATCCGATTTCTTATCCTGGCTGATCTTCGAATTTCCGGTGGGGGTCTTAGTGAGACTGGGAGCCTTCCGCTCGGTTTATCTTTTTGTTGTTTTGTTTGGGTTAGTGTCTTTTCCCTGGGTAATTGTATTATTTTCTCCGTTGACCATAGTGGTAATGCTGCTAACTTTCCTGTGTTTATGTCGTCGGTGGTTTCTTCTTGTGGTTCTTCCTGTTCGTATGCTGTGTTTTCCTTATTCTGAGTTGTTGTCGTCTCTATAATCTCGTGTTGATCATCGTTCAGTTTGCCATAGCATGTTTTTAATCTATTAATGTGGACAACTTGTACTTTTTTTCCTTTGTTTGACGCGATTTGGTAGGTGACTGGTCCTACTTTGTTTTTATCTCGAATGGTCCTGTCCATCGGTTTTGAAGTTTTTTTGATATTCCTGGTGTGTTACTTATGTCTAGTAGGTAAACTAGGTCTCCTGGTTTAAACTCTCTTAGGGTGGTTTTTTCATTGTATCTATTTATCCTTTCGTCTTTTGCCTTTTCGGTGTTCTCTAGTACTCTTGTGTATATTTGGTTAAGTCTCGTCTCTAGCTCTGACAGGTAGTTATCGTCTAAGTTGTATTTCAGTATTCATGGCTTGATAAAATTGTCGAACGGTAGTGCTTGATCTTTCCCATGTAGTAGGAAATACGGGCTGTATCCTGTTGATGTGTGTATGCTTCCCCGATATGCCATTAGTACGTATGATATCCAACTATCCCAATCTCGTTGATTTGGGGCTATGTAATGTGCTAACATATCTTTTAGTACTCTGTGTAGTCTTTCTATTTGCCCATTGGTTGTTGGTGCGTAGCTCGCTGTGTGTATTCTTTTTATGTTTAGTAGTTTGCATGTCTCTCTCATTAGTTCTGACATGAAGTTTGTTCCTCTATCTGTTAACAATTTCTGGGGTGTTCCGTGCCTGCATATTATTTGTTCTACAAAAGCTCTTGCTACTGTATCTGCTCCGGTATCGGAATTGCTTCGCAGTATTTAGTAAAATGATCTTGAAATGTTAGCAGGTACTTGTTTCCTTTGTTTGACGTGGGTAGAGGGCCTACTATGTCCATTGACGTTATTTCCCAAGGTTCTGTGACCTTTGTGAATCTTTGTAGTGGTACCTTTCTAAAGTGTGGTGAGGTTTTTCGTCTGTTGCATGCGTCGCAGCGTTTACAGTAGTTTATTATATCCGTTCTCATCGTTGGCCAGAAGCAACGTCTTTTTATTGCCAATAACGTCTTTTGTTGTCCTTGGTGATAATATATGGGTGAGTCGTGAAAGTCTTCTATAACTTTGGTGATATATTTCCTAGGTATTACTAGTTGATCCCTGTTGTCTTCTTGATCTTGTCTGTATAGGAGCCCTTCTTTGTCGATGTAATATTTTTGCTTTGTTTCATCCTCTTTGTTTAATTGTTGTACTGTGCTGTTGCAGAAATCGTCGCGTTTTTGTTCTTTCTTCAGTAATTCTTTGTCCCAGAGCGGTTCCCATTCTTCTTCTGCCTCGATTATTTGGATTTTTCCTGTGTCTTTGGTTGGGATCGGTTTCAGTAGGCTTACTTTGGTGGTTGACCCGTAAAATGTGAATTTTATCATCTTTGTGATTTCGTCCCAGCTTAGTCCTGGAATTTGTTCTTTACTGGTTATGAAGGTTATGCCTTTTTCCGCGTTCTCTTCGCATTGTTTTTTTAACTTTTGGATAATATTCCACATTATTTCGTATGAGGTCTCTTCTTTGACTGATGTTCTATTTAATGCTACGTAAAATTTCGTGTCTAATGTGTCCCATTCTTTGACCGATTCTATTTGTTCTTGTGAGATATCCGGTAGAGTGTATATCTTTTCTATCATCTTTATTAGTGGTTCCTGATTGGGTCTCTTCTTTGCCATTAGGAGGGCTATTGATTCTTCGTCTTGGAGGGAATCTAGGTCTCCTTCTTTCCTGCTTATTTTGTTCTTCCCGGGTAGGTCGTTTTCTGCAATATATTGTAAGTAGTCTTCGTATGTGGTTTCTATGTAGTTGCATGTTTTGTCGTACATTCTGCTCAGTGCATCCGCGTTTCCGTGTCTTCTTCCCATTCTGTGTATTACTTCGAAGTCGTATTCGGCCAGTGTTAAGGCCCATCGTGTTAGCCTAGAGTTTGGGTCTTTTAAGGTCAGTACCCATTTTAGTGTTCTATGGTCTGTTATTATGGTGAATTTTGTTCCGTAAATGTAGCATCTGAAGGTTTTAATTCCAAAAATAACGCCTAGCAATTCTTTTTCTGTAGTTGAGTAGTTGGTTTCTGCTTTGTTTAGTGTTCTGCTCGCATATGCTATTGGTCTTTCTCTGCCATCCCTTATTTGGCTCAATATTGCTCCTACTCCTATGTTTGATGCGTCTGTTGATAGTAGGAAGGGTTTGGTGAAATCGGGGAATATTAGAACTTTATCTGAGGTTAGTGAAGTTTTTAATTGGTTCATTGCTGTTATTAAGTCTTCCGAGATTTTAAACGGTGTATCCTTTTTTGTTAGGTTTACTAGTGGTGCCGCTATTTCTGTTATATTTGGTATGAAGCGTCTGTACCAGTTTACTAAACCTAGAAACCCTCTTACTCCTTTTACATTCTTTGGTAGGGGGTATTTGTGCACCGCCTCCAGCTTTTGTGGGTCTGGAGCTATTCCCTCTTGTGAGATAATGTGTCCCAGATATTTTACTTTTTCTAGCATGAATTTACATTTTTTCGGTTTTAGTTTAATGTTGACTTCTGAAAGTCTTTCGAACACCTCCTCTACTTTCTCTAAATGATCCCTGCTTCCCGTGTAAATAAATATGATGATATCATCTAGATATAGCATACATTTTATTCCTGTTAACCCTCTTAAGGTGGCATTCATGAATCTCTGGAACGTTGATGGTACGTTTACTAATCCGAACGGCATTTTGGTGTATTCGTAGTGTCCTTGGTATGTGCTGAATCCTGTTAACGGGATGTCTTCTTCTTTCATGTCTACTTGGTGGTATGCTGCAGTTACGTCGATTACTGAAAATAACGTTTCGCCTCCCGCTTTGTATCCTTGAAGTAGGTCTGATACGTTAGGTAGTGGGTAGTATTCTTTCTTGGTTACCGCGTTCAGTGCTCTGTAGTCTATACACATTCTTACTTTTCCTTCTCCTTCCGGGGTCTGCTTTACTACTAAGACTACCGGTGCTGACCATGGGCTGGAAGATGTTCTGATTACCTTGGATGCTAGTAGCCTATCGATTTCTTTTTGCAGTGTCTCTCGTTGATGGTAAGGTATCCTATATGGAGCCTTGCATATTGGTTGAGAGCCTGGTTCCAGAGTTATGTGGTGTTTGACTTTTGTGGTGCTAGTCAGAGTTTCGTCGTCATCCGTAAATAGATGGTGGTACTTTTGTATTAGCTTGACTAGTTCTTCTTTGCTTTGTGTGTCAATGTGGTTTAATTCGAAGTTATTTCGGATCCAGTCGTCTGTTTTAATGTCGAATTTTCCGATTGTGCCCTGTATTAGTGTTTAGTCGTTTCTCTTCTGAGAATTCGTAGGCTTTCCCTATCTTAGTGCCTTTTGTGAGATTTATTTCCTGCGCCGATGTGTTGATTATTCTTACGGGAATTTGTCTTTGGTTTTTTGATATGCTGTTTGCCAATCTGATTGTGTGTTGTCCGTTTTCTTGGGTTTCGCATACGACTGTATTTCCTTTTATATTATGTTTCAGGGTCCCAATTGTGTGAACCTCAGTTAGCGCTGGTATGGTCAAACTATCCTCTGTGTATATATCTGTGCAGGTCCTTGTGCATTCTGTTTCTTCTCTGCTATTCCTGATATCTTCGGTTGTTTCATTTCTTCCGTTTTCCTCCTTATGTTCTGTGTCTGTGCGCCCTTTTCCGTCGATTATGGGTTTTTGGTTTGTGTATGTAGTTTCTCTTTCCCCTGTTTTATCCCTGCTTGTAGTTTCCTTTATTTTTCCTACCGAACTATTTATGTCTATTCCTGGTTTGGTTGTCTCTTGTCTGTACATTTATTCCACTGTTTTTAGCCATTTCTGCCACGTTTCTTTCTCACTAGGGTTTTCTTGTTCCCTTGTTGCCGTTATTTTTCCGTATGTTTCTGTCCGTAATTGTCTACAATTATTCAGCAAGTCTCTGATTTGTCTTGGGTTCATTAGCGGTATTTTCCTTCCCCATATTTCCAATGTTGGTTTTCCTCTGTATGAGATTGTTGCCTCCTGTTCTTCTACAAAAATCTCTTCCTAATAATACTGCTGTGTCTCCCATTATACCGTCCTCGGCTGCGATTACTTCTGTGTAGATATTGTAGTCCATTTCTGTTGTCGCTATGGCTATTTGTGTCGAACCGATAGGTGGATTGTGTGTCCTGTTATGCCTTTTAAGGTTAATTGATCCGTGATCCGCGTGTCTAATTCGTGGTCTGCTATTATTGATTTACTTATTAGCGAGTATGCTCCGCCTGTGTCTATCATACAAGGTTCGGTTTTACCGTTTATTCTTAAGAGTACGGGGGTTCTTCGCTTTTATTTATCGTCGGTTCGTTATGATGCATTGTTTTTATCTGGTTTTTCTTGTCTTCTTCTTTGTTTCCCTTTTGTGTTGCCTGTTGATTTCCGTCTTTGCCTGTGTGAGTCCAATTTCCCCTATTTTCAGCCTGACCACTTGTTTGGGGAGTAGCGGTGGACCTTGTTAGTTTAAATGTTTCGTTCCGTCTTCCTTGTTTGTTTGTCTTCTCTCTGTGGAGTGTCCTCTCCTGTTCTCTTCTGTTTGGAGCCTTTGTCCGACATTGTGTTGCTCGTGTGTCTGTGATACTTCTCTGTTCCAATTATTTTCTCTGGAGTTCCTTTGTCCGCTGTATTCCCCGTAGTTATTTTGTTGTGTTGTGATTCTTCCTTCTTGATTCCATTGCTTTGTATTCCATTGTTTATTTTCTTCATTGAACCTTTTCTTTCTGCAGTCCTTGACCCAGTGGCCTTGTTTTCCGCAGTAGTGACATACCTTTCTATCTGTGGTTGGTTCCTTGGTTTCTTTGTTTCTGCAGTATGCTGCCCAGTGTCCCTTTTTTCTCCAGATTTTTGCTTCTTCCGCTTCTCTTATTCTGCAGTTTGATGTCCAGTGGCCTCGTCTGCCACAGTACATACATTTTGCGCTATGTCTAAATTCCTCCGTTTCATGTCCCGATTTCCCACATGCTGTGCAACTCCGTTGCTCATTAGTAAAAGCGACTCTGTGGCCGTTGTTCCTTCCGCTCACCATTGTGGCTGCCGTTTCTTGGCAATTTACTATCTCCTCTGCTTCTTCTAGTGTGAGGTCATCTTTATGTAATATGTAAAATCCTACTTATCTGAGAAGATCCTTTCTTAGTCCAACTTTGAATTGATTCAACAGTACCGCGTTGTGTTTCCTTTGGATGTTCGGTATCTGTTCTCTGTTCGTTCCTTTTATGTCTTCCTCCAATATTTTGTTCCCTATTAATCGTAGTCTTGTGCAGAAAGCTACTACGTCTTCGTCGTGCCTCTGGTAGCATTGGACTAGCTGCATCCACCAGTCAGCGATCGATTTCCTTGAGACGAATTTCCTCACTATTTTTTTCCTTAAATTCGGCGTATGCTGCTGCGTCTAATCTTGGGTCGGCTTTGAAGAAATCGTGGGCTGCGCCTGCGAGTTTGAATTTCAGTAGTGTCAGTGTTTCTGTTTCTGACCATCCGTCGAGTTTGGCCCTTAGTTCCAACTTTTCTATATATCTGGCTGCATCTTTACCTGTAAAGTCTGTTAGAGTTGAGGCGATCACCCCTAGTGGTGGTGCCTGTGGTATTCTTAGTGCTGCTGGCATATTACTCGAATCCCCTGTGGACTCTAACGGCATTTTGTTTTATTTCCTAGCGTCCCTTATCTATATTGGTTAACACAAATCTTAATTATTTAGGTGCCTGAAGTGGATAGTTTAGAAACGAAAAAGGATTATTTCTAGGACTTCCCCTCTTGTAAGCTCCTGCCGTACGGACTCAGTATCTAGAACACCGCTGTCACCACTCTAATAAATGGGTAGTTCCTTTTTTTCCTTCTTCTGGTGAAGCAGTGATTAACCCAGCCGATGTTGCTGACTAATCCCACCGCTGTCATCAGTGTAATACTTCTCAGTTCTTTCCTGTTTGTATTTGTTTTTTTTTATGATGACCACCGACCGGGTATTATCCTGGTAAATGTAATCGAGTCGGAATTATCCTATCCAACACCAGTGTAATGGGATCGGTAATCCTTCGGGTTGCCTTTCTCTCTGTTGGTAGTGACCGGAAGGCCCAACTGTACACTCCTATCCAAAGAACAAAATCGTTGCAGCGTGCTGTCACCAGTGCCTCGCGGCACAAAATGTAGAACCAGGAATCTCCCTGCGGGATTACCTCGAGGGAGTGGGCCCGTCCCGTTTTTGCCAGCGTTGTGTCGAACTTACAAAAAAAACGTAGATATCTTGAAGTAACAAGAAGAATCGACAAGCTTCCGTGCAAGATTCAGTTGCTACTAAATTTCTAGTGTGGGCAGAGCAAGGAACGAAAAAAGCAAAAGGTACTTGGTTTTGAATTTTAGCCTGTAAGCCATTGTACACACCAGACATATTTGTAACATTACCATATAATTGTCCACGACAGTCTTCAATATTTATGTCCAGTGTTTTGAGTTCAGAAATAATAATGCCAGAAAACATTCTTCAGCTTTATGTCCTAGTGGGGGTAAAAACTTAAGAAATATTTCACATGTTTTCAAAACGTATCTGATGACAAGGGTAAGTTGGTCCACATGTGCTATATCTGATGTTGAATCGATGATTAAAGAAAATATTTCGCCTTTCTTATATCGTCTTCAATCTGTTTTCAGATTTTTTGACCCCTCAAAAAAATAAACTCATCGCAAATGGTCTTTGATAAGTAACTGGTCGTTCCAGACCCTTGATTCCCAAATCGTTCAATATGGCTGGCTAAAAAAGGATCGAATTCAGCTAACAGTTCCACAATCATACAATAATTTTCATTATGCGGATCACCTAATTTTTCATTTTTTCCTCTGTAAGCGGAGTCTTTTCAACACGGTCGCTTCATGGGCAACAAAACCCTCTCCAATAAATAATTTCTTCGTCCATCTGGACATACAGTACATTGTCGACTCTGTCATCAATCTAACCTCTAACTTTCAAACTAAAGATACTAGATTTATGACGCGCAGAGTTCTCATGCTGTGTTACTTGGTGTTCTTTATTTTTCCAGTCGTTCAATCCTCCATTTTCAAACCGAATCATATTCTCTATTGGGCCTAATGGCAAACAGGGCCCGCAGTAGTAAGAATATATCAGCCAATTTCGGTCAATCACTTAATTGTTTTTCTTTGGAAGATACCCAATGGCAAGAAACAACGCTGATCAATATATATTTAATTTTTCAGTTTTAGTGAAATCATAAGACTTGTTTTGGTCGAAGCCGTCCCTTGCGATAATCTCCCTTAAGTTATCGATTAGTTTTATTTGCGTAATAAATGCAATCCTATGACCCAAAAACAGACACAATTAATACAGAATATTAATCAAAATAATTGTGTAGCTTCATGTTTAACTTAAAATATCTCGAAAAATAATGATTTTATCGTTACGAAGGAAGAGTACATTAGAGAGTGTTGGAGAACCGGAAAATTGTGCTAAAATGGTAATTCCGCCAGTGGCGTAGAATTTATATAACATAAATTACTTAGATAAATTGTGGCTCCTTACCGAGTTACAGTGACCCTTCTCAAATTCTACGCCACTGGCGGAATTACCATTTTAGCACAATTTTTCGGTTCTATATATATATATATATATATATATATATATATATATATATATATATATATATATATGTATATATGTATATATATATATATATATATATATATATATATATATATGTATATATATATATAAATATACTGCAATCAATCTAGTAGGGATGCGGTCAATATAGGGCTGATAAAAAGAAAACTATTTTTTGACTAGTTGAGCTTTCGGAAATTGTTTATTTCCTTCATCAGAACATCTACAATGGACAACTTTTTTTTCAAATTAATAAAGCTGGAAATATATTTGAAAAAAAAACACAATTAACTCACCAAAATAATTTTTGAAAATTGTCGTATCAGGAACATCACAAGAATTTTACAGGAGCATGAAATTTATTAATAACAATTGAGATAAAAACACTTCTCTGACAGTCTAAACATTTAAAATGATCAAATCTACAATACCTTGTAGAAATGTAAAAATTTTGAAGTAGCACAACAATTAAAATACAATTTATTTTTGACTCCAACGTTTTCGTTTTCAATGATAAATTTTGTTAACAGATTTATGGCACCCCAATGGGGTCTACTATATCACCAATATTAGTTAATTTCGTTTTGGATGACTCATTAAGCATTCTATTGATTCTTTGAATTTTTCAATTCCTTTCATCAAAATGTATGTGAATGATTTGATTCTCGCTCTTTCTAATGATATAGTGCAGTTTACATTGAAATTCTTCAACTCTTATAATGAGAACAACAATTTACTGTCGAGAAAGAAGAAAATGGTATTTTACCTTTTCTAGACATGAAAGTGCATAGGGAAGAGAACAATATTATAAGAACTTATTGGTATAGAAAACCGATATGCAGTAATAGGTTTATCAGTTATTGGTCATGTCATCCTCCCAAAATGAAAACAAATTTAATTCTCTCTTCGGGATAGAGTGAGAAAATTATCTCATCCAGATTCTTTAAATAACGATCTAATTGCATTGAAAGACATTCTATTTCAAAACTCATATCCTAGAAGGATAATAAACAAATTTTTAAACAACACTCCGACAATTTTTATTAAAAATGAAGATGTTTATCTGATTCAGTCCACAGTACAGATTTGTGTTTTGGTTCGTTACCATACATACCTACCTGTTTTAACACCTGACCTGTTTAAAGTTTTGAAGGGTCCAACTACTATTAAGGTTGCAACCTATAATTTACTTACGATTAACAACCTTTACACTAAGGTCAAGTCAAAGTTGGGCATAAGCGAGGGTTCTAATTACAGCATTCCTTGTAATGAATGTAATCAAATTTATATAGGCCAGACTTCTAGAGGTTTATCTGGGAGACTGACATCACATAAGAGCGACTGTAATACTGCAGAGTTGTCTTGATATTTGGCGAAGCATGTTATTGTTGGTAAACATACTATGAGTTTTGATAATGCTAAAATACTTGCAAAAGAAAAAAAACTAGAATAAGAGACTTTTTCTTGAGATATACATAAAAATTTAAATAACTGTCTAAACAAAAGGTTTGATCTTGATTGACTTAGCAAAATTTATACCTATCTATTACCTTGTAGAATAACTAAATTATTTCATTTCTTGATTTCAATATTTATACATCACCCTGTATATTCTTTTACAACACCAATTCATATCATCACTGCATAAATATATTCGATACCTAAATTGCTAATAATATCATTAGAAGATTTGGTCTTTTTTTTTGTTTCGTGACAAAAACCAATTCACATAGATTTATTTTTCTTACCTGAAGAAGGAAATTGGTTTTTCCGGATTATATGTATTCGTTACTACAAGCAAAAGCTGCACAAAAATTAACCATTTTTCTTTTTAAACTGAAAGTACACAGGCAAAGAAAACAAATTATAGGAGTTTATAAACAAGACACGCACTAATACTAAAATTCAACACAATATCGTCAATTGTAGAATTATTAATGATTTTAAAATCCCGTTTAATACAGCTTTAACATAAATCTGCAGAAAGGTCATATCAAAACTTAATGAGTTTAGTGAACTTAATCTTTCCGAGCCCTATGACACACAAGTATGACAGAGACAACAACCCCTTCTTTCATCTATCTGTCTCTATTGAAAATTTGCCTCATAAAATAGATATTTTTGGCACAGCTGGGTCCGTTCCTGTTACGTAGTATAGAGTTCACAATAGCTCTAATAATCGTTTAAAATGTATGTGCCATTAATTAATTGGCGAGACACAGACGATGCATTATCGTGGTACCCAAACAATTGTTTAAAATTTATGTCTTACAAATTAATTGGTGAAACACAGGTAACCTATCAGACTTGAACGACGATTTTCGGTCACCATTTCCTTAATTTTAGCGATGTCACATGAAATCTTTCACCACATCTTGAATGCCTTTCAATGCACCGTACCACTAGAACGCACGTGTTTTTGACGAAGTATATGTACCGTAAGCACCTCATGTAACATTGTTAGCTTTTTCGCACGCAGAATTAGTAATTCAAAATTTAAGACAGACTCTTTGTTCGACCCGTTCTAAAAATCGCATAACACTTATATTGAACTGACAAAATAGCACTACAAACAAACCAAATGAGAGATACGCGTAAGTATAGAGGATAGTTGTGCCAACTTGGCGACAAGAAGAATTTGGATAATCCCTTTAAGCGGGCTTCTTAAATGATTAATTCCGGGTACTTTCTTGACCATATGTATAACTACCACCAGCTCTATTATTTACAAAATTTGAAATATTGACCTTTCTCGGGTTAATTTATTCTATGACGGTAATTAGAATCAGTGGAAATTAGAGATTACGGTTTAACAACAATGAGTTGAAAAATTCTTTACGGTTTAAAGAAATTGATATTTGAGAATTTGCAGATTAATTTATAATAAAGAGAGAGATTAAATTTGTCATACTTTATTCTGTATATATTTGTTACACATTTTTTATTATAATACAGACAAAAGATTTCTAAATATAAAAGTAACATAAATATTTATTACTGGAACTGTTCATAGGCTTTGATATGGTTAGATTATTTGAAATATTCAAACCGAAATATTTTATAGATTGGGTGTAATGTATTTCATAAACAAAAAAAATAATTTAATATAAAAAAATGAATTAGGTTACAGGTAAATAATATTTTTTTTATTATGACTAAGTGATTGTACATCAAAAAATAAACATTCACATATAACACACAGAGTGAAAACATGTTTAATGTTCAGAATATATCGAACTAGTACTATCACAAACTTCCGTTACATATTATAAGTTATCACTGCATATATTATATCACCATGTCAGTCATAATTAAATAAAAATCTAATAACGCGTTTGAAATCCCTTGCCCCTATAAACTTTGGATGATATATTTTCTTACACTTACAAAAAGCAATGCGCGGGTGAGACCAGATATGAAATTTTCTTCAAAACATCCGATTTTTCATAGAGAAAAATCTAAAATTATTTAGTAACGCCAATCAAGAGTTAAAGAGGGTGGTACTGTAAGGGATTTACATCAAGTTGTGTATATATTCTTATAATAAGTACTCCTCTGACTCACCATTACATATTAAAAATCAGGAATGCTACATTTAGCAAATACTTAACAAAAGGCACAAGTAAAAGTATTTAGATTCCACTAGAGAAATATATATTTAACTAAATTAAACTATAATAGCAAACCTTCAGCAAGAGTCTCTTCTTTGAAATAATAGAAAAAATCGTATAATTCAGTAGTATCATAATTAAGAATCATAAATAAACGGTATATTAACTATGCATGTTTACCCCGTTACTAGTTGATTCTAATACAAAGTTCTAACATATTTTCACGCTGTATAAATGAGTCCTTATCATGAAAACGTTATTAGCCGAGCAAGTTACAAATAAAAAGTTTAAAATCAGAAACAAAAATGGTATTAATAATATGGAATCATGCAAATTATTTCGTGTCACTTTCCACTTACAAGCTTCTAACGAGGTCTATACATTTATTAAGGGGAATATAAAAATACTATTTACTTTATCTAATAGATTCTGAATTTTGTAGTAAAGATCACGTTTATGAGACAATTACACATTAAACATCAAGTCTCCATAATATGTTATCTTAACAAGGCTATGGCCACACACGATGTTCAACGTTCTAAAGTAGAATAGGTAACAAACACTACCAGATCCTAAGAATTCACTATACAGGGTGTCCAGGGACTAAAGGTAAAAAGTTGCGAGCGTATAGTATAAGCCAACATAATGTTAGTACTTCATATAAACTTTTTCAATATAGCCCCTCGTTTTCGAGTTATAGGCCTCCAAAGTTTGAATTCGTTTATTACTTTTAATCTCGTACTGTTCATTTGATCTTTACAAAATTTTCAGAATATTTATAATGTATGTGTATGTTTATTTTGGTTATTTTGGTAAGGTAAACATATTTACAGTAGTGCCTTGAAGACAGAGACGGACTACTCGTAATGGTTAGTGATCCAAAAAAATTGTAGAGATGACACACCCTGTATGAAAATATCGAAAATGGCTTCCCCACACCTTAAGCTAACGAAAAGGTACTCTTCTTGGAATTTGATAAAATAAGCCGTTTGGCTGGTATTTACCATTTTATTAATGCTCTTTATACCGATTTGCTGTAGTACAAATTAATAACTTGGCAATAGTCGATAATAAAAATATTGACAGCTCATTTCAAGGAAATTAAATAGGTATGCAAAGAATGTAATTAGATGCTTTCAATCAAACTTACAAACACAAAGTTATTGAACCATTAAGAAAATGTCAAAATATAAGTTATGAAACAGACTAAAACTAATCCCTAACCAACAAAAAAAATAACGTTAATCTCGTAGGAATTTATGGTTCTTGCATGAGGGGGGCCCTCCTCATTGCAGTTTAGATGTACGACAACATTCGAACAAACGTTTTCCTAAAAAATTGATTGGTCGGGGAGGTCTTTTTCAGTGTTCACCGCGATCAGAAGACGGCAATCCTATGGATTTCATTTTCTGGGGTCATCCCAAAAATAGAGTGTCCGCAACACCTGTGCATACAAGGCAAGATTTAATAGACAGAATTGCACACGCATTCGTATTAGACATAATATGGGATTACTCTTTCAAGTGCGAAGACTCAGACGTAGACTTAGAAAGTGCGTGGAAGTGAGAGGAACTCATATTGAACATTAATAAAAATGGTAAATATCAACCAAACGGTTTATTTTCTCAAATACGAACAAGAGTTACTTTTTGTTAGCTCGAGGCGTGGAAAAGTCATTTTCGATATTTTCATACAGGGTGTGTTATCCCTGAAATTTTTTTGGATTACTAACCATGACGAGTAGTCCGTCCCTGGCTTCAAGGCACTACTGTAAATATGTTTACCTTGCCAAAATAAACATACATTATAAATATTCTGAAAATTTTATAAAGATAAAATGGACAGTACGAGAATTAAAAATAAAAAACTAATTCAAAATTCAAAACTTTGGAGGCCTATACTTCGAAAACCAAGGCCTATATTGAAAAAGTTTATATGGTGTACTAATATTATTTTGGCTCATACTATACGCTCCTGGCTTTTTTTCATTGGTACCCCGGGACACCCTGTATTTACATACGTGTATACTTATCCTTTCTGGGTGTTGAGTAAATTAAAATATCACTGAAGGAACCTAAAACTAAACAACTAAACATCGCTATGTATGTGATAACAAATACAAATGTTTTAAAATAATTTATTTACGTAGGTTAACGAAAGTCAATGTGTGATGTTGCCACTTCTAGTTTCCGAGATATAGCATCAACTTTTTGGATTACAATTTTTCTATTTATCTTCTTCAAAATGAATAATTTCATTAGCTTTTGCGACCGTCAGAAAATATTTCAACTTCAATAATCATAGTGAAAAATTATCAATATTTTTTTCATGAAGACTGTTACTAAAAGTTAGTTAAAATTACAAATAGTTACATATATAAAATACACTGACAAAACAACTTAAGTATGACATAATATAATATATGTAGCTAGAATAATAAACAGTTCACAAACCATAGGGAGTTAAATCATCATGTACTACCTGATATTTTTATTTATGTATTGGGTTAATAGTAGTACATACATGCATATATATGCATATATGTATATATATATATATATATATATATATATATATATATATATATATATATATATGTATATATATATATATATATAGCAAAAAAATTATCACAAATTTCTATTTTCAAAGCCAAAATTTAAACTTTGATTTGAATACGACTGTGAGCCATCAGATATCTATTTACTTTTTGTAGCAACGCATAGTCCATTATCAACCGTTTTTCATTATTATCTATCATAACCTTTGTCATAATTCAATTGATATATTTTTATTAACCACTTCGTATTTGGATATCACTTCTCTTTGAATTGGGAAAACCGATTTTGATCCTAATAATTATCAAACTAACAATGTTTCCCTGCTAGAAAAATAGAAATAAAAATGTTGCTTTCCTCTACTCAAAAAATTAAGACTAGTCTGACAAAATTTTTACCTATTTCAAACATTAGTTAGACCGTCCTAATATTACATTAACATATTTCTTAGGGTTAACTGGGACAAATTTGCTACTTGAAAGATATGAAGAAGTTTAACTTAGTTCTCTACTGCCACGTGATGTTTTGTATATTATTCTCAACAAACTATTTATAATAAATTGAATAAAATACTTAAAAATAATTTCAAACATTATAGATAATAGTGGTTGTAGATACACGCCAGAGACAAAACTGATAGTGAAACACCCACAAGTTACAGCAGAATGATGATGCAAAGCTATAATTTAAAGAAGTACTTTTGCACATTATAAAATGTTCTCTAAATTGAAAAATAATAATTTTATTCAATATTTTTAATCATATTTCATTGATAAAGGGCAATTAATTGTAAATAGACGCGAGCTAGATAATTACAACTGAATTATTTGCAGTATATATCATTTTAGCTATACTACATAGCTACATAAAGTACCAGAACCAAAAAAAATAGATTCAATTTCAATTCACATTTAATCTTGAGCATTTTACCAAATCGAATGGACGGATTTTTATTGTTTCTTTAAAATCAAATTACTTAACTTAACCACATTAATCTATTTTTTTGCTTTTATATGGGCTTAGACCACCAAACAAGTGAAATCGAATACTAATCAATATCTTTCGAATGCCCACTAGACGTAGGGACATAAATATCAGTAACATACAAAGTGGTTGCAAACATGAGGTGTAGAATAAGCAATAACGTTTGGTATCACCAGGACACCTCTTTACACATTTAATATGACTACCAAAAAAACGACTACACTAAAATTGTAAGATTCAGTAAATACTAAAATGATAAGTAAATATGTAGGTGCCTAATTTTTTTTCGCAAGTAAATAAAAACTCGTGGACCAAATTAATGCAACCCTTAAAATTTTGCTAATTTTTTATTTAGAATAACTCTTTTAATTTTCAACTGATTAAAATTATTTTCCTGGCACATTGTAGGAAATTATCACAAGCATTTTGAATTTCTGTAAAATTTAATTTGACAATTTAGTGGAATGAAACAATATTTATGTACCGTAAATTCTAAACACCCTGTTAAACTAGAGGCTACAATTTTTTTCTTTGCAAATGATTAGAAGGACTAATTAATTCTCAATAATTTGTTTTTTGATTCATTCCAATATCTTTCTCTTTACAAAAGATACAAATTTTCAAAGAAATCTAGACAATTTTTGCGACGTCAAGTAATATTCTAAAAAAACAAAAAAATATGTATCCTTAATATAAACAGCAACAATTATGAAATTAAAACTAAACATAAACAAGTAACACATTAATAACGCGTAATTTCTCTTCGTGTTCTTATAACAACTTGCATTTATGGAGATTAGCTTGTTATTAGATTATTGATAATCCGCTGAGGAATGTTCTCCCATTTTGCGAGAAATATACATTCTAAATTTTGTATGTTTATTGGAGCAGGTACATGACTTCAGGCCGATTTTTTTAGAACATCCCAAAGATGCTCAATTGGTTAGTCGACACTGTGTGGAAGGAAGTCTAATTTTTGGATGTTTATGTCATTTAAATAATCTATCATAGATCTTGGTATGTGAGCCGTGCATTATCTTGCATGACATTATCGCCTATATATAGTGCAAATGACATAACGTGTTCTTCAATATTATTCAAATAATACTCTGCATTCATAAATCGGCGATGAATGGGGACTAAAACCATGTGTGCGTCATAACAAATTCCTGTCCAAAACATTTTTGAGCCGCCTCCAAAAGGTTCCATGGTAGAAGTGGTACACTCACTAAATCTTTCCCAAGGTCTCCTCCATACTCTGTCACGCCCATAAGATAATATCAGACTAATTCGAGTTTCAGCGCAGAGCAATACGTTTTTCCAGTCATCAACAGTCCAATGCTCATGATCCCTTGCAAACATCAATCTGCGTCGTTTGAGTTCTCTTGTAAGCAAAGAACGACGGGTTGCTTTTCTACTGGTCAACCGAAAGTTTTTATCATTTTTACCGTTTTAGATGAAATTCTAACATTTCTGACCATTTCAAGTTGACTACTCAATTCTATACCTGTTATTTTTCGGTTTCTTAAAAACTGTTGTCGAAGAAAACGCTCATCAAGACGGCTGGTAATATTTTTCCTGCCCTGACCACGACTCAATGGTGTGGTCGAGTTTCCCTAAATTTTCTGAACATTCGACTGACAAATTGTCCACATAACGCATACTTCTTGAATCAAAGTTGTAGCTTAGACATTCGTCGTTGGTTAAATTATGTGCCGTATGCATGATAACTTGAACTATACTACGCCTTACAAACTGGTATATTTACTGATCAATCCAAAAACTGGATAAAACAGTCTCAAACCACACCTTTTATGCTTTACTATTGACACGATAAAAGACATATTAATTTCTGTTCAATGTCAAAATTGACACCTGCCACCTATTTTGTAAAGATTCACTGTAGTTAAATTTGAATTACAAAAATTTTAGAGATTTCCTTGAAAATTTGTATCTTTGTAAAAATAAAGATATTGGAATGAATAAAAAAACAAAATATCAAGAATTAATAATTATTCTTTCTAATCATTCGCAAAGAAAAAAATTTGTAGAATTCAGTTTACACCACAGGGTGTTTAGAATTTACGGTACATGAATATTGTTTCATTCCACCCGGTATACTAAATTGTCAAATTTATTTTTCAAAATTCAAAATGCTTGTGAAACTTTCAATGAATTTCCTATAATGTGCCAAAAAATATTTTAATGGGTTGAAAATTGAAAGAGTTATTCTAAATTAAAAATAAACAAAATTTTAAGTGTTGCTTTAATTTTGTCCATGAGTTTATTTTAATGGCTTCTATTGCAATAACAGTTGAGTAAATGTCAGTGAAAATGATCAGTACAGTAAACTCATATTTCATATTAAAAACTCAACATCCATTAAGTTAAATTATTGAATTTTTATTTATAATTTATTCAACAGCAATTAGAACAAAACATCATAAATATGAGCTATTATGCTAGCATATAATACAGTAGCAGTTGAATTATCTAATGAACTGATAGACGTTGCTATTATTCTTCACTTAGACATATATTAAAGACTCCCATCTATAACTTCGGCCGATTGTCCAACATCGCTTTAGTCTCTTGTTGTCTCTAGTTCAAAAAAGGCAAAATTGGATTAGGATGGTTCTCTAACCTAATGTGGTGATGATTGCTTCTGTCTTTGATGACATCTTGTGCAGCGTCGGGATGGAGACAAACTAGATGCCATCTGTAATTTCTCGTAAAATTTGGTAACTTTGCAATACATCAATTTTTTAGTTACTATCACAAGCTCTATACCATATCGGTTTTATGGATGAATACTTAATTATCTTGTTTTTAGGTCAATTTGATTTTATTTTATTATGTTCCTATGTTCCTTCCATGTGTGCTTGTTATCTAAATGAAGAAAAAATGAGATTTCTAAAATGATTAAAGTTTATACATATATATATATATATATATATATATATATATATATATATATATATATACATACATATATACATATATATATATATATACATACATATATACATACATATATATATATATATATATATATATATATATAAAACTAGTGAATATTGGGGATTGCAGCAAAAAATTGGAAAAGATATACTCTTAGCGGAAAATGTCCAAGCTTTCGAGGATGTTTGTCCTCATCATCAGGGAAACTAGAATGAAAAAACAACAGTTGAATACTGTGGTCAAAGAGAATAATTAAAAATGAAATTCACAACCACGTGTGTACTTACCTCCGAAGTGAGGTTAGATTCCATAAAGATGTAAAATCGTAAACTACAGATCGTAAATTGTGGAATATTCAAGTAGGAATTGAACCAACGGCCTAATCAATCGTGTCATAGCAACAATTGTAATTGTCGCAGCATTTTATAAAATAAAACCATTGAATTCATCTTCATGTGTCACCATACTAAACGCCGGCGAGGAAATGATATATTTTGCCTCCAAAAGGGATGTGACAAGAGACAAACACGTGTTTGTCTCTTGTCTATATATATATATATATATATATATATATATATATATATATATATATATATGTTATAAAGAAACAAGTATATTCAGTGTATAATCTATTTTCTTCAACAGGGTATCTATCATAACATGCCAAATAATTATCGTTGCAACTATTAAATTGTTTACAAATATCACAAAGATAAACTGTAAACCGCCCGTAATTCCTACGCTTCTGATAAAACGATTTCGTCTACAGCCATAATTCTTCTAGTTTTATCTACCATATTCCTTTTTAATAATAACAGAAATCATCCTCATTTAATTTCAGTGGAAAACAATAATCCTCTGTCAACGGGAAAATAGCACATGGCATTACCACTCTGTTAGAGAGAGACAATGGTGAAATAAACAAGCAAAAGTCAGCGTAGATGATTACAGATAAAATAAGGATACTAGAATATACGAATACGAATCGCGCGTGCGCCTCTCGAGGACGTTTAACTGTAGGTCTGGGTACGTCACTACCTGATTGTTTGCGAATGAGGAACGATCTTTGTAAATCTTATAAAACGAGTATGCAGATACACCCAAAAGTGCAAATTGTAAAATGGTTTTACCAGGGTAATACATATCGAGAAATAGCAGAAAATGTGTTTATTGTGCATTCGAAAATACCCAACCAATTAGTTTACACAAAATCGACAAACCCAACCCGTAAAAGAAGAGATATTTTAATCTGTGCAAATGTGGAAAATAATACTCTACAGTCGTCCACTCATTTAGCCAAGTATTTTGATGTTGATCCGAAAACGATTCGGACTGTATTAAAAAAATGGCTATCGTAGTTTTAAACTGAAAAAGAACCATGAAATATTTCCAGACGATCAATTTCGTAGAATGGAATTTTGTGAAATAGTTATGGAAAAAATACAATTGGATGCAAACTGTTCAAAAAATATTTTGTTCACAGATTAATCGATTTTTCATACACGGTGCACATAATTCATCCGTTATGCGATATTGGTCCAGGTCAAACCTACACAAACACTACAATAGTAGAACTCAATATCCCCAAACGTTAAATGTTTGGGCTGGAATATTAGGTGAACATTTGATTGGACCGTTTTTTATTGACGGCAATTTAACCGGACAAAAATATTTGAACATGCTGCAAAATCAAATTACTCCTGCCCTTATACAATTAGGTGTCAACTTCAATGATATTTGGTACCAACATGACGGTTGTGCATCACATAATTATCGATTAGCAATACATTTTTTAAATACACAATTTCCCAATCGGATATTCTCCACGAATGGTTGACCTACTAGATCTTCAGATTGGGCACCCAAACGATTTATTTTTCTGGGGTTATATGAAATTGATTATTTATGGATTCCAGGAGAACGGGGCCAGTTCTCTGAATTAACTTAGGGAACAAATTCTACAAGCCTGTGTGGAAATAACACATCAAATGCCCACACATGTTCGTCAAGAATTTTATAACCGGCTCGGTTACTGTTTAGCTCAAAACAGGGGTTTATTCGAACATTTCATTTAAATTTATTGAAGAATTAAGAGGTTTTATTTTTATTTATTACCTATCAGAATATTACTTTTATTTAAAAATAATAGGTGTTTTGATTATAATTCTATTTTTATGTTTATTATCGAAATCGTTTTTTAATTTGTACTGTGTGTACATAAAGAGTTCGTTTCTCATTTGGAAACAAACGTAAAACAGTAAAACCTTTTTTATATGTACATACAAAAAAACAATCCAAGTGTTCAGCGAC